>BRZM01000014.1:4356149-4930247 GCA_033238685.1 Lates japonicus
CAGATGAATTCTTTTTGAGTATAAACAGGCGTTGTTGAAAAAGACCATATATGTAAGCAAACATGCGGGCAAACAGATGTTTAAAACATAGCCCCCACACCCTTGTTCCTGTTCTGTCTGTGGTATTCTTATCCCTTGAAGTATACACTAGGTGATCTTCAAAGCCTAAATCATGGTGGTGGCGGAGAGGGAGGGGGCTCACTCAGCTTTTTTTTATATAGCTAATATAATGGATGAACTTGATACATCCCCTCTTGATGCTCCAGTGAGCCTGTTACTGACATGACAGCCCGCACTAGGATGACTGATGGATTCAACCTGTTTGGAGTAACAATGTCTGGACTAGAAACACATTTGTCTTCCTTGAAATGCTGGGAGTCACTGGTGCAGGCCTCTTGGAATCTTAAAAACCCCCACAGAGTTTAATCAGATCTGGTCTGACCCAATCCCATAACAACAATATCCGTAGCCAGGGGATTGCAGAGATCTGTGGACGGTTTATTAAGGATCAAACCCATCCACAGTTCACATATCATATGTCAACATGATTCTTTAGCGTCATGTTTACCAATTGTTTCCTCTGTCCGCCATTGTATCAGGTGGAGTTGGATCAGGAGAAGGGGCTAGAGATGAGAAAGTGGGTTTTATCAGGAATCCTGGCCAGTGAGGAGACCTACCTCAGCCACCTGGAGGCCCTGCTGATAGTATGTATTACTTAAAACACGCACACACACACACACACACACAGAAAAAAATTATCATAAAAAATACCCTACTTGATTTAGTATGACCAGTAGCTTATGGTAGCTAATTAGGTATAACTGGCATGTAGCTTACTGATTCAGTTTGTGAATATATATCACTTTTGAAAGAAGAAATAACTAATTCTTCCTCTTATAAATGAAAACCTGAATTCATAAGCAGTGAAACACACCTTAGCTTAATTCAGGACAGCAGTTGTCTGTTAAGACATAGTTTAGTTAGCTACCATTAGCTAATTTAGATAGAAAACTTTTGCTGGATTTTACTGTCTTACTGTGTTACTGACATTATAGAGTCAATTTTCTGCCACTGCTACTGTTCCACTACATGTTAGCATTTACCATTATCCTGTAAACTTTTCTTGTGGTCACTGGCTGCTGCTCAGCGAGAGTTAAGGCTTGCTTTTACCAGGGCTTGCTGTTCACAGTGAAGTTCAGAAGTGCTTACTACTATTGTCAATGCTAGTAGACTGTGTCAAGTGAGACTATATAACTTTTGAAAGAAGTAACATGCTCTTCTTACAAATGAAAAGATGAATTCAAATAGATAAAACACACCCTCACACAGTGTATTGCAGTTTAATGTGGCTACATCATTGGCCTCATAAGTCAGCTAACATTAGTTACTGTTAGCAAACTTCAGACAGTTATTGTTACTCACTGACATTACTGAGTTCACTGTCCTCTCTGCTAGTGCCTCTGTTACACTACATGTTAGCATTTACTGTTATCCTGTAATTGCCACTTGCGGTCACAGTGGCTGCTGCACAGTGAGAGTTACAACTGCCTTTTACTAGTTACATGCAGACAAATATCTTCTTTCTACAAAGTTATTTTTTCATACGGCACATTCAGTAACTGTTTTCTGTGATTATTTGTCCAGCCCATGAAGCCTCTGAGAGCGGCAGCCACAACTTCCCAACCGATGCTGACCATCCAGCAGATAGAGACCATCTTCTTCAAAGTACCAGAACTTCATGAGATCCACAAGGATTTCTACGATGCCCTGCTGCCCCGCGTCCAGGACTGGAGCCACCAGCAGTGCGTGGGTGACCTCTTCCAGAAACTGGTATGGAAATTATGTTTTTTGTCAGCAGGACAATCAAGGAAATAGAAAAGTGTGTGTTGTAACTGCAAGTTGAGTATGTGAAGAATTGTTTTGTCTACGTTATCTCCTCTTTGCTGTCATGAATAAGCGTGTCAACCCAAACCTACCAGGTAATCTGGTAATACACTGACATCAGACTTCTATTTATGTTGTATAATTTTTTATTAATGCAAATATAATCAATCATGCTTGAGTAAAATGAAAAATATCATCTTATATGTTTTTATGATTGAATTATTTCATGACTATACATGTCATGACTATTTTTAATAGCTAAAGCAACAAAAACCTGTTTTTCCACTGAACTTGAACACAGCATGAAACTGCCAGGCAACAAAGTAAACAGGCAAGTCTGGGAGCAGTGGAATACAAAGTATCTGATGGGCTGATATGAGTGTAATGTTGTGCTAATTGTTTAATATGTAAAAACTCTACACTGCATCGTGAGTGTTTAGTAATCACACACTGGTAAGTACAGTAAGGTAATCCCTTCAGCTGATTTAAACCCTCATTTGAATAAGAAGACCAAACATCAAAAACATGAAACCCCACACCATCAAATTGTATGTTGGTTTTTGATCAAACAAACCAACATTCATCAAGTCAGTAACTTTCAGAAACTAATTATAGCACTCCTTAAATGTCATGCCTTGATCATTAATGATAGTTAAAAGAGGGGAGAGTTTCAGGGGGGGAAAAGGTGGGAGTCTTTGGCTGTTAGTAATGCTCAGTGGATCTTGCAGCGCACATGTGAGTAGACTGCGTGGAGTCATCTCCCGGCCAGATAAAAGCCTCACCTCACCACATGACAAGCAGTAAAGGAGAACAAAACGCTCTATAGGAGGTTGCTGAATAAGAGCTGCCTCAGTGTTTGCTGTTGGATGAAGATGAAAAACACTCATTCATACACGGATTTATATGCAGACATGTGAGCCAACATTTCATCTCACTGAACTGCATTAATTCTCTCTGTATTACTAGTATGCCAACTCATGCCTGACCACAGAATACAGTGACGCTGCAACATATCCAGTTACGATCATGGACTAATAAAATCTACCTTTGCTGTTATGACATGAATCTAATCAGTACTCTACTTGTGCCCTGTAGGCCAGCCAGCTTGGAGTGTACCGGGCCTTTGTGGATAACTATAAGGTTGCTGTGGAGACGGCGGACAAGTGCTGCCAGGCAAACGCTCAGTTTGCAGAGATATCTGAGGTATGTAATCACGCCACGCGCAGCAGGACTGCAGCAGGCGAGTGTTTGATGTTGTACAGCTGCCTGGGACAAGTGATGACAGAGCAGTTTTCAGCAATGCTCACAGTGCAAAGAGCTGTATAGCTCTTTACAGTGGTGCTGATAGTTTTAATTGCGCTGTTGGGCAGTTGCTCTGATTTAATGATGGCATTTTTTTTCTCACCATTCCCTCTGGTGTTATCTTCCTGCCAGAATCTCAAGGTCAAAAGCACAAAGGACTGCAAAGACCAGTCGGCTAAAAATTCACTGGAAAGTAAGTATTGAGTGAAATGAATGGCCAGCCTCCACATTAATCAATATATGCTATAAGTAGTCAAGCTGTGACTATGCCTGTTGAGCTGTCTCTTCCTCCTCCACAGCTCTTCTCTACAAACCTGTGGACAGAGTGACGCGCAGCACACTTGTTCTGCATGTACGTCAGTCTGCCTTACAAAAATCTGGAGCAACATCTTGTCTGCAGGATAATTTGGGGGAATTTATTTCATCATCATTTTTTTCTATTCTAGGACCTCCTGAAGCACACGCCCTCCAGCCACCCGGACCATCCACTGTTACAAGATGCCCTGCGTATCTCCCAGAACTTCCTGTCTAGTATCAATGAAGAGATCACCCCGCGCAGACAGTCCATGACAGTTAAGAAGGGAGAAGTGAGTGTGGCAAGCTGAGTCACTTCATCACTTCAGGGTTTTACTAATGACTCTGTGACTCCAGGTTGATAAATTCAGTTTTAGCAAATAAATGTGCTCAGGCCTGCTGAAAAACAAATGTTGATAAAATATGAAAATATGTTGTTGTGAGATAAATCAACATATTGCCAGCTGAGACTGGATTTGCTGGTTATTCACCAAAATAAATCCCACCAATTCCATTTGATTAAACGTAGCCCAGAGGAGGACAAATTAAGAGTAGGCACAGCTTGTTCCCTTTGTGGAGTGGTTGTTCCCCTTGCCAAGGACAAATTCAGTGGTTTGAATGGTGTGGTGGCGCAGCGACGAGGCCTGGCACCACCATATTGACTCCTGGGGCCGCTCCTGCTTTTATATGGTATATGGCTTTTATATTTGTCTAGTGCATGCTCCACTAACTTCCACCCATTTTTGGGTGGTCTTCTGACTCACAGGCACAACACTGTTTAGTAATACAGACAGTATTCAGACCTGAGCTTGTTTTCTGACTTGTTTTCACCAATACCCAATTTTAGAGGCAAGTGGAATGGAAACGTAACAAGACATAATGTCATTGGTTTTTTATGTATTTATAGTGTTGGACATGGGGCATGACTGTACATTGTGATCCACAGAGTGTAAACTGCAGTTAGATCGACTGAAACTTGTAAAGGAGCATGAGCTACATTTTATAAGGAAATATGTTACTTAAGTTCTTGATTGATACCACAGTTGATTATAAGGACTTGAGGTTTACATTTAGTCACAAAAATGAAACTAGTGTGTGGTATTTTAGAACACTTGCATTGTTTGATTCTCTCACTCAGCTGCAGCTGCTGTGGAATCCAGGATTATATCTTCCCCCGTAGTTTCCGTCATATCTTGAGTATTGACAGTAAAAAGCTCAGAGCACAAGGTGTCTGGAAGCTGCAATAAAACTGGAGTGTGAGTCAGATTGTTGCTGACTCATCTCAGCCTGTCTGCTTTAGTCGTGAAGGAAGTGGAGCGTAGAGGAAGCTTGTGACAAAGCCCTGCAGACGCTGGGGGCCAGGGGCTCCGTGTCATAAACCAGGAAAACCCGTCAATTACCTCCGAGCTCACTCCCATCCTTCCCTGCCACAGTGACAACTCCGCTTCCCAGAAATGACCTGCAGCAAGCCTTATCAACTTGTTTCTAACTAGCCTTCTACGCTGGGTGTGTACTGACTTACCCGTGCTTCCTGACCCCTCTGTCTCCCCACACCATGCATCTCAGGACTCTGATTCAGATGACCTGACTGAGAACTTCCTTCCGTTTTTTCTGGGAACTGGCATGGCCCACCAGGGTGGGATATTAAATCAAAGAAAGTTCTTGGGAACATTCTTCTGTTTGTTGTGTAGGAAGTCTGAAATCCCACAGGAAGATTGACAGATAATATGTTAGCCAATGACATCAGTTTAAAATACGGGTTTGTTGTTGTATGCGATCAGCTCTCGACTAAATTTGCACCCATTGTTGATGTTTTGCACCGTAGCTGTCTGTAATTACCATGGCCATTTAAACCCATGAGTTTGCTTAGCTTTATCTCTTGTACATGCCTCAGTGCTCAATGTCTCATTGTAGTGCATGAAAAAACAGGAGCAGATTCCAGTGTCAGGAGGGTGTGAGCAGTGTGCAGTGACAGCGCTTGTTTTTCCATTGGATTATTGACTATTTGTGGTCATCACAAAACAATAAGCGGATACAATCCTGCCACTCCTCTTTGAAACCAGGACAGTGCTGAACACGTTTGAGTGCCTCGCCAACATGCCTGTAACCAGGCAGAACAGAACTGGAGTGTGCAGAAAAAAAAGCAAAGGAAAACCATGCCGCAGTGATTTCCTTGTTTTTGTCAAACAGTGGTTGGTGTGGGATGGCAGAGTCTCACATGGGCAGTGTTAGTGTAAACAGCCTCAGCCCTGAGGTCAAAAGGCAGAGGGGGAATTTAGACGCATGCTGCTACAGGAAGCGCTCATGTCATCACTTCCACCTCTAATGTCAGGCTGGACGGGCTCGAAATTAACAATCCAAAAAAACACAGATCATCAGAGGCTGAAATTGGCTGAAATGTTTTAAAGTTTTGTGTACACTCACTGCCTTGTTTTGGTCTCATCGCAAATGATTTATTGTTTTGTTTATTTTGTTTACTTGTCTACTGCTAAGTGGTGGGATAGCATTCATCTGAAAGAAGTACCATCACCACAGGCTATACAGTAATTCCAAATGCAAACAGCAGCTTCAAACTATTGTTTGTGAACTCCATGTTAAACCATTTTAAACTAAGAATCAATGTAAAACTTCATTTGGATACTGTACTCTCAGCAGTTCCTATTATTGTACCTATTTGCATTTATTGCAGTAATATAGTGGTTGAAAGCACACACTTAATTCTCACTCACAGTTTCATTAGTGAGTGTAAGTGTAATGACGTGATTTTTTTGTTTCCTGCTGGCAGAACCGTCAGCTGCTGAGGGATCGTTTTATGGTGGAGCTGGTCGAAGGTTCCAGGAAACTCCGTCACGTCTTCCTCTTCACCGACCTGCTGCTCTGCACCAAGCTGAAGAAACAGGCTGCAGGGTGAGTCTGGGTCAGCGTCCAGCCGGAGGTTAGAGATGGGCGCTTGTGACCCAGAGGATCCACTGGTTCGAATCCCGGGGTTGTTAGCAAATGAGAATTACTCCACCCAAACAGATGTTTAATTTGTTAAATTCTACTTTACTGAAAATAGAAGTGTTTCACTCTGATCAACTAGTGGGAGATAAAGGTTATAATCTTCATCGGTTTCTTAAGTGTGTTATTAAGTTTGTGCTAGTTAGTTTAACACTGCTAAATACCATTCTGGTGAATAAGCAGAACAACATGACAATTATGGGGTGAAGAAAATTGGCGAGTTAAAAAAACTTTATACAAACATCTCTTCCTCCAATAGGAAAGGACAACAGTATGACTGTAAGTGGTACATCCCACTGGCTGATCTGACATTCCAGACCATTGAGGACTGTGAGTCTACCCCCATCCCTCTGGTCCAGGACGAGGAAATTGACGCCATGAAGATTAAAATCTCCCAGATCAAGAATGAAATCCAAAGAGAAAAGGTGAGAATGCAGTGGTCAAATACAGAAACTCAAACCTCACCAACACAACACACAAGGACCTGCAGTGCATTTACAGTACAACAACGACCACTTTCTACCAAAGTTTGTGAATAGAACAAGGTTTGTAGACAGCAGGGCCTGCCTGACACTGATCCTGTCACTGCTTATCTGTAGAGAACCACCAAGGGACCCAAGGTGATTGAGCGTTTGAGAAAGAAGTTATCAGAACAAGAGTCTCTGCTGCTTCTCATGTCACCCAACATGGCATTCAGGGTGGCCAACAGAAATGGAAAGGTCAGTCAAAGGATGTCAGTGTAATAAAAATCAGCATGGATAAAGATCAAGAATTTAGGTGAACCTTTCATGCAGAGTATAGTTGGGAATATCTTACACCCTCAATGACCAATTTTTCATTTTGGCTTCTGCTGCCCTCTGCTGTTGACATCATGAAATTACAGCATGAGAGCACAAAAAATATTCTACCCTTTTATTTCTTTCAGGGTTTCACATTTCTGATCTCATCTGACTATGAGCGTGCTGAATGGAGAGAGATTATTCGTGAGCAGCAGAAGAAGTGTGAGCTTTCCTTCTAATGTTAAAGATATGATGGCAGGATTATTATTACAACAGTCGACATGTCAACTTTGTGCGATTTGAAATAATCTCGACTGTGTCCTGCAGGTTTTAAAAGCTTCTCTCTGACCTCTCTGGAGCTGCAGATGCTCACTAACTCATGTGTGAAGCTCCAGACTGTTCACACTATACCAATGACCATGAATAAGGAAGGTATGATTCACTTTAAGCTGCTTTTATTTTAGGATTTAGGATTTTAACATCCCCTCGGTTTTGTATTTTATCTCAGCCTGAACTCTCTCCTTCACAGATGATGAATCTCCTGGTTTATATGGCTTCCTGAATGTCATTGTCCACTCTGCATCAGGGCTTAAGCAGAGCTTAAGTAAGTGGCTTGTTTCCCTGTTGTGTTTTTTTTTTTGTTGTTGTTTTTTTTTAACCAGGAATCACATCACTGATAATTCTAGAGGTTTGCACGTGGTGTCACATCATCCTCTGTGTCAGTTCAATCTCTCTCTGCTTTACCCACCCTTCCTCTCTCTCTCCCTCTCTGTGTGGCTGTCAGCTGGGAGGGCAGCTGCAGGGGAACAAGTGGGATTAGTCAGGAACACTGTGTACAAGCCGCCTCAAATATGTTTTTGGCTTCTCAAATCACTGCCTGCTTACACCCCTCTGTTTGCTCTCTATCACAAAGGCCAGTCAGGCAAAAGTCAGTGGCATGTTTCAGCCTGTTTGGAGTTTATTTCCCTTGCAGTTCCTTGATTTACTCAGAATGTACCCATAGAATTGTGATGACACAAGTAGGAAAACCCAAACATGAGATTGCAGTGACAGAGGCCTTATACACTACCTTGTCTGGGCATGTCTCAACTAGATGATTAATGTGGATCTTTCATTTTTCATTTCATATCAGCTTCAGCTTTTAAAACGACTTTTACTTCTATCCACTAGATCTTTACTGCTCTCTGGAGGTGGATTCCTTTGGCTACTTTGTCAACAAAGCCAAAACACGTGTGTACAGAGATTCTACAGAGCCCAACTGGAATGAGGTAAGAGTCCAAACCAGGGTGGAGAAAGTGAATGAGTGAGGTCCTGTCCACCTTCAGTATCCACTGCTCTGTATCTTTAGTCTACAAGACAGGAAAAAAAGAACTACTGTGTTTCCCCTCGACATGACTGTATGAAATTATTGCATATCCGTTTTGAGCTCGGAAAAGCTGTTAACTGGATAAAATAATCGTAACATGTTGTGCACTGGGCTGAAACTTAAAATAACATACCTTTGCTCTGTTTCTGTGAAAGGAGTTCGAGATTGAACTGGAGGGCTCTCAAACTCTGAGGCTGCTCTGCTATGAGAAGTGCTGCAACAAAACCAAGCAAAGCAAAGAGGATGGAGAGATCACTGACAAGATCATGGCCAAGGGACAGATAAAGGTATGGACAAACGTGAGGGAAAACCTGTGTCACACCCAGAGTTCTTTATGCTGTTATGCAGTAGTTGGAGGATCAGATGGGTGTGGTTTAAGACGGTTTTGCCTATTAGCGCTAGATTTCTGAGGACCAAACCAAAATTGATATTTGAGAGTTTTAAAAATACTGTAACAGTATTAATTAGATATTATATATGTTTACACTGAACATAAATACATAACAAACAACTTGGTAAGTATTATTTAAAGTTGGTTATTGGGATCAAGATACTGAATATACTGAGTGGGACACTTCACAGTTGCTGTGTGGTGGACAATAAGTTTTTGAACTACTCCAGTCATACTATAGGTGTGACCTTTTTGTACTACACCAAGGTGGATTTTTTCTTTTACTTTGGGCAGGACTTTTGTTTCTAGTCTTTATGTTTCCATATTTTCACTGTAGCTCCACATCTAATAATAGGTGTATTTCCCAAAATGTCAAACTATTCCATTAATGCCATTCACAGAAATGTGAAATACATGAATTTTAAACACTTTCTAGCAATTTTCTAAACATTCTGACGTGATATACTAAATATTTGCCAATTTTCTGGTGAACACTGGACCTCTTGTATATCATACTGTATCACATATGGCATCAAAGCAGAAAACCAAACTAAAAATCAATATGTACGGTTTCAGTATGACCCAAAATCAGACACTGACACTGCAACGATCCTTGCCTGTGTGGAGTGAGTTCTCTCCCTCTATTGTAGTGCCTTGACAGAGGTGTCTTATCTGCTCTGCTGACTACAGGGCCTTTTTTGGCTAATCTTGCCCTGTGGGGCCCCTTCGCTGTTGAAAAAGAAGTGAGCCATGATGTTGCCAGTGGGTCAATTCAGCTTGACCCCTGATACAGTGTTGTGACAGAGGGCAGATTAGACTTTGGGTCAACCAAATGTAGCCGCTGGCACTGCTCCAGAGTAGGACAGAGGGAGAGACACACAGAGCGCTCTTTGATCAGCCAGTGAAGGGATTTCCCTGCTGGGCAGGTTGGTCAAAACACTGTGGAGTCTTAAAGGAAAGGAGCATGTGAGTGCTAGCAGTCAGATACTAGAGATAGAACACCTGTCAAGTATTCAAAGAACTTTCATGACCTGTAGTGTCATGTTGGCCTTTCTGCTTGCTTTGTTGATGTCTACATCAATGGTGGTGAGACAGTTTCTAATTTTCAAATTGACTGAGTGGGCTCAGGGGTTACAAATATTACAGAGTGACACATCTGATAAATATTAAATTTGAGAGAAAAGAAAAGGAAATTAAATAAAATAAAAAAAATGATTAAAAGATAATAAAACAAATTGAAACCTTACAAAATGAATGAGGAAGGAAAGGAAAATAAGTAACCATACATTTTGAAAATATGATAGATTAATGTAAAATATTTCTAGGGATACACTGATTGCAAAGTTCTGGGTGGATTTTTGATATAGATGTTCAAAATAACAATTTGGCTGATAGCTGACTTTTGAGCACAAATTCAAACACACAAATTTATGAAATAACATAACTTTGTCTTTCACTTGACGTTGATAGCTGCTATTGATGATTATAATTAGATCTTCTCTGAATCTGCAGTTGACTTTTATCCGAGTCAAGCATAAAATAATTAATACAACGGAGCAACACAAGGCAGTACAACACAACAGATAAACGCCGGCCACTATCAGTTAATGTCATCTTGTTGCGAATAGGCGGGTGGCAGTCAACAAGGTGAATGTCAACCAATATGACATTCAGCGATATATCTTTGTTGATCCTTTAACAAATAATAGCAAATAAAAGTGCATTTGTGAGATTAGAAAGCAGGAACTTAAGACCTGCTCTGTGGGGAAAAGAAATAAGACTCTAAATAAGAATAAGAAACTTTAGGAAGGCCAACAGTTCACATTTGGGTTATATCATGGATGTGAATATAAATATTGTGTCGAATATAAAGGAAGACAACACCGTGTTGTAATGTTAAAGGTCATTAATACTTGATAGTGGCCCTAAAGGATCTTATTTAGGCTACCTGAGAGCAGAGTTACCAGCCGGTGGCTTCTCCCATTGTGGCGTGAGCACATTGGTAATGAGGTGAGGAGAAGTTCTCAGGAGTTAATCCCCAAATCCATCTGGGAAATAGAACAACAGAGGCAAAGCGTGGTGCGGCAGGCTGCTATTTCATTCCTTTTCTGACTCTCCTGAATGAAAAGATTTGGGTCTAATAATGCTAGGACATGAAGATGACACAGAAAGGTTTGTAATATTTCAGCTGGGCTGCATCAGTGAAGATCATCAGATTCTTCAAAAGCAAAGGATCAATGGCTCGTTAATCAGGGAGATGGACCTGCTGCTCCTGTTCAAGACAGTGATTTATAAAATAGTGACATCTGTGGAACAGCTGGTTTCTTTGTTTGTTTACCATAGTAACATTTTAGGTTGAGAGAGACTCATGCCAGAAAGGATGAGTGAGGTAATCCTCATGAGGCAGAGAGTGTGGATCAGGCCAGTGGTCTGGGGAAGGGGAGACACGGCTCTTAGAAACCCTCGAATAAGGGCCGTCTGTGTGGGACAGAGTTAAGCAGTCTGCTCAGACCAAAGGTAAAGAATATGGACAATGAGCTGTGGACAGGTCTGCACACTGAATGTTGATATAAAGACCTACATTTGAGGACAAATTGTTTTATATTTCTATATTATCTACAAGTTTATATCTTTCAAGAATTGAGAGGCCAGCATTGTATATTGCCTATGATTCTTTTTCTTTTGTTGCCAAAAAAAAAAAGTATTATGTAAGAAAATTGATTTTCACTGAATAAAGGATTATCTCAATGAGATTTGATGGTTTCTTGGGTGAAGAACATGTGCCATGTTGGACAGGCTACAGTGTGACGGGGACATGATGTTATCACGTTCCTCATGCCTGATCACTGTAAATAAAGGGTAGCAGTTTGGTATTAGTCAGATGACTAAATGAAACAGTGACATAGTTACACTACCTTGCATATGGGTTTATATTAATGGCGGGGGCTGAGTAAAAGTATTGAGAGTAATACTCATACTTACCCACATTTCTTCCTATACAAAATTAACTTCTATTTTGCTGCAATTAACAATGTGTTCTTTAGCTGATATGATTAAAATATTTCTTGGATTTTCATTCAGAAGAATTAATAAATGTGTTTGTTTATACTGAACTGACCCTTACAATAAAAACTGTGTCTTTGTTAGCATTCAACTGGATCTGAGCGTTGCAAAATAAAGACTGGAAGGACAGTCATTGCCATGAATAGAGTGAAGTGCTCACCAACCCAGTAAAGGCAGACAACAATGTTGTAGTTGGTACAACATGATTTGGAATTAAGGGGCAAATCATATTAAACTTTAAAACTATTTTAGTTTTCAGCACAGAAAAAGTTATTTCACTATTTTTCTGAACCTGGACATATCTAAAGTGTAAACACCCTCGTGAAAATTCAGATTCCATTTAGCTCAGTTTAGAGTTTTAGCTCAGGTATGGTTGCTACTGTAATGCTAATGTTAGCAAACTTAAGATAACTCCTGCTATGAAACTGACATTACTGAATGATTTGTTGACTCTTCTGTACATATGCTACTGCACTACATTTTAACATTTATCATTATCCTATTAATGTCATGTAGCCATAGTGTCTGCTGTTTGGCAAAGTATACAGAGAGCTAGCTTTAAGGTTTGTAAGCTAACACGATCACATACAGTTGTAAAGTCACTATTTTCTTTCCTTGTGTGTCAGATTGAGGTGACTTTCGATGAATTCGTCAGCCAGAGAGTTCAGTTTGAGAGGATGCCTTCCGCAGGAAACAATCTGGGTGTCTTTGGGTGAAGATCAATGTAGTAACTAAGTGAGTGGTTGATATGTGTCTAGTGTGTGTGTCATGCCCAGATATCTATTTTTGATATTTTATACATCTCAAATAGTCAACATATGTTATGTGTGTTTCTTTTGGTTCAGATTTTTGAGCTTTTAGTGACTCAAATGTAAATGTAAGAGAAAGGCTGGCCTAATTCACTGAAAGCTCACTTTGGTCTAGAAACCACAGCAGACATTTTGATTTGCTGTCAAAATTAAAAATGGCTTTGTTCTATTCAAGTGTTGCAGTCAAGTCATATCTATCACTGCAGACATCATTAATGTTACTGTTTACACATGTTGTACTGTGACATTACAAAGAATCTTCTGTGTAAATGCCCCTACCCAAATGAATACTAACACTGACAGTAAACAATAGGGTGTATGAGAAATGATGTCTTGATTTAGAGAAACACTAGTACAAACAATACTCCACTGCTGACAGGCTACACTAACTTAGGTCATGGTCCAGGTCACCCTGGCCTCTTTTATATGATGTGTTTATTTGTAAGTAACCCCTTTAAAACTTGTTTCTGTGTGACTGTGTCCTCATTAGGCGAGAGCGCTCCAAGGTTCCCCTTATTGTGAGACAGTGTGTGGAGGAGATTGAGCGACGAGGGATGGAGGAGGTGGGAATCTACAGAGTGTCTGGCGTTGCAACTGACATCCAGGCACTGAAGGCTGCATTTGATTCAAGTGAGTTCAGTCTGAAATTGATTTCTTTCCTAAAGGGATTTGACAAATGTTGGAAAAGAAACAGAGTTTGGAATGAGGAGACGCTTCACATGTAGACATTGCACCAAAGACAGAGCCCTGCAGGACTGACTCATTCTCTGCTCAGAAGTGACTTTAATGCTCATCTTGTCCTCAGTAATCTTTGGTATTTAGTGACTGTTGTCTCATCTGCTGCACAGACAACAAAGACGTGTCTGTCATGATGAGAGAGATGGACGTAAACGCCATCGCTGGAACACTAAAGCTGTATTTCCGTGAGCTGCCAGAGCCTCTTTTCACTGATGAGCTGTACCCCAACTTTGCTGGAGGCATTGGTCAGTCGCCAATTCATTATTTTTGTATAATTTTCATTTGTAGGGAGGGAACAAATGCAGTTGCAAGTTGTGATACCAACATATTCATGTGTGCTTTTGCCTTGCAGCTCTGTCTGACAGTGTGGCAAAGGAGAGCTGCATGCTCAACCTGCTGCTGTCTCTACCAGAGCCCAATCTGGTCACCTTCCTCTTCCTGCTTGACCACCTAAAACGGTAAACAACTTAAGTTAGAATCTACTATTTTAACTAACTTTTTGTATGGGTTGTATAGTGTACTTTATGTCTGCTACTGCTGTTAATTACTGCAAAGTCATTTTTTAACTTTGCCGTAATTAATCACAGTTTTTAGTGTGATGATTGCAAGTATCTATAGGCTGAATGTCATTCTTCACATTGCTTTTACAGTGTGGCTGAAAATGAGAGCATCAACAAGATGTCTTTGCACAATCTGGCCACAGTTTTTGGTCCCACTTTGCTTCGGCCGTCTGAAAAAGACAGCAAAATCTCAAACAGCTCACAGCCAATCTCCATGAACGACAGCTGGTCTCTAGAGGTCATGGCTCAGGTAAAATTCTTGTCAGGACAGTGAGACAGTGATGTGTTGGTTTACCTGTGAGAGTCTAATCACCTCTTCTGTCTCCATAGGTTCAAGTCCTTCTCTACTTCCTTCAGCTGGAGAGCATTCCAACACCTGACAGCAAACGTCAAAGCCTTCTATTCTCCACTGAAGTATAACAGGAACATCATGCACTTGTCCATAAATGTCCTGTTCAGAGGAAAAATATCAGCTGCTTAATGAGGTGGATGCTGACTGGCTGCCTCACTGAGAGGATGTTTAATTTAGCCACCAGGGGGAACCATCAACACATTGTAAACTGGAAACGGCCACCATAACTAAAGCCATTTCTTTTGGAGATCCAATGAGCATGTGTGCTCTGTTTACTTACAAGCTTACCTGCTGTCTCAGTAATAGACATCCCTGTATGATGTATGGACAATATATTATTCTTTTTTAAATTAAATTTAAATTTCAAGAAGCATCAGTTGCTGTACTTTAATATTTTCCCCTGCTCTGTTCTGTCACTGTGCACAGTAACTCCATATTCACAGAGGGGGGATTTCTGCTGTTGCTGGATTTTCTCAGATTTCTGTCTGAGGATGGCTGAGGGATGAGTGGTTGAATGAATGGACATTTATTTTTCATGTCTATACATGTTTTTCTTTCCCCAGAAATGTTTGACTTGGTTGAAAGCGCTCACCTGTGCCAATGTTTCCCTGCTGAGGACCAATAGAACATTTCAGTTACCCTAATGTTTACACTCTCTTAATTTTGTACAGAACTTAACAGTATGAGACTGAAAACTGTAGTTATCACACAACATGCAGGCATGTTGACCTAACCATTTGAAGTGTTTTGTTGTTTTCTGCACTATACAATTTGTATAGTGTCCCTATTCAGTTTGCAAGTTCTTCTGGTGGTGTCTGAGCCGGTTTTTGTGTAGATATGAGTGCTTTTTTTGGAGGTTCTACCGAGAAACGAAAAGGCAGATCATTCCAGGAAAAAGGCGAGGCTTAATCCTTCCACCTGTGGAATGTATACTGTGCTGTGTATAAGTTTAATTTTGCAGTTGTCCTTTGTCCATATTTAATGTTTTGTGTCCACATTGTTTTTTAGACTCTGTCTAGTTTGATTCATTCAGCTGGAGTTAATGTAACATGTTGCTTTCTTTTCTTGTATGTTATCTTCATCCTTTACAGGACGACACCACACTGCTGTAGGAAAAAGAGCACTTGGAGATTATCTTAAATACCAAATGTTCCCCAGTAGGACCCTTGAAGCACAGTGATTCACTCATATCCAAATCTTCTGCATTATTAAAAGGTTAATTATTCACATACCCAGTGTTACTTTCAAACCTCTGTGAAAATGTACTGTTTGATTGCATTATGTTTTACTCCAGATCACCACGAGTATACACCTGATAGCACAAACTATAACCTTCAGTGCTTGTGATTCCTGTAAAATAAGCAATAAGTCTTAGTGATTGATAGGATGAGCAATGACCTGTGTGTCATATATGTATGATTTATGTAAATAAAAACTTGATAACATTATCCTTGCATTGTGTGCTTCCTCTGTCTTAAATAAACATTCAGACTTTTATTGTTTTGTTGTTGGCATGACTGTTTTCATTTGTCTCACCAGGCTCTGCAGTGTTTCACTCCTCTTTTATAAAGTTAATGTAGTAAACTAATGTGTTGTGGGCCCTGCTACCAGATGTACCACCTGCTCACTGCGTATATACCTTGTAAAGCAATGCAAACATGACTAAAATTGCTCATTGTAAGACTGGTGAAGACAGGGATGAGCATGCAAAAAACTAAACACAAAAAATTCAATCACAATCTCATCTTTTGCATGCATGCTAAATCTCTTGACATATGTCAACAGAACTCAATATTCTGTTAATAATTAAGGTGTGAGATTTGTGTGAATCTAGTGGATAAGCACTAATTCAGATACTAATGATTATCCAGAGATTTGGACTGTGGAAGGTTTGTTGGAAGTTCTGCAGCCTTGTGGCTCAGCTCCAGGAATAGTCCAGTGGATATTTAAACATCCCGGAGACAGTAAACTGTCCCTCCTGCACAGAGGGTGATGCTGAGGTGATGCAACCAGAGGAGGGGGCAGAGGATCATCCGGCTGCTGCCAACAGAAAGAAGCTGACATCCGAAACCGATGCTGCCTGCTGGCGTCTCAAGTTTTGGGATTAACGAACTGTTAGAGACTACAAATGGACGTTCATCGGACTTTTGTTAGTCTCTCTAAGATGAAAAATTAGCAGAACCCAAGGTATGAATATTTTATCAGTTTACTGACAGAGCGCTGTCTTTTTGCCGGCTATGCTAACATTGTTAGCCTAACGGTAGCATTAGCCTTCTCAAGCCTTTTTACTTACTGACAGCTGAGGTAAATTAACTGACTGAAAAGAAACACAAAAACCTACGCTCAAGTTACGTTAACTAAGCAGACTCGAAATGTTGGTTTAGGTTGTTTTAAATAGCATGCTAATTATTGTTTTAACCCTCAATCCAGATTTAGTTCAGTCGTCAAGCTAGTAAAATTCACTTGGACCTGCGTTATGAATTATTTCAAAATAAGTTTTTATAATGTGCTGGTATGTAGTCCCAGTGTCCTTCGTCATTTAATGTCCGTTAATATAACTATTTGATCACAGTTGTCGCTGCATTTAAGTTTTTTTCCTATGTGAAGGGGCATAGCTTTAAAACAGTTCTGCAGTACGTAAGATGACTTTTTTGTACTCTCTACGTCTGTTAGAGTATAAGTTGAAACATTTGAAAATAATTTTAGTAGGTTTTCACTGAGTTTGATTGTAGATTCTTGGGGGGCTGAGATCATCTCTCTCACTTGACTTTAAATATCTGTAATAAAAAACATATTGTATGATTAGTATCTAATTTACTATACGCACATTTCCATTTTAGGAGTAAATTCTTTCGATTTATTTGAATTCTGTAACAATAATTATCGTTTCAGTAAAAGATGATGAAGGGTGGTGCTTACGTGTCTAGTCTAGTGCTTTTATTTTGAAGGCGTGTGGCCATACAGGAAGTGAAGTTATTGAAATTCCCTGCATGCCTGACCTCAAGCTATCTAGCTAGCTGGGTTATCTCCCTGGTTTAAAGTTGCCATTTGGTCTCTAACATGATAGTACCGGCGGTTGCTTACTCAGTAGAGTTGGGTAGTTGTCTTTACCCAGAGGATCTGATTGTTAAAGTATTCACATGTGAAACTGAATGACACATTGTTAGCGTTAGCCGTGGTACTGCTAACGTAGGTGTAGCCAAGAACAATGTAAATTTGCCATCCCCCTGAGAAGAGTCAACAGTGAAATGATGGTGCAGCTTGTTGGTGCTTTTTGCTTGGCTTATCTTTTCAGGGCTCCTACCTCTGTTTATGTATGACTAAATCCTCCTTTCTCTCGCACACTCAGTTCATTTACCATCATCTTTTTTTAACCAGAGGTGACCACAGATGTTGCCCAGCTTTCCTGGAATAGAGCTAAAAGAGCAATATTTCACAAGCCAGTCTTTAAATCAATGTCCAGGAGATATGACTTATGAGATCGTCCTACTTGGCTGTGCCTGATCATTGCATTGCTTTTAGAAAAATATTTTGGTGAAAACTCACCAGTCTTGGAAACTTTGCCCCCAAGTGACATTTAACTAGAGGAAAGAAAGAAATGTATTTCTATGATGAGTCTTCCACACAGTTAGTGAAATGGAAGGTGAATGATACCTCAGTCTAAAGTCTTTTTTAAAACAAATATTTATGCTGTAGATGGTCTTCCTCTACAATGTGAGGTTGGTGCTTATGATGTCAAAAGTGGAAAAGAAGTTAATGTATCAGGACATCTACATTAGTGATCCTTCATTTTTATCAGCATGCTGTGGTATCACTGAAAAACTGAAGCTGATGATTGTCATTTAACTGTAGGCAACACAATTAAAAAGTGGCTTGATTAATAGTGTTCCAGGCTTGTGTATTTGGCAAATGAGATTCAAGGCTTGACAGTGTCTGCTCTGTCTCAGGCAGACTGGTGCCTGGTTGTCCTTGTACATACAGTCACCCTTGTAGATGTAGGGTTTACTTTTCTTTTTTTCTTTTCTGGAGACGCCACCACAGGAAGCTGATGTTATGGCAAGGAAGTGCCTCCCCACAGTTAAAGCATGAATAAGGAAAGAGGGCAGGGAAGGGGTATTTATGAGTTACTAGACCACTACTACCCCCACCCGCTTCTCTTCCTAGACTGTTTCTTCTTCGTCCTCAGTCTCAGTGGCATGCTGTTGTTCAACTGTCTGCAAAAGAACACTACACACACTTGTTCTCTTGGTCAGCCTTGAATCAGATCCATTGCATTCATTAACAGTGAAATCAAATACTGTAGCTCTATTTAATTTTAATTAGAACAAGTGTTATTGGCTTTTGGCCTAGTGTGGAGCGGAGTACATTCTGTAGCACAGAACAACTTAATATGTTAATATTACACAGTGTTGATGGATGTTTTTTATATTTAATAGGCACAATTATTACATTTTAACTACATATATTGATGGATACTTATATCTTGCAGATTCTGTGTATTAGTCCAACAATCATCATTCCTCCTCAGCAGATTTATGCAGTTGGCAAAGAATCATCTTGGTTAATATTTAAGAAAATGTCTGCCAGTATCAGACAAAACCTTATGGACTGTGGCCTTTTCTGTGTGATTTTAGCTATATTTAAACACAAATACATTAGTGTCATGAACAGTCAGACCAAAGACACAGTCACCAAAAAAGTTATTTTTCTTTATCACATAAACAGCATTGTTTTGATACAGTGTGATTCATCACAGATGTTGGCATAAACTACAGAACTGTAGCTTCTTTAGACAAAATTTTTCAAAATTGAACCAAAAGAGAGTGACAGGCCAATGCGTATGAATATCTGGTGTAAATATGAATAATCATTTTGAGAGACTCTAAAATGGTATAGACAGAGCTTTCTGTCGTGGGTCATGTAGAAGTACATGGTAAAGTACATACTGCTGTTGCAGAGTGGGAGAGTGAAAGAAAAGGCTGCTGACTCTGCCCCATTTAGCTGCTCTGTTGGTCCCCAGCCTGTGTTCCCATGTCTATTCAGATCCAATGAAAAGGGTTGCACTCTAGCTAGCAGCTCTCTGTTTCAGACATCTGCTTTGACACACATTCCGCTATTCAGAAAACTGGCTAGTTGTTGAGAGCACATGTCAGTGCTCAGGAAAACGCCCAGCACAATTGAAACATATGTGTTATGGATAAATGGATGTGTATAGAGAAACAAATACTAACCACAAGTAGCGCATAGTTAGGTGTGTGAAGACAGATAAGATATATAAAAAAGCATTCTGATGAGTTACATCTCAAACTACGATTTCACAAGCATGGGGTATTAAGAATAAGGCAATTCAGCCCAATTTTTAGAATAATATCCATTTGTGATATACCACAGCAAGCCCATTGAGTCCCATTGATTTTCCTGTATCTTAAGCAGGAGAAGAGTTAACTTGACATTGCTTGATGGCATGCACAGTGTGAATTTAGCAGTTGCACTGGTGCTGTTACACATTTTGAACTTTCTTTTCTTGTGCCCAAAAGGGTTGGTGTTGGGGCTGCAACTAATTATTATTTTCATTATTTAATAATCTGTGGATTATTGTCATGTTTAATTAGTCAGTCTATAAAATGGTAGAACATGCTCATCATGATTTCCTACAGCCAGGGCTGATGCCACCAAATTGCTTGTTTTGTCAGTTAATAAAAACTAAAGGTATTCATTTTTAAATCACATAGGTCAAAAAAGGTATTACTAAAGTATTACCCCAGTATTACTATTACTATTACTATTACTCAAGTAACTCATTATCAAAATAGCTGATGATATATTTACTGCCTGATAACCAGTTGATTAATTGACTATACGTCTCTGCTTCAGTTTGTGAGAGGCCTGCAAAGCAGAGTGGTAGAAGTTCTGGTCGTGGAGGAATACAACAAATGTTTTCCAGACAGTTATTTATAGCTCCTGTGCATAAACAACTTAAGACAACCTGTGAACATGTAATGTCTCTGTCTGGCCAAGATGTAGTGATAACTGTACAGTTATATGAAAACACATGTTCTCAAAGTATAGGCATGACTTAAAGCCTCCTAATTAGGTCAGGCCAGTGGAGATGAAGATACATATAAAAATAGTCTATATCTTTAAAAATAACTTCTAAACCAGCATAAACTAGCATCTCCTGAGTACAATGCTGAAAATGAGTTTGTATTGTAACCTTTGGCCAAGAACACAGGTCTGTTTCAGTAAATGTAATATACAGCTGCACCACAGCACGCCACAGAGCTACATAGCTCAACCAGCTGAGGCACATTATTTGCCTTTTTCTTCCATATGAGGTAGGGGATTGATTTTGTTGAGTTTGTTTGTTTGTTTGTGTGCAGCTCTTTGTAAACTTACACATAACTTCCTATGGTCTGGTCATACATGACAGGTATTTTGTGACTGTGGGAGGTTTTTGTAACCATGATTTTATAAGCATGTTATTTTGAGTAAAGATTTCAAGTTCTTCAACTTGGAAAGAAACAACTTTATCTGTAAGTGTAACCAGACCCTACCTAACTCTTCCTAAAGGTTAGGGCTAGGGTTTGCTTATATGAGGAAGGTGTTGTTACACCCAGAATCGTCATCACTGGAGGCAAAGGTTAAAAGACAGAAATAACAAGCTGAATGAATACAGTCTTCAGAGAGAAAAAGGAGATTTGGTGCAGGATGACAGATTTAAAGTAGCACCTGTACCTAGAAAACACAGCTGAAATCAGTTAGTAAAATATTTGTTTCTGAATAAAGTGCAGTTGTGGTTTAGCAGCAGGTTATTTTGGATCCTCTGGAAGTGTATCAGCAGAGAGAAAGTACACAATATGTGACTCAGATGTGTGGTATTGTGTGGAGACCTCCTGCTCTGGCTGTATCAGATTTGAATTGTTGATTCTTTTTTTTTTTTGTGAGTTTATTTAGCTAAGATTCAAAGAAAGGTTTCAGACAGCGACTTGTCTAAACAAGGCACTGCTTCTCACCAGCTTCTCACAGTGTTCTATTTTAAGTCTTATTTACTGCTGATATCTGATCATATTTATTTTCATATCCAAACAACAAACTTTTGCTCAAGAAAACAACAGAGCACTGTCTCAGAGACAGATTGTAGCCGGGTTTCCTGTGTATAATAAATCACTTCAGCTCACTTTTTCCTCTTAAGAGAACTCGAAGACATCCAAGTCTGTGCTAAAGTACTTACTCTTTGTCTCCAGCTGTGTCCCAAATCACTTTTCTTGCTATCGTGGCATCAAGTCATGGTCTCCTCAGACCTGAACACATGTGAACAATACTGAATAATGCCTCCTGTGTTTTATACAAGGTTTTGTTATTTGGTTACAGCCAGTTTCAGCACCTCCATCACTGCCAAATAAACATAGTTTATTGGCAAAATTGCAGTAGATTAACTCCAGCATAGTTATAGGTGCTTCATTTGTTTGAGAGAATATTTTTGTATCATGTGTTACTAATTCAGTACACATTTTGAATCATACCCCGCCAAAGAAATCAAGAATTTTCCCTCATTAAGTTGTTATTGGGAATCTTTTCAGGGATGGCAGGTTGTTCAAACTGATTGTGAACTGATGAATACATCTTGAACAAACATGGCACTAAATGATTCCTTGGCAGTGCAGGATGAAATGTAGTGCATCAGTGCGGCTGACCGGTAACAGACCAACAGACTCACATTCTTCCCTCACAAAATATGACGGCAGTTGTAATGGTTTGAGTTCTCACTTTGATCTGTGAGGGAATCTACTTTCCCTTTTATGGTTCTGCTGATCATTCTGCACAGTGCTAGGAAAAAACTTTGTTGCCCATTTTTTTCTGTAAGGTGAAAACTGTATGACCACATTCTTCCCACAAATAATATATACATATCACAGCAACCACCCACATAAATTAAGTTAAATCTTTATCAGTGTCATCATTGTTGTAGTCCCAGAGCTGAGAGGCTATCACAGACACATGAGAGCCATCTAGTGGCAGCCCTGATTGGCCTGTGGAATCCTCCAGCTCACTGTTTATCTTACATTCCTGTATCTGGGGTGGTCCTACAGCTGCCTTAACAGCTACCAAATGTAACTGCAGTGAAGACAAAATGATTTAGATTGCAAGTAACACAAAAGTGTCCAAGTGTCATGATGTAAATATGAATGAACAACATTTTAAACTACAATATCCACATAAACTAATCATTGTAGAGATCAGGAGTAAAGGCAGGATTATCCACTGCCTCCCAAACATCAACTATCTCAAATGAACTTAAAATCACAGAGACAGACAGAAGTTTCTAGAAGTGCTTGGCTATTCAATGTGATCTCAGTATTTTCTAGTGTTTAGGGAACAGCCTGTTTGGAAAGAATTCCTCTTCCATGGAAAACTGGAATTATCGCTCTGGACACTGACATACATTACCTTTCTCCTCCGTCCTTTGTGCTCAGATTGAGCTGTAAATGTATCGGCGTCAGAGAGCTCAGTATGAAGAAGTCGGTCCGGCCAGCGGTGAGTAAGGTGAGCGGAGATCGGGGGAAGGCTGAGGCCGCGGCCACCACTGGCACCGGAAAGCCTGCAGCCAAAACCAGCAGCGCAGCACCTCTGTCTAAGGTAAGACTCATCACGTGATGGACACATGCTACTGATTTGCCATGCTTGAATTGGATTTTATTGATTTTTTTAGTAAGTGAGCATGTTAAATGTTTGTGCTTTCAGGTGAAAAGCAATGATGATCTTTTAGCAGCTATGGCCGGAGGGAATCCTGCATCGAGTAGTGCTGTTACCAAGACCAAGAGGACTGCCTCCATTGGGACTAATGCTAACAACCTAGACAGCAAGCCAAAGACATCATCAGGCATGTCTAAAAGTTCATTCCAAGGTATTAATTTCACATTTTGTAATGTTGTTTTACTAGAAATTTAAAGATAACATTTTCCTTTCTCACCAGGTACTTCATCCAAGCGTACAACATCTTCGATTTCCAAGGAAACAAATTCATCACGAGACCGTCTTCGGACATCCAGGACATCAGCTGCTAAGAAGCAGTCAGTATCAGGGACTGTAGCTGGGGATGTGGCCTCAGGGAAGCGCTCTCGCAGCCAGATCCTGACAGAGTCTGAAGGCCGCATGAGCAAGTCTAAATCAGATGGCCAGATCAGTGATAAGGTGGCCTTGGAGGCTAAAGTAAAAGACCTGTTGGGTTTGGCTAAAAGCAAAGATGTGGAGATCCTACACCTGCGCAGTGAGCTGAGGGACATGAGGGCCCAGCTTGGTCTGGGAGGGAAAGAAGCGCCGCCACAGGAAGAAGCTGGGGAGGAAGAGAAGCCCCAGGTTTCAGCCATCACAGCAGCTGATGTGGAGTCTACCCTGATTCTCTTACAAGAGCAGAACCAGGCCATCAGAGAGGAGCTCAACCTACTAAAGAGTGAGAACCGCATGCTGAAGGACCGGCTTAATGCGCTGGGCTTCTCTCTGGAGCAGAGGCTGGATGCCTCTGACAAGCTGTTCAACTATGCCTCCCTGAGCCCAGACCTGGCAGCGGGCAGTGGGCAGAGTGATGGTGGAGGAACAGGTACACTGACCTCATCAGTGGAAGGCTCTGCCCCGGGCTCCTTGGAGGATCTGCTCACAGGACACCAGCACGGAGGCTCAGCGGACAACCTCGACAGTGAATCCAGCGAGGTCTACCAGGCTGTCACCTCCAGTGATGACGCACTGGATGCCCCCTCTGGAGCCTCCTCATCATCTGAGTCGGAGTGTGCGCCCAGCAGGGAGCGCTCACGGAGGGGCAGCAGTGGCAATGCCAGTGAAGTGTCAGTGGCCTGTCTGACAGAGCGCATCCACCAGATGGAGGAGAACCAGCACAGCACTGCTGAGGAGCTCCAGGCCACATTGCAGGAGCTGGCTGACCTGCAGCAAATCACCCAGGAGCTGAACGGGGAGAATGAGCGGCTCGGCGAGGAGAAGGTGATTCTCATGGACTCCTTGTGCCAGCAGAGCGACAAGCTGGAGCTCTACGGTCGCCAGATCGAGTACCTGCGCTCTCTGCTGGATGAGCATCATATATCTTATGTGCTAGAGGAGGACATCAAGAGTGGCCGCTACATGGAGCTGGAGCAACGCTACGCAGACCTGGCAGATAATGCCCGCTTTGAGAGAGAGCAGCTGCTGGGGGTGCAGCAACACCTGTCCAACACGTTAAAGATGGCCGAACAGGACAACGCTGAGGCCCAGGAGATGATTGGAGCGCTGAAGGAGAGGAACCACCAGATGGAGCGCATCATGGAATCAGAGAGACAGGATCGGAATGCCATGGCAGCTGCGCTTGAGGAGTACAAGGCAGCAGTGAGCAACGACCAAGCGGAGCTGAGCCGCTGCCGAGCCCAGCTGGACCAGGAGAGGCAGAGGGTGGCCGAGCTGTACTCTCTACACACCGCGGGGGACAAAAATGACATCTGCCAGCTGCTGGAAGGTGTACGGCTGGGGAAGGAGGAGGCTGAGGCCAAGGCTGCAAAGATGCAGGAGGAGCTGGAACAAACCCACAGTGACCTCAACAGGCTACAGGAGACTTTCAGCAAGGTTAGTTAGGCCTGAAAGAGAACTTGAGATGTAAAATCAAAGGCCATTACACAGACAGCATGTAGATTAAAGATTCTAAATAGGTGTTTGACCTAATTGAAACTTAAATATAGTTCAGGCAAGAGTTTTTGGGTCACCAGAGTGAGTGCCCCTTTTATTATTGATGGATCAGTGCCAGTGATTTTACCTTGAGAATGTCACAAATGGAGTGGTTAGCTCTTCAGAGTCGACCTTTCTCAAGGAGCTGTATGCATCCTTTGTTTGTACCTCACCAGCATATCACTAGACATAGGATAACTATGTAGACTTATAATTAAAACAAACTCTGTATATGATAGATCTCTTAATGTTCCAATATGACACAGCTGAAGCTTTGTTGCACATTAGTCAGCTAATTACCTCATGGCTCGTTAATAATTAAATGAAGGATACTCTTTATCCTGTGTGTGCAGCTGGACAGGGAATACAGAGACTTCCAGGAGCAGGTGCAGCAGCAGATGGCCGAGCAGGATCGCACGCTGGAGAAGCAGCGTGTGGAGCTGCAGGAGAAAGAGACAGAGATCGCAGACATGAAGGAAACCATCTTTGAGCTGGAGGACGAGGTGGAGCAGCACCGAGCTCTTAAACTCCATGACAACCTCATCATCACAGACCTGGAGAGTAAGTGGGTGAAGAACACACTCTGTAACTAAAATGAGTGCAAACTTGTCCTAATGTCCAACCTTTGACCAGGTAGCAAGTTTATAGAACTTCATGTTTACTCAGGCCGCCAGCGATCCTACAGAGATCATGTTGTGTGAAACCAAAACCAGTAAGACATGGTTTGAGTGTCTCTCAAACTTCCGTCCCCTAAGGCTTTTGTGGTTTTGAGCCAGTCTGCTCTGTGGCCTGTTGGCATCAACACCACTAACCTGTATCTTCCTCCCATCTCAGACTCCGTGAAGAAGCTGCAGGACCAGAAGCATGACATGGAGAGAGAGATCAAGATTCTTCACCGTAGACTGAGGGTAAGGGTGCTGCATCGGGGTGCCATGTTGTTTGAGGACTGAAGCAGACTCATAAAATTAGTTTTCATTTTCTAATTTGGTGGAGGAAAGTCAAACATGAAAGTGAACTGCAGCAATTTTAGTTCATTACTCAGTAAATAGTAGATTTATCTGGACTGATGATAAGAAATATTTTTAAATGTCCTTGTGGTTTCACAGGAAGCCAGTATGATTTATATCTTGATGCTCTGATGTTATGATTTAGCCTGAGCAATGTTAAAGCTACTAATTTATATTAGCGATGAATCATGTCACTTTGTAATGTGAAAGATATTGCCTGTAGCAACAAACCCACAGAGAATTATCATCTGAATTTGCAGTACCCTTCTACAGAGCCTTTTTGTGTCTTTTTTTAGTTTTACAGGCTGCTACTGTTTAAATTTCCTGTCACCGCTCTTATCAGCCCAATCTCAGGCCAAACTGCCCCAAAAGACCAAAAAAAAATCATCATTACTATTTTAATGATCTAATTTATCATGAAGCCTAAATAATGTTTAACTCTCCTGTTTTCTTATTTTGTGTGTGTCTGCAGGAAGAGTCAATGGAGTGGCGTCAGTTCCAGGCTGATCTGCAGACAGCTGTTGTCATTGCTAATGACATCAAGTCGGAAGCACAGGAGGAGATTGGAGACTTGCGGCGCCGACTGCAGGAAGCGCAGGAGAAGAACGAGAAGCTGAGCAAGGAGCTGGACGAGGTCAAGAGCCGCAAGTAAGAGCCACAGATAGATGTTTGGAACATCTCCAGCGGTCACGCTGACATCGTCTGTCTTAATGTTTCTAAACAAAAGGAGAGGAGATGTAACTGTTTATTTGATTATGATGCTGGATGCTCACTAGCAAGGTTCATTCATCTTTGCTGAATCTCACAGATGGAAAATTGCCATTACAGACCAAGAGAAAAAATTATAAATAACAAATTAACTGCTATTTCACCATAATTATCCCTACAACATGATGTGAGTTCCTGAATAAGTGCCATTCTCAAATCATAGTGGAAATTGACAGCATAGATGCTCTGAGTTCACATACTGAGTAGAATACTGTATGTTTCCCAGGCAGGAGGAGGAGAGAGGCAGAGTGTATAACTACATGAATGCAGTGGAAAGAGACCTGGCTGCTCTCAGACAGGGGATGGGTCTCAGCCGGCGTTCCTCCACCTCCTCAGAGCCTTCGCCCACTGTCAAAACACTCATTAAGAGCTTCGACAGTGCCTCACAAGGTACCACACAATGTTAAGATGCCCTGCTTTCCTCACTTTTATTAGTTATCTATACATGTATGGACTAGGTCTAAACTGAGTCATATGTGACTCACTAGGTCCACCTTCCAACGGTGCCTCTGTGGCTCCAACGGCCTCGGCTGCCCCACTTCCACGCACCCCCCTCAGCCCCAGTCCCATGAAGACACCTCCAGCAGCTGCTGTTTCACCCATACAGGTACGGGAGGAAAGGTCTTATGTGAATTTGTCTCTAGATTTTCCTTTTTCCCCATGTTACCTTGCCATTCTACACGTTTTAGTGGTGTGGAAAGTTTTCTTTGGCTTCACTACACAGCCTTTTAAAGCAACGTAAGACAAATGAAAAGAACATCAACAATAAATAAACATGAGTTGAAAGACATAATTACAAAACTAAAATTCATAAAAAGACACTAGATGCAAGATTCAGCGTGTGTAAACTACTACAAAGTTCTAGCACACTTGTCTAATTGACAGGTGGCACTACATCAAAAACTCTTGACTATGAAAAACAGGGTAATTTTACAGAACGAAAGTGGGTACGAGTCACCAACAGTGTTTGTGATTTTTAGTTATTTTTACAGCCTGAGATTTTGTGTAAGAGGCAGGCATGTATTTGATATTCTAATAAACCAAGCCTTCCCTGGTCACTCATTATCAGTGGCTCTGGTGAGAGCTGCTGAAGCAGTACATGTAGAATAAAAGTGTAATTATTAGTACAAGTAAAAAATAAATGAGTTCAGCTCTAAACCTGAGGATTTGATTTTTTTTTTTTTTTTCAATTCAAACCTTTCCGGTTAGATAAAGTGGTGCGAGGCTATAGAGGAGTTAGACTGTGGGAAAATCCCTCCCCTAATTTGTTTATTATTTTTTAACACAGACTTTGGAATATTTTGCATACATTTTCAGTCAGTCAACTAATTGATTAATGGACTAATTGTTGCAGCTCTACATAATTTTTACTCCTGCACTGCCCTGTGAAAACCATACATCTTCAAGACATCAGCTTTTCATGAGCTAGCTAAAACAGATGTTTGTAGCTTTGTGGCAATTGTTCTTCCAGATAACCACATGTTTTGTTTTTTAATCTTTTATTTATCAAAGCAATAAATGGACATTTAATAATTCTAGATGTTCTGGAATTTTTTTAATTACTAAATTTGGAGATACCAAGAAGTGTCATATACTACATTTTATATTATATTTCTCTTCACTAAGACTATTTATGGACTTTATAACACATTTATGTATTGCTGTTTCAGAGACACTCCATAACCGGGTCTATGTCAGCAACCAAGCCACTCTCCTCACTGAGTGATAAGAGGCCCAGCTACACAGACATCACCATGCCAGGTGAGGCAGCCATCACTGTATTGATTTAAATACACTTCATGTACTGAATTCATCATGTCACCTTCTTAATTTAAGAACTGGTGCTCTCAGAAATGTAAGTATAAATACATTAAAGGACAGAAATGCTGTACTCCGTTATGAGTAACACACAGGATGTGCAAGAGTAACAATTAACAAGAATGGACGGTCCCCTCTCTCATGAGAAATAAAGGAACAGTGTGTCCCCAGAGGCCTGGAGTTGGGAGTTAGCAGGTTTACTGTGTGCTGACGTCATTTTTCAGTTCATCAAAACACTATGGGAGGGAATGATAAGAGGGAAATAATGAGCGACTATGCACTGTAGAGTTTCCCTCAGTTCATTCTCACCAGTGATGAGTTCAAGTGTTTCATGTGAACATGCAGACTTGGCCGTAGCCTCCAAAGTTCCGTTTATTTTTCTCTGATTTATGGTTTTCTTTCTGACTGAGTCGCCCTTGTGCAGCGGTATTCCCTGAACTCCAAGGGGCTGGAATGTGGCTCTTTACTGACCCTGTTACATCTTAATTTCAGAGGAAGTGCCTTATGAAAACACTCTTAACTGTATATGTTGCAAATACTGTGATGTATCCACAGCTGAGCACCTTCTCAGGGGAACCTCAGCTAGCCGACCTCCGTCTGTCCTCCAGAGGGTCTCCAACATGGACTCCACCAAGGCGATCTCAGGTTAGAGATGGTAGTTAAATTATAACCAGTAACTCAGTTTCCATTTTAGTAAAAAAAAGAAAAAGAAGAAAAAAATAGTCTTGAATTGTCTTTTCTGTCCTGAGCAGTGTCCCGCAGGAGCAGTGAGGAGATGAAAAGGGACATGTCAGCTCCAGACGGGGCCTCCTCATCCTCCCTGATGGCTATGAGTGCAGCCTCCTCTCCACTCTCCCTGTCGTCCTCCTCTCCCACAGCCTCCATCACCCCCACAGCACGCAGCCGTCTAAGGTACTTCCTCTTAGAGTACTGCCTCACCTGTATGTTGTGCTAATTGGTAGAAGTTATTTTCCTGTAATTCAGCCAGTGTGCTCACACTGTCTGTTTAAAGTCAGTGTCTGTGTCGTGACATCACTAGTTCATACTGTAGTTGTGACTGGTCTGGTGACAAAACACACAGCCCGAGTGATGTCAGCTTTCCTAGCTCACTATGCACACATGCTTACCATATAATGTGTTTGGCTTCTCTAACATAGTAAATCTGTGGTAGAGTTTGCTTACATGTCTCTTCTGTGGGTCCACTACAGAGAGGAGAGAAAGGACCCATTGTCAGCGCTGGCCAGAGAGTATGGAGGCTCCAAGAGAAATGCTTTGCTAAAGTGGTGCCAGAAGAAGACTGAAGGCTACCAGGTAGGTTAAAGTCCTGTCACTGGTTTGTACCAGCTGATCCAAAGTGTCTATAACTCTTTTCCAGTGGCTTTGGCAGCAATTGACAATAAATAACAAACATTGTAAAAGGGAACCTTCCACCGATTTTACACACCAAGGTCTTTTTATAAATCCATACCTTACTTTGAAGGCTGAAGACTACAAGTTTGAAAATGAAAAAATCTGGCTGTGTAGAGTTAGAAAGAAGTGAGCCTTTGAGACCTATGTAGGCCAGTCCTCATTGAGGCTAGCAGCTTGAGGCTAACAAACCCAAACCTCTATTCAAACCGCCGGCTGTTGTGTTGCATTGTGGGTTCTGCAGACTCCAGGTTTTGACAAGGAAGTAGAAAGCATTGAAAAAAACACAATATATCAGGTACTGAATGTCTAACAGTAGTGTAGTAGTGCAATACTCTTTTACACTTCACACTTCACACACACACACTGTCTGCACATGTCAGCCAATGATATTTCTCTGACCCCTCTCTCATTAGCAAAAGGTTGTAAAAGTGGCTTCACAATATCAGTAGAAGAGGGATATGATGAATAAGGTCATAAAGGTCATTCATTCCTTCATGACAGGACAGATTGGCCTGGACTAAATATGGCAGCTTAGATCTGTATTTCGTGGCACCAGTTTCTGTGAAAAGATTACTTGATGTTCTGTAAAGGCAAAGATAAGAAAAGAAAACAGTGTCTGGAGAGCAACAAAAATAGTCAGCAGCACAGAAAGATAGCACCATTTTCTCTTACACTGGTTTATGAGTTTTATGATAGAATTATTGATTTTGTACGACCTATTTGTAATTGATTATGTTTGTTTGGATGCTTTGTTCAAATTAACAAATCATGCAAAATTTGAAAAGGAGGTTAACATTTATTTTATAGTAATTAGAGCTAACTGACATTAATTGTTATTCAACCAGTATATATTGTCAAGAACTGTCCCTGAACAAGCACTGAGTCTGAAGCAGCGACAGTGCAACCAAACAAACTCACAAGAAATTTGTCAAATCAATCAGTCTTTTTCCATCATGCCATGAGCAACTGTGATTACATAAGAAACACAAGGAAACTTTATTGTCATTACTCTCAATGAAATTTGATTTGACACTCTCCTGTAGCAGTAATATACAATATATCAAACAATAAATAACAAGGACACTAATAAATGCAAGGAGGTCTGTAGTGTTTAAAACTGATTCACTGTCAAAAGATGAGAAAATGTTGTCCTGTTTAGTAGATGCATTTTGTGTGGATGCCACTTGAATGCTTTTAATTTGAAGTGGAAACAGGAGGAAATGTTGGGCTTGCATTAGCAGTAACTTAATACATCTATGACTTAGCATTAGGAGAGTCAACAGTAAAAAATGAGGTTGATAGAAATGAAATGAAATTAGAAACAGAGAAGCTGGAATTCGTGCTGCATCATTTCCTAAGAATCCCTTGTGCATAGGTGGGCAATTAGAATCCAACATCGCAGTGGTCTTCTCCACCACTAATAATTTAAACCACTGTATAGAGAGGTACAAATGTCATGTATAATATAAATACATTGAAGAGCTTTTGCAGACAAAATACAAACCATGAGTAGTCACATGTGATGGTGGTGTTAGAGGAGTGCGGTCTCTTTCGTGACACAGTTGACTCAAATAGAAGAATGTCTGTCTAAACGTGTGCAGAGACAATAAATGTCTAAGCACTGACCTAGAAATGACTTAAATGACAGGTTTGTCAGGAGTCACTTGCCATATTGAAGAGATGTTTCCCCCTTATAACTGATCTAGGTTGTGGTTACCATGGCACCATAGGTCCTCTCCAGGAAGTGTGCAACATTTAACACATCCTGTGAGTTACCTGCCTGACAAAAACATGAGGCCTTCTCTGAATCACTGTGTACTGTCTAGAAATAGATTATAGTTGTGACACTAAGGAAACCTGAGCAGCGTATAAGTTGCGTGGGCAGCCCCCCTGCAAACAACCACTGAGGTTATATGCAACAAGCCTTTGATTTTAAATGTCAGAATAAAGTTAATGGTGGAAAAGATGATAAATGTGATATGGGTGAGTAATGTTGTAATGCTGATACTTAAAATCACAGAACCTCATGAAATCGAACTACTGCTCTTTGAGGTTAAATCATTTAAAATACTTCCATGACAACTGAATTTATTGCGACTGTAGTAGTGTTGGAAGCGATGTTGAAAGCCTGTAAAACACAGTGGCTGGCAGCGGCATTCGTGACCTGGTTTAAAATGTTGTACCCTCTTAGTTCGTACAAGAACCAGAAATTGGTTTTCTATCGATTTTTTTTCCTGTAAATGTTCTGTCAGATTAAATCAAAGTGTAACTGAATCATTACTGTGTTTTTCAGAACATTGACATCACAAACTTCAGCAGCAGTTGGAACGATGGCCTGGCCTTCTGCGCTGTGCTCCACACATACCTGCCTGCACACATCCCCTACCAGGAGCTCACCAGCCAAGAGAAGGCAAGTGGAGATCAGAGGAAAACCACAACATTTTTCAATTAGTATCACTTTTATCCTCACTGTTTGTTAGACTGTTTCATTGTGTGACTTCAACTGTCTTTTTTTTCCTCAGAGAAGAAATTTCACCTTAGCATTCCAGGCTGCAGAGAGTGTGGGCATCAAATGCACTTTGGTAAGCTTTATATCATTATGAAATTACTCATTTTAATTAATATAAGTTAGAGTAAAAACTAAATAATGGATTAACTATGCTCCCTCTTCAAAAAAGGATATGTATCCAAAGACAACTTAGAGTCAGATTTGAAATGTCTTCATTTGAACATTATGTATGAATGTGTACAGAAACATTTATATATATGTTTTTTTCCCTCTATTTTCCCTTTCTGACCTTCTAAGTCTCTCTTTGCCTTTGTTGGGAAGCATTATGTTTGACTCACATTTGTGCTTGTCCCCTATGTTTTTTCCTTGATTGTAGAGTTATTTATTTAGTTAGTTAGTTTCGTTAGTTCTCGTCTTTTCTAGATAGGCCCCCCTAACTCATAATGTAAATCAATTTCAACTACATTTCTCATTGTAGTCATTAGCCTGAGATGAACTACAGTATGTTTTGAAGTTGTACAGTGAGTGAGCTATAGGTCTGTGTGTTATTACAAACCAAAGCTGTGCACTGTACAAACCTTCAGAGCTTTATTTTAAATTTTACTAGAGATCTCAAAAACACTCAACCAGCCATTTTTACACCATGTTTTAATACAAATTAAACAAATGAAATATAACATGTTAATTAGTGAGTGTTAGAAGTCCTGGCAGGTGGTTTTTGTTAACTTTGGGCTGGCTGTTTTCCCCTGTCTCCTGTTTTTATGCTATGCAAAGCTAAGTTAACCAGCAGTCTGCTGTAGCTTTGTATTTACCATAGAGATATAAGAGTGGTATAACTGTTTGCACGTACACCCACCAAATGAATTTTGAATGATCTTGTTTGGTATTTTTCCTCCTTAATTAAGTCTCTTCTTAACTTCTTAGCTCTTTTCCCATTACAGGACATAAATGAGATGGTGCACACAGAGAGGCCGGACTGGCAGAGTGTCATGACTTATGTCACAGCCATCTACAAGTACTTTGAGACCTGACTTTACTGTCTCAGCCACCCTGCTCCTGCAGCACAGATGGTGCCATGCCAGCCCTCCTGAGCTCTCAGCAACCTTTCACCACCACAGTCAACTGTTATACCTCACTGACCCCCTCCCCCACGCCACATCAACACCCAGTCATGCTGCATGCCAGTCCTCAGTATTTTGCAACACTAAAGGCAGACCAGAGCCTCACTGGACACTACAGCTACTTCATCCTCCCAGTACGTCATAGGAAGTGCTTTGTGTAGAGTAATAGTCCAAGGGCTTGTCTGTTATGTGTACTATTACACTAGTAAGTCATTAGAGGTGACTCTAGTGACAGTGTAGTGAACCAAGTGTGAACTGACCAGCAGTGAAATCCTGTAGATCATCTTTGTCTTCGGTTCACATCTGAAGGAGCAGCATGGCAAAGAAACCAAGTCTCAGTGCCTTCTACCTGGCTCTTCCACACACATTGTCCCCCACACTTAACGCAGTTTCCAGTCTGTTAAAGGGGAGTTCAGGCAAATCTGCTACTTTGCAAGAGGAGAAGTTTTCAAAAATAATCACAGTGTTTATACTTTTCTTTGCTTGTGAATATTTTATGGAAAACATGTGTTCCTGCAGAATAACAAACCAAAAGTTAGCAACGTTGGAACCCCCCTCGCAACCCCTGAAAATTCCCCGTGAAAGGAATTCAGACAGATGCAGCCTTTTTGCACCAAGTCTTCCAGATGTTACAGTACGATATAGATGCCTCTCTTTCAATGGATAAAGTGCCTGTGTGAGTTTTGATGCAGGAGAGCAGGAGATGAGCTCTTTCCGTGGGCCAAACCTCCGCAGAGGCAGCGTGGAAGTGGCTTTTCACTACAGTCTGTGAAGCTGAAGAGTAGAGGAGTTGTTGCCAAATAATTTCAGAGCCTTTCAGTCGTCAATTTCTGGCTTTTTGGTCATCAGGACAGAGTGATGCTGCAGACAGCTACTACGTCAGCATCTGATCATGAGTGACTGATTTTTAAGCACAGAAATATGCTACATTCTACAACACTGCTATACACAGCCCTAACGCCCTAACGCACTCTGGTGGTTTTTCACTAATAGATTCATGAAGGTGGACTAATAGTCATTTGATGTGTATGGAGTTCTGAACGCTAATCTTACAGCTGTATGATGTGAGTGTTTGCATTTGGTAGGCCTGCATTTGACATCTTGCACTTAGACTTCTTTAGGCACATACAGCACAGCATCAGTTCATCATAGCCAAAATATGTGTGAGTAGAATATAGTTTTTTTTTTTTTTCCTAAAATGTATTTTGATTGACAAGATAAGTTCTCTTTAGATCAGAGCCTTACCAAGGGACTTGTTTGTGTTGGCAAAATGTGCTCTAGTTTTTGGAAACCAGCACAAACAGATTCATAGGTGAAGACTCATATTTTAGGTCAGTGCAGCATTTCATTAAAGGTATAGTTCAGTGTATTGGGAAATAAAATTAGTCACTTTGTTGCAGAGAGTTAGATGAGGAGACCGATACAACTTCAATGTCTGTAAAGTTCATATGAAGCTAGAGCCGGCAGCTGCTAGCCTGGCTCCCTCCAAATGTAACAATATCTGCCTGCCAGCACCTCTAAAGCTCACTAATGACCTCATTATAACAAGAAATGGAAGTGTAACAATGACACATTGCAGTTTAACAGGTGGTCATGTGCTGGACTTTTCTTTTGGCCTGAAGTAGTGCCTTCCTTGAGTCTTTGATTTTAGTTTGATTTTTGTCTCTTTTTTTTTTTTAACCTCAGAGGTGCAGTTAGACTAGCTGTTTCCAGTTTTAATGCTAAGCTAAGCTAACCAGCTGTAGTATCATGTTTGACAAAGTGGTGACAGTGACAGTGGTATCGATTTTCTCATCTAACTCATGGCAAGACAGCACATAATCCTGTTTCCCAAAATGAATTCTCCAATCAGAACGAATTCTCTAATCACTCCAGTTCTCCAAGCGACTGGAGAATTCATTGTGCCATTGACTAACTTTGTTAATGCTGATACTGTGTTGGACAGGTAGTTTTTGAAATTCTTAATACGACTATCACTATAGAGAGACTTCATAGTACACAGTGTCATTTAATTTTTCTGATGTCAGTCAGCAGCGTTACTGTAATGCTGCTCACTGCTGTGAGTTAATTGTGCCTCAACATACCAAGTTCACTGTATTTATTTGCATGGTTTGCAGTCATCGTAGTGAGGTCATTGCTTTATTTGTGTGTCTGAAGTGTATATAACTTTATTACACAGACAGTAGCTGCACTGAGATAAGCTTTTTGTATTCCACACTAAATTCCTGCCTTAACAGTCAAGCCGAAGATTCTGTGAGTGAAACTGTGACATTTTGAACCGTGGTCACCGTTCCTCACCAGACCATGTGTGACAATGCGGAATCTGTTTCTGGAAAAAGCTCCTTCTTGTTTGTGCCTCTTGAGGAACACTAATAGTGAATGATGGTCGTAAACTATTTCAGGAAGTTGGGTGAATTCCCTCATGTGTCTGGTGAAGGTGACTACACACTGTTTTGATTTTGATCAAATGAAGCTGCCAGCTGGTATTAATAGCAACATTTTTGACAAGCCACAACAAGACAGTGTGTACAGCCGCAGGAGACATTCAGTGATTTAAAGTTAGCACAACAGCCTGCAACAGTGACTGTTACTTTTTGTGTACGAGAGAGAGAGTTTGAGTGAGTTATTTAATGACATTTGAAAGCATTGGCTCTCTGTTGATGGGTTTTGTGATGCCATTGATGCCGAGGATTATCAGCCAACAGTTTTATTGTGTTCTGCTTGGTTCCACCGCTGGCCCACATGTTTTATTGCTCCTGACAGGAACATCTGAGAGCTACAGAGAGATTTGAAGCCTCTCGATCCTGGAAGCGGAATGTGTTTTGATCACGCTTTAGTGATCCCCGGGACTTTTACGAGGTCCACCGTGTGCTGATGTGGAGTGATTGATGAACACTGAGGCTAGCCTGCTGAGGAGAGACCAGACGGCTGGCGAAAGCTAGGAAGCACATTCCACCTCCACATGATGCAGCCATGACGGACATGTTACATTGTTTATGATGCCCTTTAAGTGTACGGCTTTTACCACAAAAGCAAATGTGAACGTGTGCATTATGACTTTATTGGGTCCACTTCATCATGCTACATTTATTCTTCTTTGTTTACTTGAAAATGCTCTGAGAATTCCACTGAACCTGCTTTAGTTTGTCTTTTTGTTTCCATGTTGCCTTGTTTTTTTTTGTGTGTGTGTTTTTTTTACAGTCCATGACACCTTTTGTTTTTTGGTGTGGAGTTTTTTTTTTTTTTTTTTTTTTTTTTTTGTTCCCAAAAGAAAATCCTGAACACACTACATGCAGTGCTGAAATGTTCCCACGGCAAAGTTAAAGCTGAATGAATTAATGTGTATTTGTGTGTGCAGGCATGTGTGTATGTGTGTGTGTGTGTGTGTGCAAAGGGACTAAGCTACAGTATTAAGTGCACACTATGATGATAATCAACTGTAAAACAAAATGCTGTCTGGTTTTATGTTGCTTTATTTTCTCTGGCAATAGTTATAAAAGACCATTTGAAACAGCCATGTTCGTTGTCATAACTGTCTCAGAAAGTGGGTCCTACGTTTACCACTTACAATAAATGATCAGTAAGGTGCAAAATTAAAACAAGAAGAAGACTGTGATAAGACTTTGGCACTGAGTAATAACTGGATATTTGGCCTCCAGTGTGAGAAATGTAGAGATAAATTGGACTGTTTGACTCATTGGGCTCAAGTGTCACAGCAGACACACCAAGTGAAATGAATGTCATCGCCGGTCTCATATGTGCACACAGCGGGACCCGCCCCTGAAGAGGAAACTGAGGCGCAATCAGCACGAATGTGTTTTATGGAGGAGGTTTAAGTGTGAGTGTGAGAGACAGGAACAGAGCAGGTCTCATCTATCTGAAGTCAATCACTCTGGAAGCCGTGTCATTTCTTCTAAAACGAGCTGGAGACGTTGATCAGAGTTGCTCATTGTGGCTTTATCATCTGGACTGAAACAGCACATTAAAGTGAACGGAGGCTGTTCGTTTCACCAGAGTTCAACCGGTTAATTGTCGCTCTTTTAAAACTTGTCGCTCTGCGGGAAGTGATAGCGATAATTTGCATGTTTAAGTCGAGCGAGCTTTTATCACTTCATCCTAACCAACTGCTATCGGATATTAGAATTTCATTGGTCCCATTTGTCGGAAATACACATTTTCACAAGAAAAAAGGTGAGTGATTTTTTTTAAAACAAAAACTTTGTTACTCCATAAAATCAATAAAACCACTGTTTAATGTTAGAATTTCTCGTGCACTTTCAGTTTGGTCAGGCTTAATGCACGCGATCTCAACTTATTCAGCTGAGCTTTTATATTATGCCTGTGCATGTGCATGTAGCAGAACAATGTGATTTGCGCGTGAAGCTTCTGAAAGCATGCGGTTAAAGTGAGAGGAACGCAGTAAAGTGATGTCTGGCACTGGCTTCAATCACCACATTGGGTGTTAGTTTTCTCACCTGAGATAACAAAACCAAGCAGGACTTAACCTGAAGAGGTTTGCTGCACTCAGAGTCCTCCTGACCTTCCTCAGGCATTGAGCCCATAAACTCCTGTCACTGTGGTATGTTTGGCTCTAATATTCCTTCACTGTAGTGTCAGAATTGCTGAATGTGGTGTTCTGACAGACTTCCAGAACACATGGGCTCAATGTCCAGCATCTTGTGACATGGTCAGACCAGGTCTTTACGAGGAAGCCTAGAGGCAAAGTCACTGTTAGACACTAACCTCCCTAATAAATTAGATAATAAAGCTGTGAATACTGGATTTTGATAGAGTGCCGTAACAATGCTGCAATAATTATAAATATTTTTATAATGAACTTAATAATAATAATAATAATAATAATAATAATAATAATAATAATAATAATCAAGGCAATCTTTCTCTCTCTCAAAAAAATTTGCAATCAATAAACATCTGAAAACTCAGTTGACTCATGACAAACCTGGAGCTTTTAGTCTGGTATTAAAGCCTCACTTCATCATCAGCTGCATGTTCACGTTCAAGCTTACATCTACACAGAAACCTTGGTAAGGTCTGAGTCACTTCCAAAGTTTAGGCAGATTTGAATCAACCAGGCCTAAAGTTGGTCTAGAATTCGGGCAGGCCCACAGCGAAACATGTCTCGTGTGAAGTCTGAAATAGATCAGTTGTCCAAGAGGCAAATCTGCTACTCACTTTTAACATTTTAAAGCCTTACATCGTAAGGAAAAAATGCCTGCACGCAGTAAAAATACCAAGTTCTGCTGATGGGATAAAAAGTACTGTAGAAACAATGACAGAACGAGAAATGTGACAAAAGTCAACTTCTCAGTCATAGGATTAAATTCAACACAACTTTTATGACACAACATTTTAATGAAAATTTGCGTCTGCTTTTCCAAAAGTATGTATGATATCAAAGCATATTCTCATGGGTCTGCATTATTTATCTGTCTTGTCTGCTCCAGAGATGCTGTGAGATCCTGTGTCAGAATGTAACTAAATCACCACAGACAGGGAGCCACTGAGCGTCTGCAGCTCACATCTAGTGTTAATCTGACCTTTGGTCCAGAAATGGGGCTGAGACAGGATCAAGTGGATCATGTCTTATAAAGTTACTTGGTGTGGGGAATTGTTCTTCTGTCTTGGTGTCTTGGTTCTGTCAGTGCTTAGTTCATGGACACAACATGAAGACAATCAGCTGATCACTCTGCCCAGCAGCCTGTTGTCACTCGTGAGCATGCATCAGCACTATGCGGTGACAGTGTCCGTTATCAGGAAGCTGACAGTTTATGTTTGTTCCCTTAATAGCTTCCTCTGCATGGCAGCAGGAGTGCAATAAAGTGATTAGTTTCTTGGTTATTGGTCTGGCTCTAGTTTTGGGCAAATTCACTCAAAATTTAATAGATTTGTATTTTCTCGATAATTCACTTACTGATCCTTTAAACATCTCAATGTGTATCTGAACACAGAAAAAATACGTTTTCGGCCAAAAGTCCATGCCTAAGGCGGCTAATGCAGACAGAACCTGTTCTTAAGAAAGATACTTTCTTCTGTCACTAGTATTCTTGGAGTTCCTCTGATGTGTTCATTATTCCATCTCCAGGATAGATTGTTGTGTGGGGATGCGTTTGCAAGCCGGGGAGAATCATTGCTGTAGTTTTCAGAGATTCATTATTTCCTCTACTACTGTCTCCTGGGATTTTGTTTCGGATACCTCACTGTTACAAACTTGTTATATTACACTGCAATATTAACACCAAACTCACTGACATGGACAAATAAATGCCGGGCTCAGGAGGAAGAGACCAACAAAAACTTTATTTGTAAGTCAAATAGAATGAACCAAAACAAAAAAAAAAAAAAAAAAAACTTGCAGTAACTATCATCCTTGAAATAACAAGTCTTTGGTTATTAATAAAAAGGTCTTCTCATCTGACCGAAGAAGCCTGACTGGAGAACGAACCTCACGTTCAAGCGCGGCTGTTATCTCCTAAAACTCTGTAACCTCGAAACGTTCCTCTGAAATTCAGCACCACAAAAACAGATTTCTGTTTGTTAAACCTTTATGACTATGGCATACAGATATCAGGAATCTAAATACCATACAATGCTGGTGAAAAGACCAGGAACACATACAAAAGTGGCCAACAGAGGTGGTCTACTCTATGACTGAATAAAAGACACATTTATCGGTGACATTTAGCCTACTGATCATTAAACAAGCTCCAGCTGCTGTAGTGAGCTAAAACTACTGTAACATACTCGCTGAATGACATATTGTCCATCAGGAGGTAGTATTACTCTCCTCTGTCACTGTAAGGCAGCCATCTGGAATTATTCTGAGCAGCCTTGAATTCAAGAGTGTAAGTAAAACTAAAAAATACTGGTAACAGCTTTTACTCTTAAACTTGCAATAGTTATTTTTAGCCACTTGAGACAATGAAGACAAGCTGTACATAACACTGACATCAGCCTTTAAGTCGATGAGGCTAACATACTCAGACAGTAGCTAATTTACACATTAGCAGATGAACAGCATTGGCATTCATTTGGAGTTAATTTCTGACCACCTGAGTCAAATATTAATTTCTTTCAGTTTAGTTCTGTTCTCCACCAACTCCTGAGGAAATTTCTGACTCTTTAGCTGCTAAATGCTCACCAGCTAGTCACTAATGGGAGGTTTGGGATATAACCAATGTTTCTGAGGAGGATGTTGATACAACACAGTCCCTTGAGGACTGATGCAGTCAATTCTGAAAAGACTCTGTAAAGTGCAATTTAGACTGAGGAGAAGAGAGAGACTATGCAGGGTTCTCTGCAGTGTTATAGGCAGTCACTCTCTGGCTGACAAACATTTGGAACTATCCTCAGGTTGATCTGATGACATGCTGGCTAGTGCACAAGAAGTTTGCAGTCTTTTTGTTGTCTAGTGCTGAGGAAAATTGTAGTGTTTAGATTATGTTGCTGGAAAATGATAACCTCATTTTCTACTAAAACTGTGAGTGAACCAAAACCGTCAAGTTTAGGCTGGACAATCGACAGTTAGCTGAGAAAAGACACGGCAATGCCTAGTAGATTCTGTTTGTCAATATAAGCAACTCTGTTCACATTACATAGTCATCTTCATTAGCAGTAGTACTTTACCCATGTGTCATAGGGCAGTCAGCATTCTCAGTGACAGCCACAGCTCAGTGGGACACCAGATCAGGCGACATCCAAGAGTTACCCAGTTCTGTCAGGAGCTTTAGAGCAAACTGACACGTCTGCTATGCTACTCAACTCTTACCACTAACTGCGTTAGTGTGCTTAACTGTATCTTGCATCTTGTCTTGTTTGTTTAATGGTGTTACTTATGTTTTCATTTGATCTACTGAGGGACTGCTTATGAAGTGTGTGTCTGTTGAAACTCACTTCCTTTATTCTTAGAACATTTCCGCTTTTCTTCTGCCTCTTTATCTCCATCTCCAGTGACATAATTTTCCAGTGATCTGCATTACTGGTATCTCAGCCCCTTGAGGAAGTTCGTGAGAAAACAACACTGAGGGAAGGACCTGATGAGGACAGCAGGCAACCTTTTTTACCAGAGAGAATGGGCGACTGTGTCCTGTGTCTGGACCTAGGAGGAATGATAGATTATTCTGCAGTTGAATAAGCCTCTTCATCAGCTGTTTGAGCTGAGCAGGTGTGAAAGGAGCTGCTACAGCTGCTTGGATTATCTGGTGGATGTTTCTGGAGTGTTGGAGGTGAGGCTGAGCTCAGCAGCTGCTGGGCTGCAGCTATGGTCGATGATGAGGTTTCCTCCCTCCTCAGCAGTGACACTTACCCGTTTGTCTCACCATGCGGGCGGCTCGTCGCCTCCGCCGCCTCCATCCTTCATCATCTTGGAACTGCTGGTGCTGCTCTTCTCCGTGCTGGGCAATGTGCTGGTCTGCTGGGCGTGTGCCTCAGCAGCAACCTGCAGAGCATCATAACTTCTTGATGGTGTCACTGGCTGTGGCTGACATCGCCGTGGGCGTCCTGTGGCCATTCCATTCGCCATCGTCATCATACGGGTTTCTCCAACCTACTATGGCTGCCTCTTTATCGCCTGCTTTGTGTGGTTCTCACAGAGCTCCATCTTTTCTAGCCCTGCTGGCCATCGCGATGAACCGTTACGCCATCAGATACCACTCAGGTCAGTGATCCCGGGATGCTTCTCTGGGGACTGTGTAGTAGTTAGTTATCAGTTAGAGAGCAACAGAGTTTGGTTCCGCATTCTGATAGGAGACCATTTAGAAAAGGTTTATAAGTGGTAACTAATGTTTTTAATGATTGATAAAGTACAATGCTTTACAGATCAGTTATAACTGTGAAGTAAGAACTACTTTTGGGTTACCGGGTTGTGACGTCCCTCACTTTCCACTTGAACCAATATCTAATTATGCCATTGCATTTATCTCTGTATTATTACCAAAGAGAAAGGTTTAAAACCATCAGAGGGTGTTCACAACCTGGCAGCAAAGTTGCCCTGAATGGTTAATTAATAACTGATCAATTTATTAAGGTGCTATGTAAGTTTTGCTATTGTTATGTAGCCAATGTTAGCATTAACATCTGTTTTACCAATCTAAAGAAACATTAACACTTTAGCATCAAACATTTCTTTACTCACAAACTGTCTCCTGTGATTAAGCTTAGCAGCAATGTTTACTGGTGTTTTGCTTTAATTTCCTTACTTCTTTTCTGAAGTTAGCATGTTGATCAGTTAACCTCCATCCCATCCACTAGTTGATCACTGTTGGATCCTGTCTGCCTATTGCTTCAGGAAACAAAAAAAAAGAACATAAAATTTAATATTCTTAAACAAGAAAGCATTTGAAATGTGCCATGTTTTCCTCTTCTTCTTTCTTTTCACATTTCTGTCTAATGTGTTTCTCACATGAACAGTGAAGGTCTCCTAATATAACTTCAATTTCATAATGTGTCTGTGGTAAAAGATGTGACATTTGAACTGGAAAGTTTTGGCTGTATAGTGTGTCCAAACAGTGTCTCCATGAGACCATGTCCCCCAGCCAACAATCAGTGATTATTGCTCTGATTGCTTACACAGGCATGTAAACCTCTTATGTAACCCATATAATCTTACTTTATAACTTTACTGTAAAAACACTGTGCTTGTCAGACTGTTGTTTATGTTGAATGTCCCAGCTTAGATTTAGTTTCAAATTTGCACCATGGGTGGTATGTGTGCAGCCATTAAGGCCGATCCTTTAATGACGTGCTGACCACCAGTGGTGCTGTGTCAAGCTGTGACCTCATCATGCTAAAATTCAACCTCAGAGTCATATCAGCTCAACCTTCTGTTTTCATGACTCCAAGCGGTGTGTTTACTAAGTCTCCTCCTCCCCTGCTGAAGATACGTGAGGGTTTGTGATAGTTGTTTTTTGCATCCCTGATGGGGGTTGTTTTGCAGCATTAACCTTTGCACTTTAACATTTAAGAATGTAATAAGAAACAAGCAAATAGCTCAGCTCGCTCCCACACTGTGCTACAGGCCTACTCAAAATAGACTCCTTTGAGAGTCTTGGTTTTGTTTGTTTATCCTTTCTCTTTTTAGTTCAATTTATGAGCAGTGCTTCAGCAAAGCAATCCCGAAAAAGGCAAATTATAAGTCAAGGGAACTTCATATAATATACATACTGTAATTTATTCAGTGTACGTTTTGTTTGCTTTCTTATAACCTTCTAAATAGATAATTTGATGAGAGTTTTCCTTTGAGACCTGTAATTCTCTCCTGAGTTTTGACTGACACACGCCCAGCTGATGCTTGAAGTTTGTATCATCTCCTCCCCAGGTACAACAGTTTGGTGACAGGCCAGAGGCTGGCATCATTGCCATCTGCTGGGTTTTATCCATCATCATCGGTCTGGCTCAATGATGGCTAACTACAATGTGCCCAAAGCTGTAACTGTACCTGCCCTTGACCTGATGAAGTGCCTATTTGAGAAGGTGGTGGTCATGGAGTATGGTCTACTTCAACTTTTTTTGCCTCGTACTAATTCTCTGCTGCTGATGCTGGCCATCTACCTGTGTATCTTCATGGCAGCTAAATCGCCAGCTCAAGCTGATCGAGGTGGCAGTTCATGGGAGAAATCGCTCACGCTGCAGAAAGAGGTCAGGCGGCCCAGAGTCTCTGGCCATCATCGTGGACTGTTTGCAGTCTGCTGGCTGCCTTGCACATCATCCAACTACTTCACCCTCTTCTGTCCTCCAGTGTGCTCGTCCTCCTCCCTGGATCAGCATATATGGCCAGTATCCTCTCTCATGCCAACTCTGTGGTCAACCTTCATCATGCCTACCGAATGGAGTTCCGACAAACCTTCCGTGGATTATCGGCGCCATGTATGGGCGGCGGGAGCCTGTTTGAGGTGGCAGCACCATCGCCAACTCCACTCTGGACAGCATCTGTAGACTCCATCGGGCTCAAGGCAAATGGCCTCAGCTTTCAATTTTTCCACTGACATAGCAGCAGCAGTAACTGTAGTTCCTACCGCTGCCCACTACTCATCTCTCCTATGGGGAGGACTGGTGTGATATCCCACCCCCTCTGTCAGTCGTCATCTCACTGTCCTAAGATGGGGCAGTGTCCTATGAGCTCTCAGACAAACTCAAATCCCAGTGGGTCATCATGCACAGTGTAGGGAGCAGCAGCATGACTGGCGGACCAGTAGTGGGAGAAAAGGACAAAAGAGAACCTTGGCTTCTGTGAGTCCACATCGCTGTTAAATAAGGAGAGGAAGAGCTACTTAAAGTGAGATGACAAGGTGTCCTGACACTGGAGGGATCTTTAACTAATAATCCAGAGTCTCACAGTGATTGTTAGCTCAACAGTGACTGTCAAAGATTAGGATACATCAATCTGCAGTAAAATAATAGACGTGAATTGAAGACAACGATCATCCCTCCCATAAAACTTTACAATCTAAACACAGTGACTTAAAACCAGAACAAAGTCTAAAAGCACTGCTAGTAGCTCAGAGAGGTTGTGCTGTTAGAAACATCTGCTTCTGTATTAAGTGGTTTAAATCAGCTTGAGCCCACTGGTGCTTCAATCTTTAAAGGTTGGGCACTTCACACATCAAAAACAGCTTCTAATTTCAACCAAACAAGAAGAAATAGTTAGAGTTCATTAATGCTTTGACAGTGGAATTATGAGACTGCAAGAAGCCTCTCCTAATACATTGTTAAGAATGGAAAAAAGCAGTGATTGTTGCCTTTCGGATGTCCCTCTTTGTCTAGCTGCGGGTTGAAAAGAATGCTCTTAAGTCACTTCTGATCTGAAAGGGCCAAAGACAAGGACTAATCATTAAATTATTGAAACTTTGTTTTTAAATTTTCAGGCATGTGGATATAAACACCCTGTGTCTGATGTTTTATTTTGTTCCTTAGCGCTAATTCACCATCACTTCACGCCATTTTAGCTTTACTTCATCCTGGCGCCCTGTGAAGTTGCACAACAGCGCCGCAACCTGCAACGCCAGTTCATGCAAAAACGTTTTCACCTTCAGCCTCGTCCATTTCTTTTACATTGTAATTTAAGCATTTCTAGCGTTCCCAACAGAAATGAGTAGGTTATGATTTTTCCAGCCTGTGCTGTCTCTAAAATGCAAGGATGAGACTTTCACCAGTGATGGATTTGTTCATGTTTGGTTGATAGAAATGTAAAGTTTCATTTTAAAAATCACAAACCTCAAAGTTGGTAATGTAATGCTGAAGTGTAACCTTGTATTTTGTTTTGTTCAATGTGACAATGTGACTTGATTGTGTGCTTATTTAAGTTAAATTCATGTTGACATAGTTTGATGATTGATGAAATCATTTGATAAGGATTATTAAATGATTTCATTTTAGATTTCAGTCAAACTCATGGAAGTTTTCTGTGTTTATTTTCCTGATTTATCTTCAGTTCAATTGCAGCTATCACCATCTGTGTTCTCACAAGGAGAAATTGTCCTGTCTTTAAATAAATGGTTTCCATGTTTTCAAAGTGTACTTACTGTATCTGCATTCAACAATGGCTATAAAATGTTCCCAGTCATTATTCAGTAGCTGTAGGAACAGCTCAGAGCTTCCTTGTTTCTCTGGGTAGAATCATGTTTCATATCAGATCACCAAGTCCGCGGGGAATTGAGTCTGGGTCTGGTTTGTTCATTCTGGGAAATGGTTAGTTAAGCAGTCAGACTATACAGGTTCTTTATTTTTCCCAGCTTTTTATTGCAGTTCCCTTGTGAGTTCATGTTACAGGGCTCGACCTACTTCTTTTAGCTTCCCTAGGGTCCTAATGCTTTTTAAAGATTCACCACACAGACCTCCTGAGTCCTGTGCTCTGCTGCTGTCCTGCGTGGCAACATCTTGTCCCTCAGCTGGGTAATATGAGCTATGATTAAAATGTTATGCTATCACGGCTCTATAGGAGATCTAGTCAGAAAAGTCAATTGTCAGTGCAAAAGAACCATAAGTGGCTTCTTATCCATTCATTAGAAATCATTTTTGTTTAGATCTGCTCTAATAAATATTTTTATGAAAAGAAATATTTTTGACATTTTGAAATAAGTTGCTTTCTTTCCTATGATTTACAGAGTTATAGCTTGGACTGCCTCATAGCTTCAGAATCGAGATTAAAACTGGAATAAAACTCTCTGTCATAAGTATCACAGTAAGCAGGGTCAGGCCATTCAACTTATTAGTTCCAACCTGTGGCGGGAAACAATAAAACCTCTTTTTAGTCAGTTGTGACATCACTGTTAAAACAAGTAGCTGTAAGTCAGGTATGATCTGTCTGTGATGTGAGACTCCATGGATACAGACAACAGCAGTCCCTTGTCCTCTCATTTTAAAAAGACTTTACTTTGAAAGGAAGAAGAAGAAGTGGATGCTGTGTGTGTGTGTGTGTGTGTGTGTGTGTGTGTGTGTGTGTGTGTGTGTGTGTGTGTGTGTGTGTGTACCATCTCTACATTATGCCAGGCCAGTTCCTTACAGCCTCTCCCTCAAAGCTGAGTCTTTGTCTAGTGTGGACCAACACTGATTTAACAGCCTCTTTTATTTGCACTTTGTGCCCGCTCAAGCCTGTGCTCCTGGGCTCTTTGGAATAAACAGTTGCTTTAAGCAGTGGTAGTGGCAGAACCAGGAGCTAACTGCAGCAGGACAGAAAATGTTTGTCACTATTCTGTTTGAGTTAGTAAAATTCTTGGGTATATTTCTCTTTTCTTTCAAGTAGAAAAAAAAAGATTCAATCAATATGGCCGTTAATTTTAAGTAGAGGTAAACCCTAGCATTTGAAGTTATACATGCCCAAAGTGAGGGGAGAATAAACGCAGCATGATGAAATAATTAAAGTGTAAATCTTAATGTGATATTTTAAATGTTCTGATGAACAGCAGGATGGAAATGTTCAATCTCAACTGTGAAAATGATACACTTCATTCTCATATGAAGAAAGAGGTGTAGTCTGGACTTTAAAGGTGAAATTTTGGTAGGTGTCATTTCCACTGGGAATGGGGTTACATGTGCCTGTCACTTTCCAAAATCCTCTTTGCCCCTCACTAGTTTAATAGTTTAAGGTGGATTCATTTTAAAATATATTTAAAAGTCTCTGTGAATGTGTTCTTACTGACCAGCTACAATTGTCCAAACAAACGAATTAAGTGTTCATAATCAATCCTTTTGATTGATTATGTGAAAAAATAAATATTTTTTCTGTAGAGTGTGGACCTGATGGACAACAGCGGCTCAGTGATGAACTTAGGTGAGAGAAGCAACTGGTGAACCTGGCCGGCTTAGCGTGCTGGAGGAGACAGTGCTACGTGCTCCTACAAGTCTGCCCGTAGTCTGTCTGCTCAATCCATCAGCGGGACTACACGAATGAATGTAGAGAAATAAAACATTTTTCAAAACCTCATTTAATTAACCATCTGTGGCCACAAATAGTTTGATTCCTCTAGCTTTAGATATCTAAGACTTGGAAAAGCAATCCAATCCTGATTACAGCTTTGAAAGGAGAATGTCAATATAATTCTTCAATATAAATAAATATATGATATAATAAAGGGTTCTAAAGTAGATTTTGACTTTGGTAAAGAATAAAGGTTGTAACTTTTCAAGTATAAAAAGTTTATTCCAGTTTGTTTGTGGGAGCAAACAGTTAGCTTGCTCCTCTATTTTGTTACATAATAAAAGTTCATGTCTTACTTCTCTTCAAATTAATGATGATACTGGAGGAGTCAGAATATGTCTCTCCTAAACAACTACAGCCAGAGTCATCCTAAGTTAACAGAGTAGGTACAACCATCACAACAGAGGAAAAAACTTCCTGACTGGGCTGTGCTGACTGACCAGAAGGATTTAAATGACTCTGAGGCCTCCTGTTGGTCAAACCAAAAATCTCACACAAAATATACTGTGCATGTGGTTATGATAGTTGGTTTGTCTACTCCTCTGATGTAGAGGCTGCTGAAGAAACTGTCAAACCCCAACAAGGAGCGAGACAGAAAGACAAAGAGGAGAGCGGACACAGAGGAGCAGCCCTGCCGTGAAACCAGAACAAAGACATCTCTACAAATAACAAGGCCCAACACGTAAGTAGTCTCTTTAAGTCATGACTTTCGTCCTGATTTCTTTAGACACATCTCTGTAAAAACCTGAAACAAACCTGATGTATTTACACATAAACAGACAGTGTATATCCTGTATTTATCTGTTTAAGTCATCCCAGAAACAGGAATTTGGAAAATGTATGTTTTCTATTATCGTAATCAGTGCAACCAACTCGGTTTGTAAGGTTCTACCTTCTTCAATAGAATGAATGTGTGATGCTATGAAAAATGACATTTGTTTATTCTCACAGAGAAAAGGCATCAGTTTTGTGTTACAAAACAGCTACATTCAACAGACTTCTGTAGAGGTCCAAGTATGAACAGGTTGTTTCAGGACTTAGCATGTGAGCCTTAGCATGCAGACTCTGTGGAGGAACCGCCAGTGCAGGTGCAAGAGTACACTGTGAGCGTAAGACTCCAGCAACGCTCAGACCCAAATCTTACAGTTGAGCCTGACAGAAAAACTCTTGTTCTTCACAGAAGCAACTTCAGTACTGTAGCTTTGACTCTACGTCTCTGAAACTCTTCTGGAGGGATGGAACAACATTAATCTGTCAACACGTGGGTCCAAACCTCCCATAGGTGTTTGAGTTAGATTTGAATCTGGTGACTGTGAAGGTCATAGCATATGATCCACATCCTCATTCTCATCACACTGTTCACTTTATTTGTTTCTATGGATGTTGGCATTGTCATCTTGTTTCTCCATTGATTTCTAAGGTTTTCCTTTCCATGAAAAAAATTAGAATCATATTCGTTAACTTATAATGTTGAAAAAAACAATTCTGTAAATTTTAATCCTGTTACATTTACAGTTATCTGACTATGAATATGATTTAAAACATGTTTCTGGTAGAAGTAAAAGTAGCACAAAGGAGTAAATTTAGTGCAGAAGACAACCAAATCTAAATCACCCCTTATTAGAAAATTCTATGTATTGGTGATTTACTAGTAGTGACTCTTCCAACTCTAACGACACGCGGTGTTTTGTGGTGAGCATTGAGGTTACAGCTCCAACATGTTTTCAGTCTCATATTCAGACAGACAGACAGGGAGTAAGACAGACAGAGTCGACTCGCTGAAGGAGATACTGTCCAACACGCGAGCAGCAACTGAAGTGTCCTCAAACAAAATCAACGTCAGGTTGCGTGAAAACACAAGGATTACATAACGGTCATAGATAAAGCGTGCAGCAGAGGGAGTGGAACATGCTGCCGCTAACAGCGGCTACCGGTCTGAAACTGCGAGAAATGTCCGCGTGTGAGTTTGGTCGCTGGAGGACTGTCTGGAGACGCACCTGCCTCAGGCTGAACTCACAGAGAGGTGAAACGCATCTTATTCGGGAGAAGAAACCAAGTGAGTATTTGTTTAATTGTGGTAAACCAGACATTTTAAAACATACGTTATTAAGTACCTTTACTTTTCTGCAGCATTTGCTCTGGGTAAATTATTATTCTGTTGTGGCTCTGAGTGGACTTTAGTCTGTCTTGTCAGTGCAACACACACAACCTTCACCTGTCAAATAAAGGATTACTCAATGAAAAGTTCAAAACGTTAGTGCACAGTTTGTGTGTGCGCATGTAGACCTCACAGTTGTGTGTTGTGATTAAGAATCTATGTCAGCTTCGGAAACTAGGGGTTATACATTAATCCAGACTTATATTTGCCATCATGTTCAGTTATACACAAGGAAAGAAAAGCCAGAGAAAACACAAACTAACAATTATTTTCATTATCGATTAATCTGCTGATTATTTTCTCCAGTAATTGATAAAATAATGAAATATATATACTAATTATAGTCAAAACTCAAAAGATATTTAGTTTACTAACTAATATGACAAAGAAAAGTGGCAAATCCTCATGTTCAACTAGATCTGTCATTTTTGTCTTGATGATTAACTGACTAATTGATTATCAATATACTGTAGAGGTGATTGATTTCCCCTTCCGACCAAAGAGTCCAAAGGCTTCCTTGCATCTCACTCTAGCAAAAGCCAAGGCCCTGAGAGAGACACTGATGAGAAATGATGATGAAGAAAAACACTGTGATCAGTTATTACCGGAACCTGCCTCCTCTCTGTTGCAGGAAGTTGGAGCTCGGCGTGTGCTGTGGAAGCTGCCTCGAACATGACTTTGAGCTGAAGGTTACAGGTTTGAGCTGCGCAGGAACAACTGAGGCCGCCCGGAGATCGGGTGGGACTCATCAACACCGTGTTCTGCCTACTGATGCCCCCATCCTGGACCAGGTCAGGACTCAGACTCATATTACTAACCAGATCAACACATGTTCAGAGACCTGTTGTGGTATGTTGTGTAGAGTGAGAGACAGACAGGATGCTGTGGCCGCATTAGATAGAGCTGATGTGAAAGTCAATGAAAGTGACTTTTGTAAATCCTCTGGATATTTCCTTCACAGATCAATACCATGCACAGTCGGGTTGGTGAAATGGTGGAAATTGTAGCAGCCATGTGTGGTGTCTTGTTGTCTGCTTTCAGGAGACCTGGAGTGATGCTATGTGAATCTAATTACAGCTGTAAATGATGTTCATCTACTGTAAATAAAATGTTCAACAGACTGACGCTTTCTCCTCACAGCCATGCCCGCTGCGTTCACCGTGAAAAGAACCATGGTTTACAGTTTGCAAAGTCTGCTGGAAGGAAACACCACGCTTCTGCTGGGGGTGGGGATTACACAGGTCTGCCACAGATGTGCATCACTGCAGGCACCAGTCTAAAAACACTGTAATTCTGTTATTAGCTGGCCAAAAAAAATACAACATAGTAGTTGTTTCCCCAATTCTGGAGGCGAGAAGAGCTTCCACGACACTCTGTGGAACACAATTGTGATCTCCAACTCTGAGTATTTCAGGAAGAGCGAGGAGAACCATATTCCAAGTTGGAGACTTCAATGAGGGTTAGTGGGCAATCTCCTTCAAACTATATGATCCACAACAGCTGTGTAGAGTTAGGCAAACTGCTGATGTTTTCTTCACCTCAGTCTACATATTATGGAGGAGACACTGGCCACACACAGTGTTCCAGACACAGTTTGGGAAGATATGTGAATATCTTATAGGCGCCATCACCCTCTCAACTGGTTTCATGTACGTATGAATGGAGCCAAGAAATCATCTTCAACCCCTCAGCTACTGTTGGAGCCCTCAGGTAGATTAAGTGTTATTTATTAAGAGTCCAGGGGCAAAGATATTAGCAATTGATTGTTGATTAAACATAAATTAATTTGGAATATCCGCAATATACGCACAATTTCAGGAACCTTGCTTAGCCACCAGTCTGGGTAGTGTGAGCTCTACCTACCTTAAGGCCCTATCATGACAGTTGCTTATATGCTTTTGGCGGTGCATATTCCCATATTCCCAAATTTGAGATGAATCACATTACAGTAACCTAATTTCCACACAGAGGGACGGGGCACTGATTGGCACTCATGGGTCCCACACAGCCCTGGGGAACGTGAGTATCATGCACCTAATTGAAGTTGTTATGTATTTAAGTTGCTGTTATATTTAATTATGTATATATACATCAGCAATAATGTTATTTCTTTTCACAGCGAGCCATGTGGCCTAGAAGCCAGGAGCATGACCATAGCCAACCACTGTTTACCTGTGCAATCAACGTGTTGGGGCCGGTAAGTCCACTGTAGCTTATGTGTTTGTGTTTGTAACTATACAGATACTGTAAGTATACCACATATTGTAGATCCTGTAATGTCTCTGATTAATTTTGTATATGAGTCGCATAAAAAAAATATGTTTTTACATTCTTGTTGTAATCTTTGTTTCATCCAGGAAGTTAAAAATGAATTCACATCTGGTGATGGGAAAAAGGTATGAGACTATTGTAAATTCGGAAATATTTTCATTTCATTTAAACTATGATTGAAACTGATGGGTATGCTATATTATATTAAAAGGGTATGTAATTACATTAGTAAGTTTATTTTAAAAATAACACATGTTACTCAACAATGAAACGTAACGTGCCATGTACGTGAGATATTTAAACAGTGCAGCTAACTGGTTGTTTAAATCAGAATGTGTCTACTTGGCAAAATAAGAAATAAATAAATGAAATAATACTGATAAGTCAGACATAAATCAGTAAATAAATATGTAAATTTGTGATGAAGTGGAAAATGACAGCCTTCAGATACTATTTCATTTACTGAGTTGTTTACTCATTTTTTTCCCCAGTCAGTCAGTTTTGGTTCTGTATACAGTGACCAGCAGGGTGTATTTTTAGGAGTACCAGTTTAAGACTGCTCTCCTGACTTTTGCAGCTCACCATGACTTTGGACACTTCTATGGATCCAGTTACGTGGCTGCTCCTGACGGCAGCCGTACCGCGGGTCTCTCTAGAACCCGTGACGGACTGCTGGTGGTAGAAATGGATCTCAACCTGAACAGACAAATCAGTGACAAATGGAGTTTTAAGGTAAATGCAGCAAATTTCAACGCAAAACTTACCTCAGCTCATTCATCGTTCAGTCATTTCAGTCAGTGAAGTTTAATGTACAGTATTCCTCTCTGAACTGTAGTGAAGTAGAAGTAGAAAACTATCCTCGAGCAAAGCACGAGCACCTCAGAACTGTGCTTATGTACAGTACTGGAGTAAATGCACCTATTCACTTTCCACCACTGCTAACAAAGCAATATATTCATAGATTGTACATATGACCCTCCTAATACTGCTGTGATAAACACAGACAACTAATCATATCTGCCTGTTCGCTGTACTTTCCTTTGCAGATGACTGGGAGGTATGCTGAGTACGCAGAGGAACTTAGCAAGGCTGTTAAACATGACTATAAACCCAACATAGTGAAGGAGTAGAAGACATTCCACAAATTTACATTTATTTCAGTATGAAACACACTGACTCACTGACATTTAGTGTTTATCATTCTGTCACACTGATTCATTTTTGTCACCGTTTAATCTCAAAATTAAATTCTGAGTCAAACCAGGGCCTTGGTTCGTCATTTGATGATAAATGAGTTTGCTTGATTTCACTGTTGACAATTTGCATCCATTTGTTCATCCATTATCTATACCGCTTATCCATAAGGGTCGTGGGGGGCTGGAGCCTATCCCAGCTGACAGTGGGCGTGAGGTGAGGTACACCCTGGACAGATCACCAGTCCATCACAGCGTAAACTTTATCTGAAGTTGTTGTCAGAGCAGTAAGTCCATAAAGGGAGACAATGTAGATTGTATTTGCAGAACAGTGGCTATTGAAGATACACCTGACAGTTACGGGATAATTCTAAATACTACACTTATTGTTACAGTAGTACTAATGTCAGTTACACAGCCATGTTTGCTACCCACTAAAAGTCACTGGTCATACTAGACCAAGTCAGGTTGTAACAGCAAAACCATTCAGTGGACTAAATTGGGTTTTATTGCTTATGAATTCAACTTTTCATAAGAGGAAAAATCTTTTTATGCCTCTGTATCAGCGACAGTAGTGGCCGGAGGCATTTTGTTTTCAGGTTGTTCTTATGTCCCATTCCCATGAATGCAATATCACAGTAAAGTGTTGAGGGAATCCCTTCAAATTTGGCACAAATGTTCACTTGGACTCGAGGATGAACTGATTAGAATTTGCTGGTCAAAGGTCAAAGGTCATGGTGACCTCACAAAACACATTTATGGTGTAATTGAAGGATTCACACACTAATTAACTGCAACTGGACTGATTGGCAGAGGCATACAATGCAAGGTAATTCTAGTTTTGTCTTTAAAATGCTAAAGTACAGGCTCAGTGACAGTTATTTGGAAGATGACTTCTCAGACTTTTCAAGGTGAATCCCACACATGAATGAATTTCAAAGATTGGAGTCATCCTTTCTTTTCCTTAGGAGGCACCAACAGAAAACTGTTACATAATCACTTATTTAATTGACAATATTGAGGACGGTGTGGACATGTACACTGGACTGTCCAGTTAGCTTTCTTGCAAGCGTTAGGGTGGGGGAAAATATCTCACATTTGTTGTTTTTAGTTAAGTGACCTCACACAATTCCTCACATTACAAATTTACTTTGGGATACTATGAGCAAGAGATCAAGTTATCAGACCAATGAAAACACACCATTAAATTATGACAGTTTGATAGAGAAATTGACAGGGATTTGTCAGTTTCATAAATGGTATGGTTCTTATAATTTACTGTACAGGAGATTTTAGGTTTTCTTTTCATAAACTGCTTAACGAAAGATACAGTACATACTTCAGCCTCAAAGAATAACAGCACTGTTGTTTGAGATAGCCTCCAGAACCAGGTAAACAAAACAAAGAATTAACATGATCATTGTAGCCACAATCACAGTGCCTCATTAATTAATCATGTACCAGATAAACTGACAAGGATGGAGCATGTGTTCAAATTCTTTAATCATAACATGTAATAAATGCAGCTCTATGTTTAATAAAAAATAAAGTCTGCGGTTTAAAATGTGCTGGGTGTTCTTACCAAACAGAACCTAGGTTGTTCTTACCAAACAGAACCACCAGGAAGAAACTACTTTTCAGAGACTCAGAAAAGCAGTTTCACCATAAAACCTTTAATTTAAATAACACATAATTATGTCTGGTATGAAAAGTGTAGTGCAAAAATGTATACATAATACCAAAAAAAAAAAAAAAACAAAAAAAAAAAAACAAACTGAGTGACAATACCTAGTCTTCACTGCTTTCAACAGATACCATGATTGAGTCAAAATTACACCTTTTTCCCACATGATCAAAAAAACAATGCATCCACCTAACAAGCATGTTACCTGTTTTTTCCCCCAGTGAAGTAAATGAAACTAGCGAGTTCATGTTCCATTGCGTCCATACACTATCCATGTTCTTCTGCAGGCAGACTGGGTTCCATATACAGTCTATGGAATATTGCATTGAACTAGTTTTGTCATTTGATGCACATGTCACACATTAGGGCATTAATTACCTGAGACTCTCAAAACACAACCACTATAACTCCTGTATTCCCTGTTGATAGAATCATCTGAATAAAAAATGATCAAGAGGTGCGTGAGGAGGATTCTTAAAAAGGCAAGTGGAGGTGAGGATGGTGGCAGCAGATGATCCTCTTCAGACTTCACTGAATAGAGCAAATGCATTTTCTATATTAAACATTGTTGTCATCAGCCATGAATTATATAAACACTATTTCCTGGTAATTCCTATTCTTGGTCTTGATTCCCACAAGTCTGAGATCCACTGCTCAGGGTCTGAGATTTCAATAGATTCTATCTATGAGCAACCACAGGCATTAAAATTCCACAAATATACAATAAAATTCATTTGAACTATCTGCTCATGTCAAAAAGGAAATTAAAAAAATACATTTCAACTTAGATTTTGAACCTTCCAGCTGTTCATCTATCACAGGTCAAGCAGTATTGACAGTATAAGAGGGAATAAGAGCAGTGATTCTGCAGCAAATGTTATTCTTGTGAGCAGTTGGGCTTATTAGCACCGGAGAGGACAGCCCTGGGGATCTGCAACGGCTGACAGGGGCTCAGGACTGGAGACCTGCAGCATCATGATGTCAATATAATGATGAGCTGAGGAAGAGTGAAATCCAAATCCACCGCCACTGTCCATCAACTCTCCTTAAAGATGAACAGGATATCCTCATCTGTCCCATAGCTCCGCCGTGCCTCCTCAAAGTTACTGACACTGGTGCAGCACACCCCTAAATCACACACACGCACACGCACACACACACCTGTTAATTCCAATCCATCAGCCGATGGTTTTTCTCCCATTTGCGGCCACACTACTGCAGCTCTATGAATGGCAAACTTTTGAATGGATTGCCATGATACAGATATGTTCCCTCTGAGATTAATAATAAGATAATAACTTTGGTGATTGCTTATCTTTTCCTCTAGAGCAGTCAAATTTTTCATTATTCCAAAAACAGTTGTATTTAATGCACCAATTAAGTAACAGCTTACAGTTTACACCTAACAAATCTAAATTGCTGACTAAATCACTAATTTGACATTTCTGACATAAAATGACTATATTCCACTTTTAATTATTATTTTCATTTTAAATTACTTACTATGAATAGGTAATTGTTTAGTCCATAAAGTGTCTGGAAATAGTAAAAAAGTTTATTCTGATTTGTCAGAGCCCAAGAGTGGCAACTTCATATTTTTTTGTCTGCTGAATGGTTCTAAAAATTGTTATGTAATGTACAAATATGTACACATTTGGGAAACTGGGAGTAGCAAATGTTTGACATATGGCCTACCAATCAATTATAAAATTTATTAGCAAATAATTGTCTATCACCTAATCTGTTTAAATACTAAGAAGGGCTACAGGTATTAGGGCAAGTCCTTGTGTAACTTCTGACACTGTCTCTTGGAATCATATTTTGATCATCTGTTTTCCCTGTAGCTCAATGATACTATAATAGTTTTGTTTTGTTTTTTTCAAATATAGTGCCACATTCAGCTTGTGCTTTGGACGTATGAGATTACTCACTGTCAGAATATGCAGGGTTGTTGTAGAAAATGCAGCCTGTGGTCCTGTTGAAACCGCACACTACCACAAAGTGACCCTGGTACTCGGGCTTCCTGCAGAAACACTTCTGACCCACGGGCAGGAAGCAACAGTATTTGACTGGTGAGGAGCACAGCTCACATGTCAAGACGACAGCGTTGACCAACACTATGGCAACGTGGCCCTGCTCCAGATGAGACTGGATTTCCTGAACGGTTACTGAACTACAGAAAGATAAGCACAGATACATTACACATGTTAGATTTACTCTGTGTAAATCGACAGCAGAGGGCTCGTTCAAATGAACAATAATTAACAGAAAACTCACCATTTCCTCACCACCACACCTTTGCTCTCTGCTGTAAGGAAGAGTTCATTCACTCTGTCTTCTTCTGTATCAAAATGCTTCTTATAAAATGACTGCAAAACATACCAAGAGACAACAAAAACCCTATCACACACATATGCATCAACGTTTGGTTTGGACAGTGCTGATAGCGTAAACTCAGTTAAATACCTGATTCCTGAACCCCTTATCAACGCCCAGAGTCTGTGTGCAAAAGCAGTGTTTGATTCCTAGATGGCACATGAGGTAGGCCAGGTCAATAGTCCACACACTCTCTGTCAGCTTCAGGTCCCAGCATGCTCTCTGAAACTCCTCATCGCAGACTGGGTGGAGATACCTGCAAGATTGGACAGTCAGAGACAGTGAATCCCTATGGGTTTAATATGGTGCACCCATGTTACACTAGTAACGCTCTCAATAACATGTTAGTAAAGTAGTAAGTAAAATTTCAATACAATTTATGTGGTGAAGAATAGTTATTATGAATACGTTTACTGTGCACTTACTTCAGGACCATCCTGGAGCAGGCTAACCCACAGTCCCAGTGGTACAGCTGCCGAATGACAGGTACATCCAACAGGATGGCATCCTCTAAGAAAACCCATGGTGGTTATTATGACTCTTTAAAAACTCCTTAAACATTACTATAATTGTAAACGGAAGCTGCCACCAAAAAAAGCAATATGTTAGCTCAATTTGTATCAATTAGTTGAGATGTTAACATCAGATCTACTCACTCACCTGTCATTCTGTTGTATTCTTTCTTAGACAAGCGGTCAACTAACTAACTCCAGACACGCTGGTCAGTCCTGTTTACAGCATTTAAAGCAGGGTTGGGTTTCCTCATCGATGCTAACTAATGGAAACAAGCTGCCCAGCAGCAAGTTTAGCTGTTAGGCTAACAGTATTAACTAGCCTATTTTCTGGCTCGCTGCTTATACAGCGAGCCTAGCTCCTCGATACGTACCGCTGCTAGACATACAACAATTAGTTAACTTAACAAGTAAGGAATAAAGAAGAAAAACACTCAGTTTTAGCAGGTTATTATGACGGTCCCTTCATCTAAAGGGTTCTACTGCCTCACTCTGTTGTCTGTTACCATTCTGGGAAGCCTCTGTCCGGTGTTCGGTTGTTAGCTAAAGTTATGCTGCCCCCGTGCGGCATGGGGGAGTCAATCTTTAATTACTCATAAGGGCTAGAAGGTAAAATCAGAACATTTCTTACACTAATTCTTTACATTTACACGTTTAACCCGTTTTATTGAAGAATTTAAATGATGTTGGAGACTATTTTTAGAGCAGATTCGGGTCACTGTCCCGTTTTGATGTAACCATGTTACTGGGTTCCGTAGGTGGTGCCCATTGACATCTGTATAATAAAATAGAAAGAAATAGATTAACTCTGGAATAATGATTAGCTGTATTTTTTCAGTACTAATTACTTCCAACAGTGAGGAATGTATGTATTTATTGTGAAACTGAAGGTTTAGTCACTCACTGATTCAGAATCCTCACTCAGAGATGAGACTTTCTGTTTGTTGTAAAGATCTCTTTTCCTCATGCATGTCAACATGAACCAGTCAGTAACTACAGGAACCTGAGGTAAAATAATTAAAGCATTCAAATTCTGTTTGTCATAATTTTTTCCAGAAAAGCGTTTGTGTGTGTGTGTGTGTGTGTGTGTGTGTGTGTGTGTGTGTGTGTGTGTTTTTTTTTTTTTCCATGTTGCAGGACTGAACATGTATACTCACCAAACTGAGGAATGACAACGCTGCACCCAAGTTTACTATAGTTGGTACAATTCCAAATTTTCCAGCCTGTAAGATAGAAGACCCACCCACAAGGTACTGTCAGTGCAAAGAGAACACACACATTTTGATTAAGACACTACAAAACAAGCTTTAGTCAGTCCTCACTGTTCCAAATACAATGACGTCAAACCGGATCCCATATGCTTTGATTAAAGTCCTGGTCTCCTCTCCATCTGGGGTTTTGTAATATTTGGCGAACCTAAAAGCAATATTCATTTTCTCAGTTTTGTCAGGTCCATCCATTTATTAATCATGCTGTGTCAAAAATAGTTTTACCTGAAGTTGTATCCAGGGGCCACATTATTGACAGGGTTTTTGTTGTCCAGTCTGCGGAAGCTATACTTGGGATAACACTTCCCAGCCCACCAATCGAGGTCACAGCTCCAGTCAATAATAATACCAAGGATGCCACCCTTTATAAACACACAAAAACTAGAAAACTAAATGTATTATCTATGTATAAGTGTAGACAAGATCTGACCACTGAAAGTCAAGGGAGATAAACATATGAGAGAAAACTATACAATACAATAAGGTACATTTTGAAAGATGGTTGTTATATTTAATTGTGGCTGTACCTTCACAGCCATGTCTTGAAAGTCCTCTCCAGCCTCTGAGACAATGTGTTTGAGGCGGAATATGGGGCAGTCAGGGTCTGTTGCACGATTAAATTCACACCTCTTCAGGTATGAGGAGTTAATATGTGGTAGTATGTTTCTTCTGCAGGAGGAAGGAAGACGTTTGATATAATGGCACACAATAAAACAGTATGTTTGCATATACTGTACTGATAAGAACCTGCAGCTCTCTCCCAGGTCTTTCTTTTTTACCTTCAGATACAGTATACTGACCCGTGAAAATTAAACTTTGGGTATGTTACACTGTTTTTGATCAACACAGTGAAGTTCTCTGCTGTAGCCAGCAGTGCATGTCTGTGGGACAGGGAAACATCATGTCAAGCAAGCAATATCTATTGTATACTGCAGTTCCATATAAATAATATAACATGGCATATATTCTCACTCAGGCAGCGTAGTGTCTATTTCAAGAGGGCACCATGAGAGCACTTCACAGGTCTGGACAGTTGAGGAATAGTTGACACACAGTCCTGTTTGTATACCTGGGTGGAAAATAAATGCCAGCTGCTGTTTAATGTATGGTATTACAAAAATTTACCTGACTCATTTTAGCATTTAAAGATGTATATCAAAAGCCTACCACTGCCTCGAGGATCACTGTGTCCCTCGATACAGTCACAATCATCCACGCAAGTCGTTGACTGACTTGGAAACTGGAGGAGAAATAGTTAGTTAGTTACTTTATTGTCCCCATGGGGGGGAATTCATTTTCACAGCTGTACAGGCAGGGAGACACCATAGCACACACCCACACATATAACACACTACAGTCATTTGTGACAAAGTACAGATATCAATTTCAGACCGTTATCACATATTGTTCAGAGTAATAATCAGTGTTAACCTGTCAGTACATTAATAAGCATTCAAACCTAATGTAACCCTGCTGGCATGAGGCTAGGATGTGTGCATGTGTGCAACATTTAGCTGCGTTAGTAAAGTTGGCTTATGCATGCTGAATTGGAGACTTGGGCAATGCTAGCACATAAAAAAATGTCCAATAGCTTAAAAAATCATCACGCTGAAGTGATTAGTGGATTAATTGATTTGTCAACATTTATAACATCATTGATAAATGGGCCATCTTGGCAGTAGACATTTTGACTTGTCATAGCTTGAAAAGCACAGATGCAATTGGTTCCATTAACAGTGTTTTTTTTCCATTTAAGTCAGTAGTCTGTGTTATTTGTTTTGCAAGTATTTGGTCATACACCACAGCACTGGACAAATCCTGAAGCCCTCCACCTCCGATTCAGCCTCTCCATACACTTATGACAGTCCTTTGTTCTCTCCCCTCTTCTCTCTCTCTCTCTCTCTCTCTGTCTGTATGTGTGTATGTGTGCTGTGATTGCCTGCAGGTGTGTCAGAGTCAGAGCAGACAAGCTGCATTTCATCTCCATAATCAAGCCTGTTCAAATACTCAGACCTGCCATTCCCACCCTGTCAGATTGTAGACTCTGATAACTGTCAATGTGCTGCCTTCAAGACAGATTATTACCTGTTTTTGCTACTTTGAACATTCTTGTTGTTTGTTTCTCTGCACTCATCCTGCTGTCCCCCAGCTCACAGCTCTGGTTACTTACTCATCTGCAATAAATATCCTTAACTTCATCCCTGTCTCATTTTATGATAATCATTCCAACTGTCAATGCATTTCATTCAAAACCACAAATGAGAAGAAGAAAAGTCAGGGGATCACAACAGTCGTCAGAATTCATCCTTTGAGGATCATGTTTCACAGTAATTCATCCAGTGGTTGGACGAACTGATACTGCCATTCCTAGAGCTCTGCTGCTGTGTGACTAGCCAAACATTTGCCGTTTCCAGCTTTCCAAATGTGAAGATTACATCATCCTCATTAGGATATCTATGGGCTTTGTACTATTGGTTGGACAAAACAAGCAATTTAAAGTTGTGATCTTGGGCTCTGGAAACTTGTGATGAACAAAATTATTCTTTGTTATGTTAATTGATTAGCTGGGGCAAATTTACAGATTAATCAGTACTGAAAATAATCATTAGCTGCAATCCTAAAAGATACATTGCAAATTAGCCTAATCACATAATGTGAATCAACAAACCACGTTCATCTACTATGGTTACACAGTATTAAAGGATATCATGTAACATCCATACCTCGGGACAACGTGACTGACTTTGTTTTGGGGTAACAACCATATTCGTCAACACAAAGAAGGAGCGGTCACCCTGTTAGACAGAAGAGCAGCAATGAAATAGTTAAAGTAATACTGTAGTAAATCACACTGTGTTGATCAGTTGAGCACCATTGTCATGTAGCATGTACCACTGATGATAGGTTAGGACAGAGAGAGGTTATTAAGTTTGTGTGTCTTTAAATACCTGAGGAGGGATAACATAGTCAGCCACATCCCAAAATCGAGGGTCCATGTCAGATGTGTTGGTGAAAGCAAAACCTTTCACTTTTGTGGTGACACTGCTGATGACAGTGTCTGTCTCCTGGTATGCCTTCTGCACCACACACACATACCTGCAGGTTTACAGCAGCAGTGTTATACTTTAACAATGTAATCAAATCACAAGTCACCACACAGCCCATTACAGCAATAGTCTGTGACTAGTTTAGCTTTGGAACCACATTTTACTCAGTACAATGTTACCCCATTAATTTTTTTTTTCATTACTTACCCCACCACATACAGCACCACCAGCAGCTGGGTGAACCTGAACACACATCCTACCCCTATGCTTGGAATAACCAGTGTTTTTGGTGTTTCATAATAAAACAAGTACTCCACACATTTCTGGCAGCAGCCTGCAGACTTGCTCATCGCTGCACCACACACCAGCGATGGACTGTGCAATAATGATAAGTGGACAAAACTGCCCTTATTCAAATCATTGTATTCAAATCATGTTAACTGCATGAAGACATCTTTGACCTCATTTCAAATGTGGTGGACTGTGGACATAGAGTATGTTCAAACAAACCCCATGTGCAACACAGTATGTTGGACAATGAAACCTTTTCTTGTTGAGTTGAACAAGAAATGATATTCAGTGCAGGAATAATGTCATGTTGAACAGAGCTGGTCAGCATCACAGTGTTTCTCTGAGGTGTGTTTGAGTTAATTTTTCTCCTCTGTAGTTATTTTGTGTCTCTGTGGTCGTTAAGCGTTCCTTTGTGGTTGTTTGGGTTCTCTTTGTGGTGATTTGAAGTTTCTTTGTAGTCATTTTGTGTCTCTTTGTGGTTGTTTTGTGTGACTTGTTGACTGGCTGATTGTACTTGGGTATTGCAAGATAGCCATTAATGACATCTGGTCAGGGACTACAAGAGTAAATTGGCCATTTTGGCTTAGTTCAGCACATTTGTACTTATGTTTACTTATGTTTGTTGTACATTAAACATCCCATAATCACTCAACTATTGAAACAGATAATAAATTCCACTTTTCATATCATATGTTAAGGCAAGACCTGTCTACATATAACGTCATTGTGAATGTTTTAGTTTGTTTATGATCAGGACAGACATGATACATCAGGATGGGAATATGCATTCCTCATAACAGTGCACTAAGCACAGAACACTGAAGGTAATAGCACAGCTAATTCACAGTGACACAGTGAACTAGCGGTGCCGTCCCTGGCACTGACTCTAGTCCGGTGACTGAACTGCTGTTGTGTGTCTGTACAGTACACACCCACAATGTAAATACACAGCATGACAGTTAAGACAAAAAGGACACAAGTTTATGATTTCATGTTGTGAAGGGAGGATGACAGGAGGGTGAAGCTGTCACTTTAACATGCAAAAAGTGCACTGCTGTGTCCTCCTCTTTAGTAATCTACTAACTGGTCTGAAGATACACCTGCAGCAAACACAATGAAACCCTTGTTAAAACAACTGACCACACATTTACATGCCACTTTCTGATAATCACACTGCAAACTCTCACTGATTAAAAAGTTTGTAAAACCAACCCTGCTCAGGGTACGGGCTGAAACATTTATGCTTGTTACTCTTTTGCATTGTAAATGAAAAACTACACAACAATAAGAAACTGCAACTCTCCCAGTATTCTTACCACTACATTGGAGTTCTGTTTTGAACATTTAGTTTCTAAACAATTGAACATCAGCGCCGCTGTATTAACATTTTGCATGCACTTTATTTTCAAGTTGTTGAATTCTAATGTGCATGTATGTTGGAGGAGAGAAGTGTATAACAACATGAAATGCATGAAACCAACATTGGCTAAGAGTCAGGTTTTAATTTCACAACACACACTGACTTTCATGAACACAGGACAGATACATTGTCACTTTGGTCCAATAGTACCTCAGATATAAAGTCTGTATAAAAGAACCATTTCAGTTCACATAGACACTTTGGCATCCTATTTGTCACGGGTGTAGCTTGCCTTCAATAAAGTATTTTTATACCCACCCTCTTTCAAGTTTCTTTGACTTATGACGTCCATGTTGTCATATTCACACACAGGTAAGACAGAGAGCCTACAGTAGACTGTATACACAATATACAAATGGATATTTTTCATTCTGCAATGTTTTTTTTTCATTGGACACATCAGACACAAAGACATGTTAATTCATCAATAAAACTAATGATGTACAGTCGTTATGTTTTGTGGTTCAGTGCTGAATTTTCAAGTATGATATGAAGGCATCTACAATGTATTGTATAAAAAATAAAAAAATAGTCCACAGTAATGAAGCTACAATGAAATGAAGAGCAGGAAAACTTCACCTTTCATGTTTATGTTGTCCAGTTTAAGCCATCAAAGTGAGGCTGACACTTCCATCACGTTCACTCACTTTATAATGCAATCATTGGCTTTATGCTCTGGCTTCATATAAACTGTGTCAGTTTCTTTAACTGTTACATTTACGATGACTTATTTGAGTAATGTCCCATCTGAGAGAAAATCTGCATCATGCCCATTTAAATAACTGATGGTGTATATCTTCTAAAAAATGGTCCACAGATTTCATATTCGTCCAAAGTCAAAGTCAAGCCCCCCTTCGTGCAGGTTGCCTTCATTTGCGTTGTCAAAGCTGTTCTTCCCATGGATCTGTTTAAGGTGCTTGCGAAGAACCGGCTTATGAGCAAACACCATGTCACAGTAGTTGCAGCGGTGGGGCTTGTCCCCACTGTGCAGGTTAAGGTGATCCAGCAAAGAGCACTTCTGTGTGAAGGTCTTACCACAGATTTTACACTGGAAGGGCTTGATGCCAGCGTGGACACGCATGTGTCGGTGCAGATTGCCTTTTTGTGTGAAAGTCTTTCCGCACAGGAGGCACATGAAGAGTTTGTGCATTTTGAGGTGGTTGGCATAGTTCTCCAGCTGGCGGAAGACCCGGGCGCACTTTGGGCACTGGTGGTACCACTGCAGAGGCTTGTCATAGTTCCTCTGGTGTGCACTGTGTTTCTCTGCAGGAGGGGACGGTGGAGGTGGGGTGAGCGGGTATCCGGCCATGCCAGGTGGAACCGGCATCTCACTGCTGCGACTGTCCACAGTGGAGTTGATGAGCGAATGCTGGGGCTCTGGCGAGTGGAGGGCAGCAGGAGGGCTGGTGGGGAAGTGACCGGTGATGGAATTTTCTGCTACGTCAGACACAGACTCCACCTTTACTATAGTGATGTCATTCTCCACTGCACCCTGCCTTGGGCGTCTGCTCAAAATCTGGAGAGGGGACTTAGGCTGTATAATGACATCATCGTCGTCATCGTCGTCGTCGTCGTCATCATCATCATCATCACCATTGTTGTCGTCCTCAACCTGCTCCACCTCCTCCTCCTCCTGATGGACAGTCTGCACCTGAGAGCGCTCCTGCTCTCTCTGGGCCTGGGAGGATAATCCCTCCTCCTTCTTCTCCCTCCTCATATCAACATTTACCTCCAGCTGGCGTGCAGAGTGAGGTTTAATGAACTTGCTGAGGGCCTGCGTGCACTGCTCCACAATGTGGCCCATTTGAAGGAAGCTGGCCACTGTTAGGTAATGCACCAGCTCCAGCTCTGGAAACTCCAGCTGGCCTGTGTAACAGGACAGCAGCAGCTGCCGGCCCACCTCTGCCTCCTGGATCATGGAGATCTGGACCTCCCTGGAGTCCTGCTGAAGGATGAACTGGTCTCTCAAAAAAGAAGAGCCAGCGGCAAAGACCACCTTATGACCAGGGACCTCCAGCTGGTTGATGCGCACAGTGACATCACAGAAGCGTCTCTGGTGTCGTAAGAGGTTCATCTTCTGCAGCATGGAGTCCCCAAACGTGGCGAATCGAAACTGCAGGATCACCTGGTTCTGGGCCATAGTGAACTGAAGGCCAGCAGCAGCACTGCACCTGTTTAACACAGAGAATGTTGATATCTCCTTAACAATTGCACATTATTAATTGTGTGAATTTGAATTGTCTTCAACTAATGTAATTCAGATAGCAGGTAGACTTACCTACAAATAAACACACTGAATAAATTTAGCTTAAGAATACACAGCTGTAGTTTCTCTCTCCTCACATTAAACTCTGTTTGTGAAGAGCGACAAAGCCCATATAAAAAATAGAGATAAATAGCTAATGTATATAACTACCACCACGTGTCAATCGCAGTCCTAACCTCATCTTCATCATCAAACCTAGCTCACGCTGCTCTGAAGAACGGAACCAGACTCAAGCGTGTCTGTTGAATACCGTTACGTTTCAGTATAGCTATTGTAGTAAAACGGTCTCTGTTTCTCTCAGTTCGGGGTTTATCTACTCAGACAAAAGTTAATAACAAATAATTAAACTGAATCAATGTTTATTGCCAACTTTAAATTAACGTTATCTAGCTAACGTTAATTGGTTTACCTGACAGTGACACTGTCGAGCAGCGTATAAGCTGAAAAGACGACATACTGTTGAATAATTCTTACAGCTGAACGCCGAATTATATTAAATGTTTGAGGAGGTCATCCCAGCTATAATACATTCATATAAAACTGTCTGATTCTAGTCGGAGCTTGGTACTTGGTTGTCGCTGTCCGACTCGACAGGACGTATGGACGCAGCAACACTAGCCTAGCGCCACCGGTAACGTACTGGCTTTCTTTAAAGCAAAATGTGTAGCATGCGCTTTACTCTATGGGTTTCAGCAGTAGAAAAACCAGTCTTGTACAAAGTGACTCTCCATGTCTAGCACTAGCTGTAGCTGTATGTCAACAGTAAGCCACAAATTGCCTCCATATTTCGGTTTGGCCTACTCCCCCACTCTTTCGCCAACATCTCAGGCTACCTGATAACGTGCAACGTAACGTTTAACGTACAGTCGCTAACTAACTAGCTACTGTATGTTTTTACTTTAGCTGACACAGTAATAAGTGTTGTGTACCTGTTAACTCGTGTAAACAAACCCGTTATAGAAGGTTTGTTATCGGTGGGACACTGACCTGTGTCTGTCCGGGGATAAGGAGAAGCTGCTCCGGATGCAAAATCCATTTAAAGGCCCAGTACAAATGCACCTCACACACTCTCCCCTCTACTCCTACTCACCAATATGAACAGATTCGGTTTTATTGCAGCATGCCCCATGTAGTGTCTTGTAGTAGAGTCTGCATCCCATTCAGTCTGGCATACCATATATATATATATATATGTGTGTGTGTGTGTGTGTGTGTGTGTGTGTGTATGTATATACACATACATACATACATACATACATATATAAAAGTAATTGTCATTTCTGACTTCACTGCCTCACAGGGCTTATTACTGTGAGTTTTGATAATGGAAAATGTGACAAAGGGTTTATTACAAACAGTAACTGGTGCTCTCCAGACAGTTTTGCTGCTAGCTGCAAACACACATCAACATCCAGTAATGAAAGGCAGAGAAAAGGTTTATTATAGTTATTTACAAAATGCTAAAAATTACAGGTAAAAAATGACATTAATTTACAGAACATCAGCATTAAGGGGTGTCATGTCTTCTTGAAATACCTAAAAAAAAAAAAAAAGAAGAAGAAGAAGAAACAATCAGGTTATTAAACCACATTTAGGTCGCGTATAGTGTTTGACATGAACTTGTAGCAACTGCCCATCATAGGCTGGTGATATGCTAAATTGTAATCAGTAACCTAATCCACTGTAATACCCACATTTATTGATCAAATATTTTTGCAAAAAGAAGTATTTTAATGTAAATAATGTCTACCCTTTGGATCTGAAATCTTTGTTTCATATTAACCCTGTGTTTTGTGATGTCAGTTATAAATAGTATCAGATAGTATAACTGAGTTTGTGCTGTGTATTTTCCATACCAGGTGCAGCTGTATCCACCCAAAATGACCAAGGCAAAAAGTCCTACTGATGCAGCAGTAGACAGCAGTGAAACCCTCAGAACATAGGATGTACCTGCAACAAGGAAATGCTTTATGTGAGTAGTTGGTGATGAAGCACTTTCTACATCTGCTTGTTTTTGCATTTTAAAATACTTTCTTTCCTTGTGTCGTAACTTCAGAACGTAATTATGCAAAATGTCATTTCCCCAAATAAATCTCAATCAAAAGTCAAGTATAACATTCACTACTACACTAAATTACCTTTTATTTTAGCCCACAGGACACAGACACTTTTTAAATCCTAGGGGAGAAAGCATCCAGGTGATTTAACAGGTCAAGTCTGCTGCAGTTTACCAGTCAATGCATTTTTATGTTGTACATTTTCACCTACTGTTTTCCACTGACTGACAGCTCGTAAGATGATATAATAGTTCCTGCCATTCTCCAGAGGTGCATTATAGAAGCCTCCATAGTGAAGTCCGTCCCCAACAGTAAAGTTCATCTCTGTTCGGACTTGTCTGACGTGGATCTGGGCAGTGATATACTCAGAGGAGGATTTACTTTTGCTTAAGGGGTCTGAGCGTCCAGGAGAGGAACAATCAAACACTATAATCTCCTCTACAGGAAGCACATACACTTGGTACAAACTGCCGAATAAAGAACAAAGAAAAAAACTACATTTTATTTTGAAGGTGCAACATGCGACATTTTAAGTTGAATATATAATGGCCATATTAATTTGGGATAAACAATTGAATAAACTTTGCTTGTTTGTTTTTAAACATAAATACCTAAATGAACAATACTAATACTGATCCCTTAAATTTATTTTTAAAGAACTGCGACCAAGATACATACCATACTGGACATTTCAGTATGAAAATTAACTTGTCTGTGCTCTGTGGTGGACAACTATGTAATGGTGATACTGTCTCTGAACCTCAAATCTAGTGTGGCATTTCTATACTGACATTTCTTATTACTTATTACTTATTACAGCTGTCATATTCACCAATATACTGTATCTGCAGTGAACTAATATCAGCTGATATATGGTTCTGGCTGATTTATTAGTCTACTAGTCCTACCTACTTTTCTGTGGTGTTTGGATGACAGTGAATGTCAGTAGAGCCATAGTGAGACACTGAGTTTAGCCATGAAAACTGGATGGAGACTGACTGGATTTTCATGCATGTTGAAGCAGTAGAAAGGTTTTGTCCAGGGGTTATAAATGTGTTATGAACTTGATTTGTTATTAGTTATTTCCTAATGATTCAAGCTATATAAATTGTGGACATTGGTCATTTAAAGTATGAAGGTTCATGACTGTCACAGTCAGATGCTGTCCCTTGCCCCTTTGTCATCTTGGCTGTTACCTTATTGGGTCCAGCGTGTTGGCTGATCTGCGTAGCCTCAAAGTTGGTACAGGAGTCTCAAATTCTCTGTAGTAAACAACTGGTGCTGGAGGCACTGTCAAATGTTATTATACTTAATTTGTACTGCTCAGTATAAAGAGGAAATAAAGTATAATTATTTAATTCCTACATATTTCTAGAGCAAAGCTAAAAACCGTACGTTGTGCACTGATGCAGCAAATTATTATGTTAGAGTGCCAGTACAGTGATACCTGGTAAACTGGTGTTAGTGGTGATGGTGGCTGTGAATCTGGCAGACACTGCAGTGATGGAGATGCTGTAGTTTGTGACTGGAAGCAGGCTGAGACAGAGATCCAACTGATCAGCCTTGGAGCTCAGAAACTGCTTCCTTTTATCATGAAAAGACCTCTGGTAGTCTCTTGACCCTATGTATGCCACCTGAAATGGTTACATGGAATGTGGCATCAGTCAGGATCACAAAACCTCCATAGATCAAAAAAATACAACATAAAACAAAAACAGTATGGTAATTGCATGGTAATGTAGAAAATTACTGAAAACAGCTGATGGTTGAGTAGAAACAATGGTCAAAGATAAGCACAGCAGATGATGATACGTCCTGTTACCTTGTAAACCTCTGTATCCTCCTCATACTTCTCTGCTCTCCAACGCACACATTTTTCATTGAGAACATATAGGTGATTGATAGGTGGCTTTATTTCTGTAAGAGACAAGAAAAAGAGAGTTCATCACACATCACACAAGTATCTTTTCAGCACCTTTTATTTTGTGAGGCCTAATGAACATTGCAGCACACAGATGTTCCTAGTGGGGTTATGTTCACCTGCTATGCTCTCTTACTCACCTATGCATGTTAGAGTAGCTTTCTGCCACACCCCAGACATACCACACACAGAGACATTGCTGCCCCTCCAGCTGTGATATCCGTCCACACAGCGGTGGATCACTACACTTCTGTTATGCCACACAACCTCTGAGTTGGCAAGAAAGGGAACTGGGCCACATTTAGCTGAAAAAAAGAAAGGATAGTGACACTAAATGACAGATTAACAAAAATAGCACCAAATAACCCACAAAGTGTTTCATTTGCTTTGCAATCTGCACCCGAAACCCAAAACATTAAAAATACAAGCAAGACGTAATAAATAAATGATAAAAACTAAGCTGTACACATTTCATTATGAGACTTTGTATGCACAGTTAATATATATTTTACACATTTGCGTGTCTTATCATTGTGTGGGTTCTCAGTGACCTCCACTGGAAGAGTGGTAAAAGCCAATCTGCAGCATCTTTCCATAAGATTTACCTCAAAACTCAAAATAGTCACTGAGCACGTAGAGCCCAAGCAGAGATAGACAAAACAAACATACAAAACAGAGCATTTATCAACAGAAATGCAACAATAAAGTGTTAATAATCACAAATAGAGACTTCTCCACAGTTGAATAGATGCATATCTATGTATAGAGATTATCACTGTACCTTGGCACTTTACGAATATTTTCCCCACTCTCCTGATAATGAACATACTATTTTATTATTTCCACTCTTCAGGTAAAATCCATCCATACACTCTTTAACACCATGCTGCCGGTCTGCTGGTTGGTCCCTAAGGAGGTGGTATGAGGAAAGTTAGTGGGGACCACCAGCTTATTTCTGCACACAGACATGAATTAGCACAGACTGTGGGGTCTCAACGAGCATTCAAATCCTGACAGCTGGTGAATGCAATGCACAGAGAAAGAGTCATCAGACACTGCACCTTCACCATAGATCAATATCCTCCCACTGGCCATTCTCTCCACATATTGAGTAGTTTTTCTGGCCTCTGGTGTGATATCCTTCATCACATTGGTAAGACACCATGCTGCCAATGTGATCTGCCATCCATAGTATTTTAGAATGAGGTTTAAAAACAGGCGCTTGACAACTGATTTCTACAACAAAACACAGCAAGTCATTATAGGTCACTGGCATGAGCCTTAGATTCACATACTCAACACACTTATGCATAGATAAATGATAAATGTCGTATCACCTTGACAAACATGAATTATCATCCCATCCTCCACACTGGCAGTGCAAACTGATACATTTCCCCTCCAACACTGTAGTATCAGATTTACTGATAAACAACTTGAGAGCCCAGTGGAAATTTTGTCTGGCATGACAGAGTGAGGATGGGTGAGGCACCATTGAACTTCTACAGAATGCAAATGACATAATTTAACAGAGTGGAAATGGTTATTATTTGACTCTATGGACGACAGAAGGAGAAAGTAATACAACCACAGCACTGATAATATTTTGGGCGAGTTGTTACCTGGGCATGTGATGTTTGACTTTGTCCAGTAACCATTAATTGTGCACTGTAGTGCATTATTTCCTTCACTGTGATAAAATCCTATTTACAGTAGTAAGTCACTGTATGCATAGAGAAGCCACACACCCCAGACATACCACACACAGAGACATTGCTGCCCTCTAGCTGTGATATCCGTCCACACAGCGGGTGGATCAATACACTTGTTATGCCACAACCTTGTTGGCAAGAAAGGAATCAAATACTTAGTTGAAAAAAAAGAAAGGATAGTGACACTAAATGACAGATTAACTCAAAAATAGCAGCAAATAACTCACAAAGTGTTTCATTTGCTTTGCAATCTGCACCCAAGGGAAACCCAAAACATTAAAAAATACACAAGCAAGACGTAATAAATTAAAATGATAAAACAAGTTGTAATATATTTCATTATGAGAAGTTTTAGTACAGTTAATATATATTTACACATTTAAAGTGTCTTATTGTGTGGGTTCTCAGTGACCTCCACTGGAAGAGTGGTAAAAGCCAATCTGCAGCATCTTTCCATAAGATTTACCTCAAAACTCAAAATAGTCACTGAGCACGTAGAACCCAAGCAGAGATAGACAAAACAAACATACAAAACAGAGCATTTATCAACAGAAATGCAACAAAATAAAGTGATAATAATCACAAATAAAGACTTCTCCACAGTTGAAGGTCAGATGCATATCTATGATAGAGATTATCACTGTACCTTTGGCACTTTATAGATATTTTCACTCTCCTGATATTAAACATACTGACACATTATTTCCACTCTTCAGGTAAAATCCATCCATGTTACCTAAGTACAACACCACATGCTGCTCCAAGTTCAAGGTGTGGTCCCACAGAGGTTAGTATGGGGAAGGATTAGTGGGGACCACAGCTTATTTCTTTCGTGTCATTGACATGAATTAGCACAGACTGTGGGTCTCAACAGGAATTAAATCCTGACAGCTGGTGAATGCAATGCACAGAGAAGCCATCAGACACTGCACCTTCACACCATAGATCAATATCCTCCCACTGCCATTCTTCCACATATTGAGTAGTTTGGCCTTCTGTGATATCCTTCTATCATATTGGTAAGATACCATGCTGCCAATGTGTGATCTGCCATCCCATAGTATTTTTAGAATGAGGTTTAAAAACAGGCGCTGACAACTGATTTCTGGCAACAAAACACAGTAAGTCATTATAGTCACTGGGTACTTCGACATAGATTCAAATACCAACACTTATGCATAGATGTCGATAAAATGCTGCCAATACCTTGATAAGTATAGATGCTCGTCCCCATCTCCACTGGCAGTGCAAACTGACATTCTCCACTGTGATATCCAGATTTACACCGATAAAACAACTTGAGAGCCCACAGGGAAATTTATCCATGCATGACAGAGTGAGGGATGGGTGGGGGGTCCGCATTGAACTTCTACAGAGATGCAATGAGAAAATTTAACAGAGTGAAATGGTTATTATTTGACTTTGACGCAGGAAGGAGAAAGAAGCCCAACCACAGCACTGATAATATTTGAGCGAAGCAGTTACCAGGTGTAAGGGATGTCGACTTTGCCAGTAACCATTAATTTTCGTGCAGTCTGTGAGCGCATTATTTCCTTCACGTGATAAACTGCCTACAGTAGTAAGTCACTGTAAGCTCTAATGGTGAGAATCCACACTTGCCCTGTGTGGGCAGTATGAGGATCCCCACATAATATTCTGGGACAGGAATACACATAGACACACATAATATTTTGAGGTCAAGTTTCATTCCAATAAATTTTACAGTTTGACAAAAAAAGTGCTGGCTTATGTCTACATGGACCTCGACATTCATGTACTCACACAGGTGATTTCACCTATGCTGACTGTGGACTGTGTGACTGTGTGACATGCACACACTAATCAGACAGGATAAATGAAAACACCTGTGTGGGTGTGTATTGTAAAATACTGTTAATTAAGACATAATTTTTTCCTAAAACTGAGTATACATAATAGACACACAGAATAGAAAATATAACAGAAGGTTTCCAACCTTTTAACAATAGAAAGGAAAACAATTTCTGCTGTCTCATGTATTGTTTGAATTACCTTGGCATGACAGAGATGGAGGTGTCCACTGACCGTTTTCATTACAGACTGATACATTATGTCCTCCTTTGTTTAAAAAGCCCTGTTTACAGAAATAGAGCACAGTGCTGCCAGGAGCTGTGTTACCATCCCACACCTGCTCAGTGGATTCACTTATAGGAGGACTTCCACACAAAGTCTCTACGTGGAACAAAACACACCACAACCATGAAATATGAACACCGGGATTTGGATTCACTCACTTCAAGTTTACTTATTTCAGGAAAATTCGAAATGTGAACAGCAGAAAGATACAGCATATCTGTATGAGTGGATCTATAATTAGCCCTCAAAAGCAGAAAACCACTGAAATGATCTGATAAAACAGTTACTGTACCTTGGCAGAGCACAGACGGCTCTTCCCACTGTCCCGTAGCAGTACAAATGGAGACATTTCCCTTTCCAACATTATGATAGCCAGAGTTACACTGATAAACCACCTCAGTGCCCATCCTTGAGCTGTTATTCCACAGCATATGAGAGTGAGGGATGGCAGGGGGAGAGCCACAGTCAACCTCTGAGAACCACAGTAATGACATGCTGCATGAAACTTATTTAAGGAAATCATGAGATGAAGACTCTACAGCCATGCTAGCAGATCAGAGAGGCTGTACTCAGGCACAAAATGCTAACATTAGCATGCTAACATACTCACAGTGACAATGCTAACATGCTGATGTTTATCAGATATAATACTTACCAGGTTCACCATCTTAGTTTAGCATGTTAGCATGCTAACATTTGCTTATTAGTGCCTAAAACAGTGTTCATCTGAAGCTGATGGAAATATAATTTGGTCAGGAACCAAAGTAAAATCATGACCTGATAATGATGCTAAATGAACAGATCATTTTAAGAAATTACAGTTCATCCCGAGGTGTAAACCAAATTTCATGGCAGTCCATCCATTGCTTGTTGAGATTTTTCAGTCTGGAACAAAGTGATGTGCAGACTGAAACTGTCATCCTTAGAAAGATACAGTCAGTATTGTAAATTATTAACTGATAAATTTGACAGTTTATAAAAGTACATAGCTGACATTAAATCATCAAGCCCCATAATGCATTTCAAGAACTCATTAGAAATCCAGAAAAGCCTAACAATCAGTAACACTCCTCTCTAGATCATGAATGAATAGTATTTTGTTACCTTCACAGACCATCGTTAGTCCTCTCCACAGTCCATTAGCTCCACACACAGAGGTGCTGTCTCCTCTCGCCCAAATGAAGCCTTCATCACAGGCAAACGTGGCTACACTGCCATATGTGGTCCCTGTGACTGACAACAGCACTGTGTCCTCCACTGAGGCAGGTGGGCCACAGTCAACCACTGAGTGGAGCAAAAACATAAAACAGTATATTTTAGATCCAGCTTCTCTCTGCCTGGTCATCTCCATTGATTCCTCATTCAGGAGGGACTAATACACCAGCCAGATAATACTTCTGCAGTAAAGGAGTGCTTTGGAATTACCTGCGTTCATGTATAAAGTTGTCTGAAAATATGGTCAGATCTTCATCTCAGTTACAATCATAAACAAAGACAGTGTATTTTAACTAATAACACAAAACACTGTCTTGTCCATACTGAATAAATGATTCAAACATTCACAGTGTAGGCTGGAAAAGATATGTGAACCCCTCTGCTAATGACACCAACAAAAGCTAACTGGAGGACTTAGCAAACCTGGAGTCCAGTCAATGAAACCAGGTTGGAAGTGTGGGTTAGATTTACTTTGAATAATAAAAAACACTCAAATATTTTGAGTTTGCTATTCACAAGAAACTTCTGCTAATATGAACCACGCCTTGCAAAAAAGACCAACAATCAAAAATTGTTGATTTATATAAAGCTGGAGTGTTATAAAGTCATCTCAAAGAGTTTAGATATTAATCTGTCCACAGTCCGACAAACTGTCTATAAATGGAAACGATTTAGTTCTGAGCCTATGGTGTGTGGCTATGGTGTATGTACAAAAGAGATACTGTGGAGGAAGCAACATGATTCAGGGCTGCTTTGCTGCACCTGGGTCTGTACATCTCACCATCATGGAGGGGGAAGTGAGTTCATGAGTTCAGTAGAAGCTAGGTGATGCTGCAGGACAATGGCCCTAAAGACTGAAGTAAATCTACAACAGACTGACCTCAGACAATGAAAATCCACTTTTTGGAGTGGCCCAGTCTGAGCCTAGTCTGTGTGGAATAATGGTCCAAAGTTCTTCTTGAACATTGGGCAGGTCTGAGCTGTAGCTGACAGAAGAGCTTGCGTGAGGTCATTGTAATCAAAGGAGGTTCAAGCAGTTATTAAATCCAAGAATTCACTCATTTCTTTCCACCATCAATGTGAATGTTCAATGGGTGTATTCAACAAAAACACGAAAGATTCTAATTGGGAGTTCACATACTTGGTCACTGTATAAAGTGTATAGTCCATCTTGTTGTAGTACAGTATATAGTATAGTATTTTACAAATGTCATCAGTGCACTTTCACCTTTGCAGAAAGCTTTGTCTCTGTGAGGATGAAAAGGCTGGACTCCGTTGTGGACTTGATATCCCAGCTGACAGCTGCACTCAAAACTGCCGTCAAGGTTCCTGCACTGACCTCCCTCTCCACACAGGTTTGTGATCCTGCACTCGTCAATGTCTGCAGAGCCAATGAGAATGGGAAACAGTGTATGTGAATTAATAACACTCATGTCATCCATTTGGTAAAGGTCCAAACACTAATTTCAGGGAGAGAGTCACCACTCTACAATGATTTATTTAAAAGATTACCTCTCTGAAATGAATAATGTATCTTTTAATACAAAACGTCTGTGTATGTACTAACTTTAGCCTTTAAATAATTTAGATTCACTCGTAACCTTTTAAAAGACTGATGCAAAATGGTGACAAAATGCGTCACCTTATGTGTGGAATTCTATGGTTACACTAATACACATGACTAGTAGATTTATGTTGGCACATTTTCAGTCAACATTTTTTAATCCCTGCTGTGAGAGAATGTATTTATATTTCACCTACTGTATATACTGTATTGGATACAGTTTTTGGCTTATTCCCTTTTCTGTAGATGTATGCCTTTGACAGCCCTGTAAAAGACAGTGTAAAACACTCACCCTGGCAATGGGTTCCATCATTTGGGATAAAGATGGCCATGTTGTTAGAAGGGCTGTAGCCAGACAGGCAGGTACAGTAGTAGCTGCCATATGTGTTGTGGCATGTGGTGTGCTGCCCACAGATCTTACTGGCTCCTATCTGGCACTCATCTTTATCTGAAAGACAAAAATAAAAACATTTAGTGTTCCATCAGTTGGTGGACCTGCTACAGACTGAACTATCTAACAACAAAAATCAACAAAACAACAACAATGAGATGGACTGCCATGAAACTTTTTTACAGACATTCATGGTTCATAGACTCTTACTCTTGTTTTGACCACTTGGGGAACAAGCTGTAAACCCTACATTGACATCACCCTAAAAAGTTGATATGGTGAGCATATCAGAAAACTGTGGCCTACTCACATATCAAGCAGACACAGTGCAACATTTACATGTATTTGGAGTTGTGTTGCTGGGCTGACCCAATGATTCCAAGCATCAAAGCTTCACCCGTTGTTAATTGAAATTATTATATATACCTAACCACAAAATTTCCAAATGGCCCGTGAAATAAGAAATGGTAATCCAACATTACTTATCATGCTTTAATATTAATTATTATTAGTTATTCCAGACAAAGACATGTAATCACAGTGATAGTTTTGTGTGTCATGTGACATAGTCACGTTATCAGCACTGACACTGGGATGGTGACAGGCTAACAACCATGTTAGCAAGTTAAAGTCAAGCGTCTTCCAAATTTGAGAAGATGATCCCCAAAAAGTCGAGTGCCTGATAGGTGCCAAAGGTAACTAGTATATCACAAATCTACAATGGTTCCTCTGGCCCTGAGTAGACTGAACCAAAAGAGGAAAGCTGTGTAGTTATTGAAACCAAAACAATGAGACGAGAGACACTAAACAGCTCTGTAGAACAGAGGGGAACTGCAGTGTCAGGTGATAACTCTCTTTGGTACGTCACTATGGTGGGCACCTTCCACATTACACATAGTTACTTGATCCATTGTTAGTTCATATATATTAGTTAGAGCAGTTTTAATAGAATTTAATATAATGCTAGAAAAAACAACAAAAGTTAGGGTGGCATGGTGGTACAGCGGTTAGTACTGTCACCTCACAGCAAGAAGGTTCCAGGTTCAAGTCCTCTGTGCGGAGTTTGTATGTTCTCCCTGTGTCTCCGGGTACTCCGGCTTCCTCCCACAGTCCAAAGACATGCAGTTTAGGTTAACTGGTGACTCTAAATTGCCCGTAGGTGTGAATGTGAGTGTGATTGGTTGTTTATATATATATGTGTTAGCCCTGCGATGGACTGACGATCTGTCCAGGATGTACCCCGCCTCTCACCCAATGTCAGCTGAGATAGGCTCCAGCCCCTCTGCGACCCTTAACGTATAAGCAGTATAGATAATGGCTGGATTAATGGACAACAAAAGTTTCTTCCTACCTTGACAGAAGGTTCTGCCATTTCCAACAAACCCGTACTTGCAGTTACAAACTTTGCCAGAGCCGTCTGACTTGTTGTCACATGTGGCATTAGCGTGGCAGGTGGCACACACATCCAGAGTTTGGCCTGCTGCTGGCATACCTGACAGGATAGAAAGAGCATCCATCAGTCACTATCCTCAAAGATTGTTGTATCATTCTCCATAAATAATAACCAAATGCTAATAATGGAGAAAAATTATCATCAGTATTCTCACCTGCAACAACACAGAGCAGAAAAACCACAATCATTGTTCTGTTCGTCTCGTGAGTCCTCTGTGAGAGTAGTTCTGCTGTTCTCTTTACTTCACTAGGCACTCAAAATCCTCATTCCCATCTTCTTTTTTTCAATTTTTACTTCCGTCTTGTGGACCATGAGGATGCTGAATGCATTTGATAACCAGGATTGAGAGGACTCTGAGTGGGTGAGCTGAGGTCAGCAAGAGAAATAACTTCTTTTCTCAATGGTGTTCTTTTAGCTGGTGGTTTTTGTGGCTTTCATCTGTCATTCTCTGACACATTCAGTTACACTACACATATGCTGATGACACACTCAGTGCTCACTCTGGTGAACTGCACACTCATGTTGCTGGGCTGATAAAGGCTATATTTAGTCTAACGAAAGTGCTGGATCCCCTTTAACAAACGTGTGTCAATTTGTAACACATTAACCACACCATTACTATGTATGTAAAAAAAAAAATGATAGGAAGGTACTGACATGATGTACAAACAATTACTACTGAGAACGACTAAATATTAAATAATAACATTACTATTATAGACAAAAATTTATGATTATCATGGTGCATCTGAACCTTAAAATGCAATTAAATTAAAGGTGTCTCAATTCATCTTTTATTATGATCCACAAACATATACCTTTAAGAAGTAAGTCCTTCTTCGTCCTACCACAGGGTCTGTAGTGGTTGCTGGGGGGATGTCAGTTGGTGTGTTGTGAGAGGGAGAGATAAGTCTGGTGAGCTGCTATCTCTCTGCCCAGCAGGGTCCTAACTAGGGTCTCACTGTCACTCAAATGAGTAAGCTATACCACCTCATATCATGAATTTTCTTTGTCACTTGGTGTCTGTTGCCATTGCTAATTAACCAGTTCAATCGGAAACTGAAAAACCAGTAGTTTAGTCAGAAACACTTACGTCAATAAACTGGCTTATTTATAGCAAATTACTGTTGAGTTAGATTTTGGCACATTAACACAAATTCTGTTGGAACACCCCTTAGTAAAATCATATATGAATATTATTTTTATTATCAACTGTACCAATGGTACAAAGTTTCAGGTTATAATGACTGTTCTGTTCCTACATGAGTGTGATTGGAGGTTATTGTTCACCTGGCAGCCACACATCTGTGAATAGTGTGAAATGATTGTGAAACATGAATGAAACAACTGATTTCAATTAGCTTATGTAAGTCTGACTCATTTCAGTGCTCTGCCTGAATTATCGCTGTACTTCATAGACCAAAGATGCAGCACAGGATTTTGTCTTTGTAAAAACCTTACACCTTATGTAACCTAAAGTATGAACTGGCCTGAGGATAAAGTCGACTGGTGAGAAGCACGCCATCTCCTGTTGGCTGGTGTTTGGTGGCTGGTGATGTCACTCTACAGAGTACAACAGAATCTTGTGGCAAATGGACAGTAGAGCCCTGCTTTCCCCAATAGATGTCAGGCTACACGCAGATTTGGGTTTGGGATTTTCCTAAAGGAGTTGACAGTATTTTTCACTGTGACGATCCTCCTTGGGGAGGGAGCCTGGTAGACAGAGGCTGGTCATCAGAGATTCAACTCATCTGGTCTGGCTGTGCTCTCTACCATGGCATCCACTCCACTTTGTTTTGTTGTATTTAGTTTGTCTTTACCCTATTTTCCCTTTTAGTCAAATAATGAAAAATATTATATAATATATTTTGTTACAACTCATGTGTGGTCCTGGGTTGTGACACTTACCAAACACGTTGTTTACGTCTTTAAGGTCTGACACATATGTTACATTTTCTTATAAAACTTGCTAAGCCAATTTTTTAAATAATTTATGCATTGTTTACAATTCCACTCCTCTTCACTTACTGTATTGACGCATTGCTACATTTCTTTGCATGTCACCACCAGCTATCAGTCAGTGGAATAGCATGGAACCACTGATAGGACTGTGTTTTGAAACTGCATTGCATGCTTGTACCAGAGTGTCCTCCTATGTGCAAAATGGGGACCCACTCATAAAAACACTCCATACTGCTACTAGAGGTCAAAAACTCTTCTAGTGCAGAACCCAGTGCAACCTGAACCAAGATTCCTGGATTTACTCATTGCACAATACTTCAGCTTCATGATGCAGTTATTGTACATTCTTTTATTTTGCGGTATTAGCAGTGTTATTCTAAAGCCCATGGCTGAACCAAGTGGGTACATAAATAATCTAACTACACACACAATGTTAGTTATTGAGGTTTCCTTTATTTGATGTTAGCACCTGATCTTTCAAGACCTTCTATGTATCACAGTCTGTCATTTAGATCAAATATTAGAGGAGCATGCATTTTAGTATCAAAATTTTCAGTGATATGTTATATCTTAAATCACACAATCACATTAAGGAAGCACTACACCTCTGAACATACAAACTGTAAATTTCATATTCAAATGAATCTGTGGTTAAAAATATTTTGCTGGTTGATTGTTTATAATGTCCCATGATGGCTCTGTAAAATCAATGCAAGAAAAATTTAATAAAAGAAACTTTTTTACACTTTTCCCACTGTATCTCATCATAACTACACATGTGCCCTGTGCCTCAACAGGAACATATGTAAAAGCTCAGAGCACAGAGACCTCTTGGATGGCTCACAGCCCTGATCTTGGACTCTGAAGATTTCAAACCTGTGACCTCATGCAGGGTCATAAAAGGGTGCAGAAACAGCAGCGTCTCTTTTCATGAGGAGTCTTAACTTCCTCATGAGGAGGTGCTTCAGGGGCTGGAGATTCCCCCTTACACTCTGACACTGAACCGCTGGAGGTGGACAACAGCCTTCCACAAACCAGGTCAGCAGCTTTTCCATCCATCACAGACAAATCTGTCACAGTTTTTTCTCTTAGTGACATGTCTCCATCATCATCATCATCTATCAGCACAAACTCCTTCAGGTAAACCATCCCCACCCCGTGGAGACTGTGACTCTCTGCTGATTCCTCCATGATGTGGGCGTCCACAAACGTCAGAGTTGAGGTCTCTGTCAGGGTCTCATGTGGGTCTGTAGAGTTGTCTTCTGGCCCCGAGTAGGCCTGGCTGCTCGAATCCATCGTCCATGTGGAGTTCCTGTTCATACTCTCGTCTTTAAGGCTGTACCCCTGGTCTTGGCTTTTAGAGGTGATGTCTGGCATCTTGTCATTGTGGTTGGTGACCTGGTCTCTCCTGTTGTGGGAACCATTCTCTGTGGCATGGCCATTCCCAGGACACATCTTAAAAGCTACCTTCTGGCAGTCATGGTAAACCTGCACACTACTGCTCCCTGTTGGAGAAGTGAGAGGGATGCTGGCAGTGTCGCCCTTTCCTTGCTTCTTCATGTATTTTCTGTTGCTGCATTGAAACAAAACAGAAATTTTTATGTGAGTGGGTAAATGGACCTTCTTTTTAAAGATAGAAAACTGCAGCCTTATTGTCTCTCCTATGGGACACTAGGATCAAGTTTTAGACCTGATACCAATCCTCAAGTCTAAAGCATGTAAGAATGGAAAATAGACTGTTAAAAATTATTATGATTCTCAATAGATACTATTTAGTTGACCTGCTTTATCTGCTGATTCATGCTGCTATCAGTTTGAGACTAACAAACTAAGCGGGAAACATGTTAGCTGATGTAACTAGAGACACTGTTCTAAACATTTTAAGCCTGTGAATAAGAGTAAGTGTTAAAACTGTTAAAATTATTTGTCGATTTAACATACCAAAATAGAAAATGTCTGTGTTTGGCACAAATTTTGGTGCAGACATTCATGGTGCCCAGAGGATGAATCACAATGCCTTTAGCCACCACCTGACTCTTCCTCCACACCCACCACAACCCATTAAGGGTTTTGAGTAAAATGATTCGATAACTACTGCAAAGTTGCCGTGACATTTTGATGACTTTGATGATCCCTTAACCTATAATGAAGAACCATCATCAAGTTTGCTAATGTTGCTTTATGACCAAAGACCTGAAAAACTAACAACGTTCTAACTAATGACTAATGACTAATGACAGGCCTCAGCATGAGCCTCAGTGCTCCTTGTCACATATTCTCATAGTTTCTGGACATCTACTGGAGGGATGAACATATTTCCTCATCTGGCATTTTGAGGAGTTGGAGAGCAATGTAATGACATGAACATGTCGCACCAAAATGTCACCTAGATGTTCAGCTGGTTTGAAATCTTTTGATTTTCATAGTCATCAAACCAGTCAGTGAGCTATGTATGGACGCATCTATATTTGTTGTGTTTTTCTGCTCATTTATTCAGTTTTTCTTTTCTATTCTGTTTTTTTCTTTAACTTTCACCTGTCCATCATTATTGTGCCATTACAGATTACATACACTGTGATAGACGATTTGATCCATATGACCCATCCATAGTATACCAGGGACGGATTGTGAGATAATGGGCCTCTGGGCACAGATATGTGCTCATTTTGCATCGCATTGGGGTAAATGAGTCTCTCTTTGTGGTTGATTGGTTTACTTTCCAACAAGAAATAATGCTTCAGACAGAGGCTCCAGGAAAGGTGGCCAGTAGACCCATGCTGTAAACCTTCCATATAATTTACATGTTATTACAGTGCAGTATTCATGTTGTTCACATCTCTAACTTCCACAGCAACTAGGACAGGTAATAGTATGTGCAGTGAAGTTGTTTTATTAACAACAGTGGACCGGTATGAGAGAACAAGCTGTCATTTAGTATTGGCCTCTCTGAATAAATAAAAGAAGCTGCTACTTTTAAAAGAAGCAAAAAATAACTTAAATTCCCTGAGGATCAGCTCTTTGAAGAAGGAGACAGACGAACTCCTCTAAAGTGCTCTAACCAAGGAGGGAGTGTGTGTTTCATCCATCTAACACACACACACACACACACACACACCCTTGCCATCTCCACACAGAGACAGCATTTCAGATGAAGTGAAAAATGCATCACTCTTCAGAACATAGTTTATGTTGAATGTCAGATGCTTTAAAGGTACAAAATTAAGTTGTCAGCCAGAGCTTCGGAACTAGAAAGTTGTATTTCTGTCACATCTCAATGTGTACATTTAGTTTGATGATACGTTTTTGAAAGAAGAGCACATTTGACATATATAAATATATCATCTCATGACAAATGAGATGTTTACAGTAAGCACCATTAAAAGACTGCTTTATTCTTTTATGGCTCTACATGATAAATGCACTGCACTCCGTAGAAGCTCCACAGACTGACCCTCTTACACTTGACTGACTCATATGCATGACAGAATCAGGACTCTATAAATGAATAATAACGGCAATGTACATGTTCAATGCTCCACTCCAGCTTGTGGTGGTGACTGAACAACAACAGATGAAAAATAGATACGATTAAACACACTCATTCCATTACTGCTTTAGTTTGCACTTGGTTGGTGCCTCTTTTGTCTCACTGGTGACTACGGGCATGCTAACAACAGCTTATTGTGGCAGAGGAAGCTTATACTAGCAGGACAAGGAGAAATTAGACAGTAAGGGTATCTCAAGTATTTATAGTTGACATTTATACCCTCAAGTGTTTATTTTCAGCATCTGTCATCCAACCCTAATGTCTTAAATTAACGCTGTGTTAAACACCCCTGATTCACCTTAGTATAAACAACCACAGCCAACCACAATCTGAAGCATTTTATTCAAAAGTCCCTTTTGTAGAATGACAGAAAATTTCTGGAGCACAATTTAACTATCTTCTTTTGGCAATGAATACTGTTAAATGAGTGTCACTGCTAACAGACACACCATACAGGAGTTACACAACATACTTAGTGCTGTCCTGTACACTAACCAGACTATTAGGCTTTATATCAATCACAGAAATGATGTAACAATAACAAATGCAGGAGCATACATGCAGAAGTTTTTCATTAAAATCCACTTAAATTCAAATATTTGAAAAATGCTTTTACCTCAAGCCACAGCCGAACCCTGCTCCCCTGAAGTCTCTGTAATGAGAATCACATGGCAGAGGTGGGATGACCCTGCGTGTGTCCCGTTGATCTCCCGTGCAGCTGCTGAAACTGATTTCTCCTCCGCCAAACAGAGATTCTTCACACACACCCTCCCCTCATCTAATGGCCTACTATAACTGTACACAGTGCGTGTGTAGCGAGGCAGTCACGGGATGTTCCAAAGATTTCTAATCACTCTGGCAAAACTGTTTTTTTTATTTTTTTATTTTTATCTTTTGTTACTTAAGCTTTTCTTTTGTACCATGTGATTTCCACAGAATGATGTCCACATTTCTACAGTGGCACATATTAACACCTGGAAACCAGAAATCAAGGAAGACATTCCCTTTTCAGAGAACTGCTCTCATTAAATCAAAAGGGAAAAGCAGTATAAGGAAAAAGTAACATACTAAGAAACTTAGTTCCATATACCAGTTTTATTACTCTTCCTCTACCTCTCAGCAAGAAAGTGAGTGAGTATAGTTCCCAAAATGTCAAATTCTTTCCTCAGTATGTTGTTAATCTCTTTAAATCATCCCAGAAAACCACAGATTAAACCTTCAGTCTTTTCTTCTCCTCTTGTGTGCAAGAAATTGTGCCAGAAACCATCATCTCCCTGATTCCATTTTGAAATGTTGTGGTGGTGCAGGGATGCATGAAAAGCCACTTCTCTCAGTCCCAGGCACTGAATGTGTTCCAATAAATAATACAGGAGGACAGACCTTCACATACATGAAAGCTGCAAACAGCAATATCAAAGGGATCAAATATTGAAAAGTCTTCATGCACTGTAGGGATGATGTCTACATTAGCCTAGCATAGTCAGTGGGTAGACATGGCATCTGACAAAGTGCTCATGTACAGTAGATCTATGAAACCTACAGCACAAAGTCCTGTTAATAAAACTTATCAGGAAACTTTCAATCCAAAAACAATTTAAATGAGTATCTGACAAGAACATATTAATGTCCTTAAAATGCAACAAAACATAAAGAGCAGCAACCATGTGCAGGTGTTGGTGGACATTTTATTTTTATTTAACTTTGGATGGAGCTGGCCTCTTTCCCTCTGCTACCAGTCTTTATGCTAAGCTAAGCTAAGTGCCTCCTGGCTATAGCTCAGTACTTAGCACACAGACTGTAAAGTGGCAATTGAACGTCTTATCTACTGAACCTCTCAACAAGAGAGTGCAAAAGTGTGTTTTCCAAAATGTTGAACTATTGAGTCTGTGCATTTCCTGTTATGACATGTGTCTGTCATGAAATACGGTCTGTCATTTACTGTAGATACTGGTACATGTTTAACCCCAAATTAATGAAGTCTAACATGCTCCAGTTAGTCTAGGCTGTGGGTGATGTTCTGTACATGTCACAATTTGTACTGTAACAAATGTCTGTTTTCAGCATCAATGACAGTACAACACACCCAAACCTCGCTGTCCTCTTGTTCCATATCATTCCCCTATACTAAATTATGGTGTGCTGTACTAGTGTAAACATATGTAACTGAAGCTACACCAAAGTATACAGAAATAGGTACAGTAACTGAGGTTACACTATAATAATATGCATTTGTATAATAAGATAAGATAAGATAATCCTTTATTAGTCCTATAATGGGAATTTATACTGTTGCAGCAGCATAAGATTGAAAAGATAGAAAAAGATATAAATACGAGTAAAGGTAAGATAAAAACAAGATATATTATAAAAATATACACAACAGTATAAATATGACAATGTAATAAAAAATATTAACAGAAGAGCAATATACACAGGACTCACACAGAGACAGAAAATGGCAGTGAGGTGAGTTGTATTGGAAGTCTGCAGTGTAGAGGGTGAAAAGGAGTGGAGCCAGGACTGTTCCCTGCGGGGCCCCTGTGCTGCAGACCATGAATGAATGATACAAATGCTCTGTCCAGGGTGTACTCCACCTCTCAGCCAGTGTCAGCTGGGATTGACTCCAGCTCCCCCCCACGACCCTTGAGAATAAATGGTATAGATAATGGATGGATGGATGACACAAATGCTCATATTCACTGTCACACTATCATAGTTTACTTATACACTTAAATAGAACAAGCCATTGTTGATGTTATTAGTAACACACACGCAGAAAAGTAAAGATTCAGATTGTATTTAAATTAGGTCCTCATACACATCTGAACATGGCACATTATATTTTACCGTGAAGGTTTTTACAGTGAAGTCTGTTTTATTTGATAACATGGCTCTTTTAATATTTTAAAACCTACTGATTATTATATTTTTTTAAATCAGCCTTGTCTGTAGAATAACGCTCTAACATTAACAGGTATTGCAGTGCTGAAAAAATGTTAACAAATCAAAGAGGAGGCTCAGAGGCAGATACATCTATTCATACATATTGTAAAAAATAAGTTTTTGAAAAAAGGAAATTAACTCTGCAACTCTGAAGTGTTTTATGTTATTATCATATGAGCAAATGCTGAATGGTGAACAGTGTCAACCATGCTGCAGTTAATTACTGAACTGCACTGTGTTGTCAAAATTGAAACAGACATCAATGGAAAAAGTCAAATATTAACATTTTATTGCACCACAAATATCAACACTCCACGTTAATCAAGACTTAGAAATCAGTCCCTCCAAGTGCGAAATGTTGCTTCCACTTTGCTGCATGTGGAAGCTGAGGCCTTGGGTAGAAGACAAGAGGAGATTTTTGGTTGTCTCCCAAAACCTGATTGTCACTTTGCCCGGTAACAACAGGGGCTCCTTGAACTGGGCGATGACGCTGACAGGAGCTGTGATGACTTCAACCCCTGATGACAAAACAGAGCTGTAAGAAGGTCTGACAAGCACTACTGTGAATAACATCATTTTGTTTCTTCGCAAAATCCATAAATGTGGGTACCCTTGTGTTTTTCTATTTCAGCCAAGCAGACCGACAGCATCCAGAGACTTGGTGTGGTCTGTGATCTGCAGCCAAAGAGCTTGGCTGGTAGAGAGAGGAGCCTACAGAGGGAGGAGTCAGAGAAAGACCATACACACTGCAGGTTGGTACTCCAGGGAACTCTGAGCTCTACCTGCCTCATGTTCTCTGGCACAGGTTCATCTGGTTGGGCTGTCAGAACAAGGACACACAACCAGAAATGGTCTGAGTCTGCATCCATATATGTGTGTTAGTAAACATTAAATGCTAAACTACCACAGTAGGAGAGACATTCATTTATGTCCTTAGTGTAAAAAACCTGAAAACATTTTTCGCAGAAATCAACACAACACTGCTCACTGTCATTTTCATTCCTTGTTAAGCCTCTGCTGGCTCTGAGCTTGTTTTTGGACAGCAGTGTCAGGACGCTCTCCCACACTGGGCACCTGGAACGAGAAGTGGCAGACAGACAGATGTCCACCTCCACCCCTGCATCAGTCTGCCGGTACACCAGGACTCGAACCTGCAGCATGAATGGACCTTTCTTCAGCTCATCGATTGGCTGAAGGGTTTTCAAACTCTGGCACACGCGAACCAGACCTGAAAATGTTATTCACAGTTACTATATAACACCACAATTTTCTAGACTTTTATTATAAGCACACCAATGAAACATGGGAATCAGGGCACTGGGAATAAACTAAATATAATGTAGTCATGTGTTTGTTCTGGGTGTATGAGACATCCAATACATATTCAGATTCAAGGCTGGAAACTCTGAGACCATTCCAGGGCTATTTTCATTTTTTGAAGTAATAACACACCCTCCTGACTCCAGGCGATGAGTTCCTATACTTGTATCTGTGTTTAACTGACACCAGCTGATTCAGGTCAAAGCTGTTCACCAGCAGTCCAGATTATATACAGTACAATATTTCACTTTGTGTCAACCCAGTTTGACAGATCCAAAATGGCTGAAAGCATTCCATCACACACTAGGCAAAATTGATTGGATATTTGTCGGACATTTTTGCCTTGTATTCCAAGGCGAATGGGAAAGACATTAATCCTGAAGTTGCACTGCAGCCATACAACAATCTTTGACACTCGGGCTGATCGCAGCCAGGTGACTCATTCTTACAGACTGGAAATCTTCCTCAATCCCTATGTTTCCAATCGCAGATGGCAGACATTTTTAATCATTCAGGCAGAGAAACTGAGGTTCACCAGAGCCAATTCCCTGAAAAAATTGCATACCCATGTGGACCACTCCAAGACTGGAGCTAGTAATCGAACTTGGCTTTTGTAATATTCTCATGTCATTTGCTTTGCTTGATGTTTCTTGGTTGAAAAAGGTTTTAGAGGTTTAGAGGTTTAGATTCTTATCTATCAATCAGTACCATCAGGGGAGGCATCTGATCAGTCCCAAATTAATTCTGCAGCATGGAACAACCTACCTGCCCAGTACCTTTGAAACACTATGTACAACTATTGCTGTATTAAAGATTAAAGGGTGGTTACACCAAATACTGAAACATCCTCGCCTAACTTTTAGCCCCTAAATCTTTTGCACTGAACTGTATGACAGGTTTGCTTAGGCTAAGTGTTACCTGCTGGGTTGAGTCTGAAGTTTTCATCAGTGAGCACCATCAGCAGCAGCCTGCTACACAGAAACTCAGGGAAGCACAGTGGAACGTCTCTGTATTCAGTGTCTGGATAGTCCCAGCCATAACCTCCTGCACCACAGAACCTCCTCAACATGGGAGTCTCCAGCCTTACAAAGACACATACACTGACTCAGAGTGTGGACAACCAGGACCCAACTTTCACACGGGTTAAAAACCTTTCTGCTTAATATTTAAATTGAGGTGGGCGATGCTCACCTGCACTTGAGGACAGTGTAAACAGCTTCACTTTTCTTTGCTGTTGTTGTGTGCAGGCAGCCTGTTCTCCGAGTCAGAGCTCTGATTAAATATTTAATGTAGAGATACCCGTAACTTGGAAGTTTGTCGCTGGTGAGTACATTTGTTTTCAGCAACTTGTGAGAACAGTAAATGTGAACATAAACTAAATAGAGTGAACATACGGCGAGCGATGCAACACCGTAACTCTGCGCGTTCCCCATTTTTGCTTAAGAAAAATTTTTACTATGAAACGCAGCGAGTTTAACAAAGGCATTATCGCTCCACACCGAGGAGTCACAAAACTGTTCTTCGGGGACCTCCATGGTTATTTCCACTGTTCACCTGTGAAAACATAACACCACAGAGTTGACGTGCGGCGTCGGAAGTCGCTGTAACAGTCGACCCTCTCGGGTGTTACCTGTAAATCGTCCGTGCGGGCGGAACCAATAAAGTGTACAACTTTAGTCATTTTCTGGTGCTAAAAAATCTAAAAAATACTTGTAGTTTCTCTCTGCTCCTATGATAAGGTATGGAGGATCCATGTATGAATGTGTGTAAGGTTATTTTGCAAGTATCTGATCTGAAACTGACGATACACATCAGTATACACACATAGGTATTGTGATTTTGAAATACTGTTAGTTTACTTAAGTGTTTCAATTCCATGAGAAATTATAGTTATGCTGCATTTATCTTAGTGCTGGAATTAACTGTCAAATCAATATTGACGAGGAAGTTGATAAACTTACAAAATATTATGTTGTACTGCCATTTAACCAAGCATTAAAGGATCACTTCACCCAAATTGCAAATTACAAAAATTAAAAAAGCTGAAACTCCGATACAAGGGAGGTGGCAGCATGAGGGACTTGTATCTTGGAAAAAATGTTATATACTCTGAATCAGAGCTGTAGACCTGAGACTTAGACTTGAATCACAGAAATGAGGACCTCAGTCTTGACCTGAACTACTTGAGACTTGACTAAAGACTAAAAGCAAAAACATTCAAGTCTCAAATACTCACCTGATAAAATTCCAGAACAACAATAATAAATAGGATAAGAGCATGGCCACACCCATGATATATTAATTTGTTAGATTTTTGCATTGAAGGGACTTGGTCTATGTTATGAAAAAATGGAACACAACACAATTGATAGAGCTCTAAATGTAAAACGTTTGGGTAGTGTCCAGAATTCAGACGACTGAATGACATGCACTGTGTGTTGTGATTAGCTCAAAGATATAGATATAAATTTTAAGACTTCTGACTTTGCTTGGACTAATTCACAGACCTCCCTCAATACTGTTCATACATTAAGACATCAATAAATTAATTCTCTAAAATGTATTTTTGATGCCTGCCACCTCTTGTATTTTATATAATTTTGGGTTGTTTTAGCTGGTGTTACCCTCATTATATTTGAGCGAAGAGTGAAACGTTTAAAACTCTTTACTCATGAGTATTTCTACAACAAAACCACATACCACATATTCACAAACATTTTACAGTCGGTCCACTCCATCTCAGTAGTTACAGCTGGTGTCCAGGTCTTCATTGATACAATTTAAGTGTAAAATCACATTTGGCTTATAAATGTCTTTCCAGAAAACCAGCAAAGTGAAATTTTGTTACTATGTTATTATACTATTTAAAAAAGAGGCAAGTTTACAGTTCTGCATTTACTTATTTTGAACCACAGGCCCTAATGTCCCATGTATTGATGTGGAATATCAAATGACAACATTCACACGCAGGCTGACAGGAGACATTCTGTGTGTCAGAGAAATAAAGTGGTTCTTCAGAAGGGTTCCTGAGATGATGGAGGTGTTCTCCTGACATCTTCTGTCACTTCACTTCATCCAAACAGAAGCAGCAGCACGATGCAGACTGAATTGACTGCGATTAGTGGCACTGTAGGGCGAGACAGACAGTTTGGTATTAGAAAGTGTCACTGGGCATTTTTTCTATCACTCCCTATTAAACCAACTGTTTGTGTATACATGCAGTGGACACCCACCTCTCATCACTGTCCTTACAGAGCGGACAAGGTTCATTAGCTGCACTTTGATGCCTGGTTCATCTCCAAATCCTCCGACACTTTGGTCCACTCCCCAGCCAACTGAAGATGGATCACACACACACACATACATACACAAATAGATCAACAGATAATAGCTTCATCATTAGAAGAAGCTGAATAATTTGATTGTATTTTCGTTCTATTTTATACCAGTAATTAAATTTCCTACCCTCAGCTAACCCTGTTGTGTCTGATTGTTTAAAAAGCTTTTAAAAGTAGGAAACTGTAACAAATCTCGATTAGGTTTAGATTAGAGTTAACAGCAACTTCTCGGTTCAGCCGTTCATTATAGGCTGGTACAGCAACTCTAAACATCAATCTTCACCGTTAAATCTAAAATGTTTACATTTGCACTAGCTGTTAAGTTACATGGTAGTTAGCATTAGCTATTAGCGATTTTGAATTTTAAATGACACCTAAGGGCCCAAATAGTTTTAACAACAGCCACTTACTTTTACTGAGAAATCTTTCTTCGTGCAACACAGCGACAGCATTGACGCACAGAATTGCTGCCTGAATGAGGGAATACAAAGTAAATGCCATGTTGTCTCTGCAAGTGGGTAGCTCTGAGATAGCTGACAGTATTTTTTCTGACGTAGCCTACGGTGGCTGAGGAAGGACAAACTTTACGCTTGTCAAACCAATACGGACGAAGTGATGCCTTGTTCTATCGCTGGTTTATCATTACTGATTAAATGTCATGTAAGTGGGAATTACAGCACTCACGATACTGTCATGGTGGCATTAATTGAATAAATAATAAAAAGTATAATATAGTCTAGAAAAATATTCTCAAGAGCTTCCAGTGTTTATTGAAGTGCAGTACTTGAAAGTGTTGCACTTTCCATCACTGCTGAAACAAAGTCTAGATATTGTCAGCCAGCATTAGTACCCGTGCTACTCCACAAATATTAAGACATCCGTTTACAAAAGGACTGAAGGGCAGGTGCAACAAATTAAACCAAGATGAAACTGTGTTACAGAAACACCACATTTGTCGGCACACACACAAAGACTCATGAATCATGAGAATAAAAATCTTTATTAGTGTTTTATGAAGTCTGCATAATATGCCACACGCCTGAGAAGCTTATGGTCAGAAAAGAAGAACTGCTCTATCAATACCGCCCTCTACTGGTAAAACAACTGCGACATCTACTGTACTGACTGCTTTGCAAAAAGATTACTGTTAAATACACACATACTGTACTACTGTTATGTATATGTACGTCTGGTCCACGTCAGTTTTTGTAATGTATTTTTTCACATTCATATGTTGTAGGCCAAAGATAAAAACAATGTAACACTGGACCCTAACACATGGTTCAGTTCCCCAAATCCAAACTTCACTAGGTGCACTTAAAGTACAATCACTAGTGCCATAAGGTAAACACATTTACATCAAAAAGAAGGGAGGAGGGAAAACATGTTAAACTCGCAACAGCCACATAATGAAAATAATGGCAGAGTTTAAGCTAATAAGTCTTGTTGTACATACTGTATTTTATAGACAGAACAAATACAATACACACATTAACACAGAATGTCCCAGTGTGCAGGCACATTTGCTCTTCTCTTCTCATGGAAGAAAACTGCTCTCCTCCCATGTTTCTGTAACATTTTGAAAGCCAATTACATCTGGTTGACCTTAACCCGCTTGACTGAGCACCAAAAGGCTGTAAGAGGTCACGTGTGTTTTTCAAAAAAAGTGAAGAGATGAATGAATAAATGGCCATTACAGAGTTTTACATACCTCTGGAATCATTAAAACTGATACAGGAAAGTAGATTTTGGGTTTCAGGTTTTGTGTACTTTAAATGCACCAGATTTTTTTGCAAAAACAAAGGATACAAACAGGCTACACATCATGTGGGGCAGTGTTTTTTTTTTATACCAAGACAAAGAGCTGCTATTGGAAATGAATTTAAACTGAACCTTTTGGGTAAAATGAAGGAATGATCCATACCCTCCATGTCATTTTAGAAACAACTGTGGTCTTGAAAATATTACTTCAATAAAAAGTGAACGACAGAAAAATTTAAGTATATTTATATATAAAAATACATGAGAATACAAAAAAGTAGCAAAACAATGGGGATATAGGCTAAAAACAGAATGAATTTATTGATACCTTCAATTTCTCCTGGTGAGATGTGTAATGCTTCACCTTGGAGAGCCCCAGGACTCCCAGTGTCGTGTCAAAAAGAGAAAAAAAAGCTTTTACATAACAGCTGATATTCTCTGGTCCCTGCCCAGTGCACCCTGTAAAGCCTGGTCAATATCTCTTTAGCTTCCAAACCAGGCTGTTCAGTGGGGATGCAAGTCAACTAAACCAAGCACACGTAGAGTGCCGTGTAATTATAAAGAAATAAACTACAGCCAGACTCAGTCTGCAGTTTGTTTTGGGTTTTTGATTTTTTCTTAAACTAACATTCCTATTTGTCCAGTAAGAGGTATGTCTTATAAAGACACACGTCAAGAGTTACAAAAAGGGCCATACTGGCAAAGTCAATTCAATCAAATTTCACAAAACACATTGTGGCGTTTCCGTCAGAGGAGAACGGCCACCAAGGCCATCGTGTCTTCACCAACCAAACCCCCCCACCCCCCCCACCCCTTTGACAAAAGATGGGGCCAAGTTTCCCAGAGAAAAGTAAACTTAGGTTCAGAACAATGGTTGGGGTGGGCTGGAAAAAAAATCATTTTAGCATTCAAGCTCGTGTTACTCATACAAGCAATCTTCAATACTGAGAAACTATTCACAGAGATTTTTGGTATTTCCCCTACTTCCTGGACTAAAAACCAATATACATTTTATTTGTACCACAAATAGATCTAATATTAAGGATTTGGGGAAAAGCAATTTAACAAGGTGCATGACATAGATGGGTAACAAAGTGCCAAATTTTTTACTGAAAAGTCTGTATGTGTATGTGTGTGAGTGTGCGACAGTGTAGTTGCATTTGTTCTTCAGTGTGTGCATGTGTGTGCGTGTGTGTGTAAAGTTTAGAGAGGGATGTGGAACTAGGCCACAAATACTATGACGTATGTTACAGAAAATTCATTCTGTGGGGTTTCCATTTTTTTCATGAGAGGACTCACAAGTTTAGAATTTAATGATCTTTGTAATGGGCTGTGTTTTTTGGGCATTTCCTTAGCTGTTTAGGACATACTGGAGCAACGTGCAGACGGAGAACCCATCTGGGTTAGAACCTTGTCCAGCCACTGCAGGGGACCGTTCAAATGCAGCTCTATCCAGCAAGGAGTGCTTGTGACAGTCTGCCGCCTGGGAAACAAAAGACATACATTTTAATGTCTCGACTGTGCTTTCACTTTGAACCACACACAACTAAAAATGCTTTACGCTGCGATTTAGCATGTGCAGTATGTGGCCAGGAAGAGGATGCTATGGTTTGTTAGGCTCTACTTCATTGTAATACTCAAATTTATTGTGAAGGAAAGGTTTGTGAAAACAAATCTGCAATGATGACTCCCACTAACAAACAAAAATCATTCCTAGATTTAACTATTTGCTTCACATGACAACACTTCATGTTATCTTTAATAATGACCATAATGTTTTACCAAGTCTGTTTAAGTTGAGTTTGTGACGCATCAGAATCAATTCCTTAACCAATAGTTTCACATCAATTTCCGTGTCTTAAGCTGTGACAGATAAGAAATTATAATGACAATAAAGATAGCCTTTATTATCTCTCTATCTATCACTGGTAAAAACAGTCATAACTAGTGGCAAGTTTTATTCATATTTAAAATTAGATTAATTCAAACCTGAGCAGATATGGAGCATGTTGGAATAAAAACTATTAATATATAGTTTGTTGGTAATGCCCACCTGTACTCGGCTCCCCAGCCTTTGACAAAGCTCATGCGGATAGTGCACATCCTGGTGAGCTGGTAGACAGCCTCAAAGCCCTGGTTGACTGACTGAGCCAGCAGGGCTGCAAATTCCTGGTTGTTGAAGATTTTTAGATTACAACCTGAAAGAGCATAGAGAGAAACATGGCAGCAGTTAATATGGGTTTTCCCAGTGCCTGGACACACCAAGTCGACATCTGGCTTTTGGCTGGCACTGATATGTCATTGTGTGTCTGTGGCCAATCATAACCCAGAGGTTTTGTGGTATGTTTGGTGTCCTTGGGTCCGCTTGTCCTTAATTTGTGGCAATTGGGTTGCATGAGGATGGTAAATCAGCAGAACCAGTAGGTGAGAACATGAGCTCTGACTGGTTGTTCACCCAAGGAGCCATCAAATTTATAATTATTTTTGTTCAATGGGTGCCTCATTGCCAATTTTGGCTAATTTCTCTGATTGCTACACAAGAGGCATCTTCAACATCTTACCTGGTGGAATTTTACAAACTGTGGCTGGGTGCCAGCCATACCGCTGGTTGCAGTTTGGACTCTGGACAAAGATGGCGCTATCACTCAGGCACTCAGCAAATACCTCCCCTCCAATGTAGTACAGTCTAACTCCCCTTCCTGTAAACATAAGACAGAACATATTTACTCACCAAGGACAATAAACACCAGATCTGGCTTGACCAACATGTGGAACAATGTAAACCACATTTGGAAAAACAACACAAACTATGAGAGGCTAAGATATTGTTACCATGAAGGTAAGTGATTCTGTGCCATACCGATGTGCCTCCGGGTCATCTCCACAGTGGCATTCCTGTTGACGTTAGACAGCAGGCCCAAGCAGAAACGCTCAGAATTTGATGGATCTGTGAATCCATCCACTGTCAGCGACGGCTGAGAGGCGTGGAACGTCTCCCCGACGCGCTGGTTCAGCTCATAGTAGGCTATAGAACACCAGAAGGCCGGCTCTGAGTAAGTCACCGGCTGCAGGTCTACAGCAGAAGATCACATCAGTAAAGGTTATCCCAATAGTCTTTTTGATACAACATATAGTGGTGAAAAGACATAGGCACTATAAACGTCTGTGTATATATTATTAATCTATCTCAGTGCCAATCTGTGACGTACTAAATGTACAGTATGCTTGTGTGTTCTATACTGTGTCAGACTTCGTACTGTTTCAGATGGGAGATGGGAAGGATTTGCATCTTACCCATGCTGTGATTGACAGGAGATAGAGTGCTGGGGGAGAGCTCTGCTGGAGAACCTGACAAAGAAAACAGGGAGCCATTGATTTGAATGTGCTCATAGGAGACCATAACATCGGCGACAGGTGGACTGAATCAAACACTTGTGATGACATTGGTGGTTGTCTTGCAAAGAAATTCCAAAGTGATACTAAAACTGATATGTTTGCATTAAAGTGATGAAGAGTTGCTGTTTGCTATAACAAAAGCCTCATCTGTACATCCTACATCTTGATTGTTGAGATTATATAGTTTGTACTACAACTTGCTTGACTGCACAAAGAACAAAATGGATGACGTATGAAACAAAAAGTAGCTTGCTGTTGCGGTTATAGTTATCATTAACAGCACATCAAAGATGTGCTCTGAGGTAGACAATTTGGAACCGGTCAGGAGTGTTACAACAGGAAAGACAGGATATATACATAGCAAAGTGTACTCTGTGCCCTGTAGATGGAGGATGTACCATCTTTCCTAAATTTTTCACATCCATTTCCAAAGGAAAGAGCAATGATACAGAACGTATAATGTTTGACGTTGGATATCAAATGAATGAGTCAAAAACTAGGTAATTCACAGAACTGCAACTTCTCCAGGCAACATTCGTACTATCTGGTATTGTCATGAACCTTTAATCCAGAACTAGCATCTAGTGAAAGGTAGGTCAGGTCAGTTGTAATTCACTTGAAAAACAAACACATCATACATAAGCTCCAGGTCAAAATCAGCATAAGTAAGTAAATTAAACATGGTACATGTTTGGCAAAGCACAGAAGGATGTTAAGCATAAAGCTTTATTATGATTTTACTTTACGATAGGCTTATTCTCTCAATGTCAATTGTCAAATTGTCAAATGTATTCCCTGAAAAAATATATTTAACTTTGACCTGGTTTGGGAGGTGGGTCTAACAGACAAGGGAAATAGAAGAAGGCGCTAGTCTAGGATACCTGTGTCCATACTTTGATTCATCTGTTGATCACTGGCCTCTCCATCCTCACTGATGTAGCCTGGTGGAGGTGTCTCTGTTCAAATGATTTGGGGAAAAAACATTTTTAGCTGTGATGTTATCAAATATTATATGGCTGTTTAACTTTCTAAAAATTAAGGAAACATTTTTTTTTTTGCTAACATCCCATTTTCTTTCCTGAGGTGATGCAAACAATTAAAGCACAACTGAAGTATATAACAGAATACAGAGAATCACAAGTTTCTCTATGTTCAATAAAACAAGTATGGGGGGAAAAAACCCTTTACATATTCAGACTAGTTTCCATGTAATATAGTGCATACAGAAACCAAGAATAACTATTTCTTCACTTTCAGTTTTCAGTCAGTGCGTTATTTAACCCTTTAGTGAATTATATTAAATACAGTCACTCCCATCCCATGCAGAGGTAAACTCACCTGGTATATAGTTGTTTGGAGGTTCAATTCCTGCAGGAAAGTTTGTGTTCTCAGGTATGGAATGAGTGTAGTCATCCAGAGGTGGCAGCTCTGGCAGGATTTCTGAGTGTCTTGGCACAAGAACAGGAGGCAGCACTACAGTGTTGGGTAAAAGTATCAGAAGAGACTCCTATCAGTTATGTGTTTTTCCAAAATGGGTGTTAGTGTTTTTTTCTTAAATGCAAAAAAGGGAACAAGCCCTTTGAAATAAGTTTCATTATTGTAGGAAAAGCTTTGCAACAGCAATAAGACAATGATGAAACACGACAAGTCCCAAGTGATACTTAAACTGAAATCTTTAACTGAATAATGGCAGAGTGAAGCAGGTTGTACATTTTGAACGATGCACCTTTTTGCTTTCTTGCTGAGACACAGACGCAATGATTGGTGCCATAATTCCCTGCCAAATGCTGTATACAGCTGTAGCAAACAGTTAGCTAGCTTAGCATAAAGGCTGGAAACAGTGGGAAACAGCTAGCCTGGCTCTGTCCAAAGGTAAAAATGTATCTGTCCAAAGGTAAAAAGTATCCACCCACTAAAGCTGCTAATTAACACATTCTATCTGGTTATTTAATTTGTACAAAAACCAAAGGGTAAACATGGCAAAATGTGGTAATATGTGGTTTTATGGGGGTTATGTGTGGGACTATTTCTTGGAAGGCAGCCGTGACTTTCTGTATCTTTCAGTTGCCTAACAACCCCCCCCATCTCCATCCCCATTTCCAGTTGTTGTGCTAAGCTAGGATAAGCAGCTGCTGGTTCTAGCTTCATATTTAGAGGGCAGAGATGAGAACGTTCGTGACCTTTGCATCTAACTCTCAACAGGAAAGTCAACAGGTGTATTTCCTAAAATGTTGAACTATTCATTCAAGTAGAGGAAGTTTCATCAAATAGAGCTGAACACCACACACTAGCCTATTTTCAGATTTCTGAGGCCCTGTCCCTGTGAGTAAACAAAATGCTACATAGGCAAATGACAAATGTGTTTTAAATGTTGCTGCTTAGCATTCAGATGAACTTTTCAACTGTCAGTGGGAGCTGACAGATTTGAACAATCACGTCACAATCATGCATTAGACACTGAATACAAACTGGTGTGCGTGTTTTCTGTAACAAATGTCCACTGGACAGTCCTCTCACCTGGGGTTTCCACCCTCTGATAGTGGTAGGGGTTGATGCAGACCTCGTCCTTCTTGAGGTGGAAGGCATACTCACAGGCCTCAATAGCGCGCAGCTCATGGTGGCTGTGAAGGTCCGGCCATCGCCACAAGCGGCAGTAGATAACATGAGGAAGCCCCTTCCTGTGGGAGACCTGCAAACGGCCATCCAGGGATCTGATTGAACAGCAAACAAGACATTGGGTGAGATAGGTAAAAGATAACACAGGGGAGGTGGGTGACATAATATGGCCGGGTAGAAGAGGGAAATGGGGATGGGTTAGATTGAGCAGAGAAGGAAACGAAGAACAAAGATGTTCTCAATGTTTGTCACCTCTAACATTGTAATGACAACTCTCCCACATCAAAGTTGTATGCAACACTACACAATAGTTGAGGATAGTCACCTGGTTTGGTCAGGGTAGCTGTATAGGCCTGATGTATCCCACTGTTCTATCGTATTTGGTGTACTCAGTCCCCATATTTCAGAGCAATTGCTGTGCACAGAGAAAACAACAAAACAAAAACAAAAAACAAATGATAAACATGGGACATGGCTCATTCAGAATATCAGTATGGGTAATGTGAACATTAAAAGGCCTCTTTTATTGGAGTCTTATGGCAAAATAAATACATCAAATTAATTTTCAGCTGTGGACATGGAAGATGGGAACTTCAAATAAGAGAAGCCTTTTTGACAGAATTAAGGAAAAAACAGAACATGGAATCTGCTAACACGCACAATGAATGAGACAAAGAGCATTCTTCAACAGTGTGGCACTGTAACACTGAAAATAACTCAAAGCTTTTTCACTAGTCATTTATGTCAGAACTTATCTGAAGACATTAAAACAAACACTGAAAACATACAATGGCACAAAAGAGGAAAAACAGAAGAAGCCAACACTGACCAAAAAAAAAAGAAAGAAAGAAAAAAGTGTCCATTTCAGACATTATCGAAACATTCACAAGAAAATGGCCAAAAAATAAAAAGTTCATAACATGGAATGAGGACAAATGAGAGAAGTTGCTTCTGAATAACAGGACAATAACACATTCTACATGTTAAATGCTACAAATACACAACAACATGTACTAGACTTAATTATTTTAGTGGGATCTCAACTACCATTCAAAATTGCAATTGTCTGGTTCATGACAGGGCAGGAAACCAACTTCTGTCCACCAGCCATAGCAGCTTGTAAATCCTACAATCCAATGGCTATTTTTACTGTGGGAAGAAATCTAGCTGATCACAGCTTAATGAACGTTTTTGATCAGTGCAACTCGAAATAACAAGTGAAATAATAAGACTCTTGGCGGTGGCATAGCAAACATTACATTAATGCCTCTTGTGTGAAGTTAAGCATTTGTTGAACAGGATTGAACAAAACGAAATGTCACTTGATTAGCTTATCACAAACACTGCTCGATATCTAAATAGCTTGGAAACTTGTGAAGTTAAAACAGGGGTGTGCCTCATACTGTCGCATCCCATGCATACATTCAATCGACCAGCTATTGAAGATGAACAGCACAGTGAACGCTATCAAATGAATGTGAGCAAAAAGAGTATTTTGTGACAGCCCCCCCAGTGCTAACACCAACTGGCTTGGGAAGGCCGGCAGCTAGCTGCCTGGTGGGGGGGCCTGCTTGACTGAAATCACAACAATACGTTCACTAGCATTAGCTTGCAGGGTGTTAAAGAGCAAAATGCTAAAATAGTCTTAGCTAAACACGAAAATCATAAAATACTGTTAACATCTAACTAAACAGATCGGAGAGAATTCATGGAGAAGTCCTCGTCTAGCTAGGTCGGCTAACGTTAGCTTAACAAGCTAGCTGCCAGCTTGTTATCAAAAATCCTTTTGTTGTGATCCACGAAAAAACCTCCTGTGCGCAACAGTCAAGTCGCGCTACTTTGCTACCTAACGTCAGCTTGTCAAATAAATTCAAGCAATATTTAATCTAATCGCACAAAATGTCACTTATGAATTTATGCACTGCAGTGTTTTATTTCAACGTAACTGTTGTATCTTTGCGACTTTTACTTAAATATAGGCACCAAAATGAGTTAGCATCTTGGACGAACTCTTCCAAATTGAGCCCTGGCTCCCGCTGGCTAACGGAGCTAACGTACATCTCTCACACAAATCAACATGCTTCAAAGTCGAGAAAGCAGCTAAAAGCATGAAAATAGTTACCCCAGTTTTAAAATCCAAATCTCCACTTTTGAGAAAAATATGCGCACAGCTCTCTAACCGCCTTGCTGACATAAAAATGCCTGAACTCTGTTGTACAGCAACTAATTTTGACAAGGCTTGTAGGCTCCCCTCAAGTTGCTACCAGTGCTACTGAAGCTAGTTAGCTAGGTTAGATAGACCGGAACAACACAACAAACATGATGGCTACGTTCGACCGCTTAGTCCCGCCTACTGTAACCTGATTGGAGAATTATAAAAATACCTCAGAATACTGGCCCGTGTCCTTGACAATCCTTTTTGTTTATTTGACAGCATGGCTTTATATCTGTCATTCAGAGAGGTTTGGAGGCTAAGGTAATTTTCAGGCTTTCTATTGTATCTTCACATTAACTACATCACTATTTCAATTTTCCCTCACAATGTATTGGTAGATTAAAAAGTCAATCGATTACTTTTTATTTCTTATTTTAGAAGGTCCAGTATGCGTTTTAATGTCTTTACTCCCGTTTATGTATAATATAAAAACAGCTACAACTGCTCAGGTTAATATATATGACAAGGAGCAACGGCTCCTCCCTCGTTCAGGTGTTCAATTAAGTTGTATTGGCCTCACCTGGTACCATTATAAAACGCTACACTGTCGCACTTGCACCGTTTGGTCCGTTTTGTTTTATCTGTGGCGATGGGTGGACGTTTGTTTCTTTGTGCAGTCATATTGCAGTTGTCAGGGTATTTGCAAGGTGAGCCAGCTGTACCAAAATTGCTTCGACACCTTTGGCAAAAACCGCCTGATTAGACTTTGCACATTATAACTTAATCAGTGTGATGTTTCTCAGTTGAGTCACAGAATGAGGGGTGCATTTTTAAAAACTAGTGTAGTAAATACATTTATCTTTTTCTGTTAACTTGATCCAAATGGTTGTTTCAGCTGGAAGCAATCCTTCGAAGTGTGGCCTGGGCTCTAAACTGTGCAAGGATGGCTCAGAGTGTGTTCTCTACAGCCATGTGTGTGATGGAGAGACTGACTGCAAGGATGGTTCAGATGAAGAGGGCTGTGCATCTAGATGCAATGAAGGTACGAGACTGAATCCACATAAAAATCGAGGTGAAGTCAAGTGCTAGTTGTTGCCATTACTCTTTGAGTTTTGTTTTGACTTATCCAGATGGAAAGTGTTTACCACATAGGGCAGTTGTGTGAAAAAAATAAAATTATATACTATACAGTCACTGTGAAGAGTTTAGAAGTCAGGTTAGACAAGTCTAAAAACTGAACACCGTGACCTTCATTAAGGATGATCTATTGTGGAACTGTTGCATAAGACTAAGCATAAGCTAAGTAAACCTAATAAACAAACAACTGAGTGTATGTTATCATACTGTGTCATTAAGTCACTGTAAGGTTTCAGTATTCTATTTGGCATCCAATCAGGCATACCGGTGATTTAAATGCAAGCACAAATGGCCTGTAATAAAATTAAAGCCATTACTTGTCCTAAAATGTCAAATGCTTGTGTCCAAACAGATCAGTTCCTGTGTGCCCATGGGAAGAAGTGTATTGACAAGGGCCAGGTTTGTGATGGTGTACCTCAGTGTCAGGACCACTCTGACGAACTGCAGTGTATGAAGCTAACGGACAGCTGTGTTCACCTATGTGACAACAAGACTCGCTGCTTGCCTGCAAACTCCCTCTGTGATGGAGAGAGAGACTGTTCAGATGGCACAGACGAGGCCAACTGTGGTAGGTTGAAATTATTTGAAAATATGAATCTCTTAATGATGATCACATCTATATTTAGTACCTGTACAGAATGCAGCCTTCAATCATTATGTTTGTTCATCATATTTGGCATCTGAATCAGAGGACCAAGAGGAAGATGGGTATGAGAGGGAAGAAAACATCAGTACAACCCCTGAGCCTCCTATATCTGATGGTCCATCTACCATCAAGTGTCCTTTGGGCTCCAAACTCTGCAAGAACAATGCAGAGTGTGTCCTTTACAACCATGTCTGTGATGGAGAAGCGGACTGCAGAGATGGCTCAGATGAGGAGGAATGCTTATCAGCATGTGAAACTGGTAATCTGGTGGTTGGTCTGTGTGGGTTTGATCCCCTGTACATGGGTTAAGAATTACTTTACTGCCCTCTAGTGGTTAGCATTAATTCTATTATGCTTTAGCACATCAGAATCAAATATCTTTCTTCCATTGGCAAATGCCCCAGTATAAATGCCACGATTAATTTTCAACAGCAATAAATATTTATCATTGCATTAATTCAGATAATTGCGGCATACTGACGGGAAAAGAATAGATGCATTTCTACTCAAACATGTAGCAAGAGTGTTAAGCTGTAACCTACGCGCATATTCTGTATGTCAGTGTGTGCCACTGTGCTTGAACAGTAGGTGAACAACAACACCCATGTGTCGGTGCGCGATACTGAGCACAGTTTGAGGTCTGGTAACGTGACACAGCAACAGCCCCGCCCCACCCCAGTCAAGCTTTATGCCAAGCGACACCCCTGCTTTTTTACATTAAATGTACAGGATATTGCTTCAGTGTTGGTGCAGAGACAGCCAGCCATTTGGTGTCACAGTATGCACTTTAAAACAACTATAACTTGCCAGCATCCTGATTATGCCATGTGTCCTCTGTAGACCAGTTCCAGTGTGCCCATGGAAAGAAGTGCATTGAGCAGAGCCAGGTGTGTGACGGTGTGCCTCAGTGTCAAGACCGCTCAGATGAACTGGGATGTGCCAAGCGCATGGAGGGCTGCGCTCACCAATGTGATGACAAGAGCCGCTGCATTCCTAACAGCTTCCTCTGTGACGGAGAGAGGGATTGTTGGGATGGCAGTGATGAGGCAAACTGTGGTAGGTTGTCACTGAACTAGGAAACTAGTAACTAGTGAGGATTAGTCAGCTTTGCTGTTACAGGACACTTGTGTGATTGTATTTTTGTTTTCTCCTCCCTGTAGCCGATGAAGGCTGCAGTGCCACTGAGTTTAAGTGCACTAGTGGCCAGTGTGTGTCCACCACAATGCGTTGTGATGGTCACCCAGACTGCCGGGACCGCTCCGATGAGGAGAGCTGCACCAAGTCACCAGTCTGCACCACCAAACACCGCTGCCCCCAGAGCAAGGAGTGTCTGGTGCAGGAGTGGATCTGTGATGGAGATCAGGACTGCAAAGATGGCACTGATGAGAAGGTGCATGTTGAAGGCAACACCACATTTAAAAAAAATCACCTTTTGTATGAAGGACTATGCTTCAAATGCAATCCTAAAATGTCTGAGTTTTCTAGGTATGACCCGATTTATAGGATAATTTGCTAGTTTCATCTAAATGTTTGTGGAAAATTGAGTGAAACAACAGCTGAGTGTCCAAGTATCTGTAGAAAAATTGTAAGACAGAACTGAAAATGGACAGTGAGCAAACATAACTACAAACATCGTAATATCCTGTATATTTGTTGAAAAATTTCTCATACCCCTCTGACACATGGACAAAGGTCAGAACAGCAGTCATTGAGTTGTACTGAGCAGTGCTTATACTCTATCCCATGCTGCAGTACATAACTATGTACAATATGCAATATAGGCTTTTATTATATTAACGTGTAATGTTTTTTCCTGTTCGTATGCAGAAGGAGAAATTAACATACTTTGATACATAATTTCATAGGTGTTTTATGTGTGTTTTCTGAGGTGTTCCTGTGGCTGTTTGACTTTGATCCAGTTTTACTTATTTTACAGCTGTGAGCAGCTCTGCAATACAGTCAAATGAGGCATTTCATTTTTAGTTATGCATACTGTTTTGAGACTTGTAGACTTAAAATCTGTTTAGAATTGTTTAGTACTATAGATTTGGGACACTGCTCTACAGTACTTAACTCTGTTGCCTCAGTTTTCAAATCAAATTCTGAAATAATATTTAAGATGAGTAACATAATCAGTAAAATAATCCACTGGCTCCTCTTTAGGATTGTCCTGCAGCTCCACTGAGCTGTGGTGAGTTCCAGTGGTCGTGTAAATCCAAAACCAAGTGTATCCCTACAGCCTGGAGGTGTGATGGCACGAAGGACTGTGATGAGGGCAGCGATGAGACTGAATGTGAGTAATTACACATTATAAAATACAGAAAGAGGTGTGTATATTACTTGATGGAAACTTGAAGCTTACAGTTACAGGTGCTCCATATTAATACAAATTGATTTGTTTTACTAAATGCTGCATTTGAAAAGCATACAATCTGAATTTCAGAATAAAATGTTACTACTTGCAGTTCATCAGGATGCTTGAGCTTTCAGCAAACTGATATGTAGACAGATGTGAAAACAGAGGAAGGAAAACCTTTATTGAAGTAAAACAATTTTAAAGCCATTAGAGCTGAAAAATTGTAACTTTCCATAATGGATTTTCCTTTGTCAGTTGTACCTGTATATCTGTAAATTGCTATATTAAGCATAAAAATGTTGAGTGTGTGTGCGTATCAGGTGGGGTGGTGACATGCCTCCCTCACCAGTTCCAGTGTGGCAGTCAGGAGTGCCTGGATCCAGTCCTGGTGTGTAACGGCATTACCAACTGCGCAGATGGCTCAGACGAGGGAGGCAGCTGCCAGATAAACTGTGCAGAGGCAGATAACGGCCGCTGCTCTCAGAGTTGCTACAGCACACCACAGGGAACGGTGAGGACCCTGTTTCTCCAACTTAATTTTTCAACTTCTCTGTCCTGCAAATGAGTGGTTGAAAATGGCAAAATATAGACAGCGGCAGAAACAGAACTGTGAATGTAGAAGTAAATTAAGATTCTGAAAGACTGTTCTAGATAACATATCTTTTTCTTTTTTTTTATGTAAAAAAAATAAATAAATAAAAAATATAGACATGCATAATAAAAATGTTGAAGGTCGTCTAATACTTGGTTCTTGCTGTGTAGCGTTGTCGCTGTACAGCAGGGTTCAGGCTCATGGAGGATGGGCTGACCTGTGTTGATATTGATGAGTGTGAAGGTCAGAGCCCAGGTGTGTGCAGCCAGCTGTGCATCAACACTCCTGGGTCCTATCGATGTGACTGTCACCCAGGCTTCATAATGGAGGCAGGTGGACACCACTGCAAGATCACTGGTAAAGTCCTCTCATTAGGCTATAGAACAGTGATTGGAGGGGAAGCATAATAGACACAAAGTGAAGAACAAATACTGCAACTTAAAGGAATAGTTGTAAGACATACACTTTCATACAGCTCACTTTCTTGCTGAGAACTGGGAAGATTGATACTACTTGTACTCATGTCTGTCTGTTAAATAGAAGCTGTAGCCAGGAGACTGTTAGCTTAGCTTAGCATAAAGACTAAGCAGAAGGAAACAGCTAGCCTGGCTCAGTCTGAAGAGGAGACAACTCTCCTACCTGCACCTCTGAAACTTACAAAATTATCTTTTCTTGTTTGTGCTAAAAAGAAAAGTAAAGTGTGAAAGTGTACAGACAGTAGTGTAGTGATTTCCAAAAATGTCAAACATTTCATTGTAAGGACTTTTGTCCATTATCTGCATGGCAACAAAGAATACTTACTAAGATTGATTGGATATAGATCTAATGTCATTTGAATAACATGAATAATGCTCTACTTAGATTACCCCTATTTTAACAGTTTTAACAAACTTCTAATTAAGAGGGCACACTGAATTGGACCAATGATAACTACATATTGCTACATACCTAATCTTTTCTTCTCTCTCAGGTGAACCCTTCCTGTTGGCGTCAGTCCAGACAGACCTCTTCTTGCTTGGACTGCGCAGTGGCAGCCTAGATATGTTGTCCTCCTCTGCCAAGAAGGCCATCCTGTCTCTGGACTATGACTGGAAAGAGCAGAGGGTCTTCTGGGTAAGTCTGGACACTGAGAGCATCAGGTGGTCCTCGCTGGATCAGAAGACCACAGGAACTCTGATTAAAGGTTGGTGTAACACGAATGTGGTTGAAGTATTTTAGGTGACTGCGTCAATATTAACATAGATGTCAGAGGAATAAGTATTCAGTCATACATAAGGATACCTCCTCGAGACTTTGTTTCCACAGGAGTCCGGGCTGATTCTGTAGCTGTGGACTGGCTTGGCAGGAATCTGTATTGGATCGATGGGGTGAACAGTCAGATTGTTGCCATCAGACTGGCCACAGCCGTGAAGTCACTGAACCACAGCGTCATCCTTGATGAAGACTTGGATCAGCCCCGCTCTCTGGCCCTGCTGCCACAAAAAGGGTCTGTATGAATTTATTTTGCTCTCAAATATCCAACAATAACAAAAACCTTAAGACCAGTAATCTTACATTTTTCTACCAGGCTGATGTTTTGGACAGAGACTGGTAATGTAGTGAAGATTGAGAGGGCCGGGATGGACGGGTCAGAGAGGACGGCAGTGGTGAACTCCAGTTTGGGCTGGCCTGGTGGTGTGGCTGTGGACACAATCTCTGACAGAGTCTACTGGACAGATGAAAGACTCAGGGCAATTGGATCTGCAACACTGGATGGAGATGATATTCAGGTGAACTATTTTGAGAGGGGGATGCTGTCTTTGTTTTTGCTTTTAAGCTTTGAAATTTTTTTTTCTTTCTTTGCAATTGTTGGATGCATCCATTCCAAATCTTGCCACAGACCTTTCCAAACTTGAAAATCCATTTTTTTAAAACTTCACACTAAAACCAAATTAGGTCAGATGCCTGAATAATAAATGTGCTATGTACGAATGTCATTTCAGATCCTACAGATGAAAGAGACCACCAACCCATTCTCACTGGCAGTGTTCAGTGACATGCTCTACTGGTCTGATGCCAAGAGGCGAGTGGTGCAGGGTGCTCATAAAATCTCTGGAAAAAAGCGTCAAGTTCTCCTGAAAAGACCCAGACAGCCTTTTGGTGTGAAGGTGAATAAAATGTTTAGAATTAAGGATGTTTAGGCACAAGTGGAAATGGGGCAGGTATTATATAATAGAGACACTGTAACTAAATTTGGATCACCTACATGTGTGAAATGCTCACAGCGGCTTGCTAAACTGCCCACGCACAGCTATGACATTGTATGTTTGAAGCCTTCCACTTATGAAGATTTTAAGCCATTCTGGCACAGTTTTGGGAAACTATTAAAATCCAGGGGTTGCTCATGCAAAAATTGCAGCTGGTGTTTGAAACATCTAACACTTGGGAGATTGATGATTTCCTTCAGAGTTTTATCAGCAAGAATTGTAAAGTGCAAAAAAATATAATTAAAATACTTATGTGTTCCTGCTTGGTTTGCAGATTATCCACCCATTGCTCCAGATGGGCAACTACAGCCCCTGTGAGAAGATGGACTGTTCCCACATGTGTGTGTTGGCCCCAGGACCCAAGGCTGTGTGCAAGTGTCCATTTGGTCTTTTACTGGCTGAGGATGGCCTGACCTGCTCCAGCCTGGTCAAATCAGCATTCCTACTGATGCTGTCTCCTTCCACTGTCACCCAGGTTTTGCTACAGTGCATATTCACACTAGGTCTAAACTGCTTTAGTAGCATATACTTTCAAGGACATTTTGGGAAATGCATTTTTCTTATTCTTATTCTTATTGCTGAAAGTTGGTTAGATGAGAAAATGTATAACCCTCTCATATGTGTATATGTAGGGAATATGAAGCTACAGCCAGCAGCAGGTTAACTTAGCTCAAAGACTGGAAACAGACTGAATGGCTAGTTTGCTCTGTTCAAGGAAATGGATCCACTTCCCCGAACCTAAAGCTCTAAAGCCAGGGATATAAAACTCACTATTTAACTAGTTGTGTAATTTGTTTAGTCTCCACAAAAACAATATAAACAAGTTCCCAGGATATATGCCAGACTATTTCCTGGCCAGGAGCAGTTTCTAATACAGATACTGGCCATGAAATAGTCATAACCCTGTGTCTAACTGATGGTTGCTAGGTATACATATTTAAGTGTTACTTCCAAGAAAGCTGAAGTATTCTGGGAAATCTAAAATACAATAGACCTGAAATCACAACTGCCGAAGGCTGCCTCCCAATGTAATGTGTATTTTCTAAAAGTCATCACCACCCACCATTTGCTGCATAAAATGATTGTAATACGATACCATCTGTAATTCTGTTGGCCATAACTTACAATTAGACATCTGTGTATGAAGGTAAACTCATTTTGTACACATTATTATATATACTTCTCATTTTAACATGTATATTGAATCCCAGTAATGTCTGTAGATCTACCTGCAGTCTCGACACACAGCAGAGCTGAAGGGCTGGCCTGAACACCTGGCCCTGCAGGTGCCCAGTCTCAACGAAGCTACCATCATGGACTACAACCTACGAGACCACACCCTATTCTTGACTGATGACGGCACAACTTCACTCAGCTCCTTCAAGATGAAGGACTCAGACTTGGTCTCCCAAGGCCAGCTTCTCAAACTCCTGGGTGACACCATCACTGCGATGGCCCTGGACTGGGTGACTCTTAACATTTACTGGAGCAGCAGCAAACAGCCTCGCCTGCAGGTCACCTACATCACAGGCGCACACACTGCTGTTCTCATAAAGGAGGGTATTGGTAGACTGGAGTCCATCGCTCTCCATCCTCCCAGTGGGAGAGTTTGTTTCACCAACTTGGCTCTGCAGGATACAGGTACTGTGGCTACTGTGGAGTGTGCCAACATGGATGGTGCTGAGCGGAGGGTGGTGTGGAAGGATGCTGTACAGCCCACATCTCTGGTCTTCTCCAGTAATGGGGACACAGTTTACTGGGCTGACTCCGGTAAGCGGTTTTAATTTTTGGTGTGGTAATGGGAAGTTTTATTGAAGATGCATCCTCATGCGCTGAAAGTCAAAAATGGTTTGGAATAATTAATCTGTAATTAGTTAAGAAAAGCAGTAACACATGATGGATTCTATCTCAGCTTTAGGGACCATTGGCTCTGTCCAGCTTGGTGGGTCTGGATACAGAGAGTTGAAGGCTGGTGATGGTGTGGCTGCTGTGGCTCTGAGTGATGATACACTGCTCTGGATGACTGTCAATGGTAAAGTGTTATAGTATGCACTGATAATTACATAACATCTGAATCTGAAATGCAGTACATGCAGAAGGTCAAGCTGAGTGCCATTTGAATCTGTAACACATGATCTTTTCTGTATATTCTTCATATTCTTCACACTGCTTTGTGTTGGCCTTTTCCCACAGACAAGACCAGGCTCTGGTACAGAGATGAGCAACAGCAGCAGAGCAAGGTGTGGTTTGAAGTTGGCACACAAGTGGTCAGCTTGAAGGCGTTTAGCAAGTCCAGTCAGGCTGGTAAGAACCACATATCAGGATGCTTAAAACAAAGTGGGAATTTCTTGTTGGGGTTAATATAGCTTGGCGTTAATGTGCCATCTGATGCCAAAAAAACATCACAAACTCCAGCGGACTGATAGTCTGCTCATTTCAACAGGTTCTAACCAGTGCACAGAAAACAACGGCAATTGCCAGCACCTGTGCCTCGCCACCCCAGGAGGTCGGACATGCAAGTGTGGCCATAATCACATCCTTGTAAACACCACCCACTGCAGCCCGGAGCAGGGCTGCCCAACTGGCAGCAGGCTATGTCTGGATCAACTCTCATGCCTACCTGTTGAGAAGTTCTGCAACGGGCATGTAGACTGCTCCGATCACTCAGACGAAAACTGTGAGTATTTATACCTTCTTTTAAAAAGGAAATAAGAAGTATAAGATATAATACAGTCACATAAGTGTAATAATCTATAACAACTTAGAAAAAGGCATGGATTTTTGGCTGAAATTATGTACTGTTGTCTTTTTAAGGTGTCAGTCTGAAGCAGTGGTCAGAAGTCAAGGTCCTTGCTCCCACCGAGCCTCTCAGCTCATCTCCTCCACCCTCATCTCTTCCTCTACTTGAAACAACTGACCTGAACACCACCCTGAATGTCAGCAGCCAGCTCATGAACCTGGACGCCCAGCAGTGCAGCCAGAGACGTTGCAGTGGCAATGGACGCTGTGTAGATATCAATGGGGACACTGCGTGTGTGTGTTCACTGGCCTACAGTGGGGATTCCTGTCAGGACCATCTCCTTAAGACCATGCAGGGTCCCATTGTCTATGGCGCCGCGGGGCTCTGTGCAGGAGTGGTGATCATTGCTGTGATGGCAGTGGTGGTCAAGAGGAAGAAGAGTTCTAACATGAGGTTTTTCTGTTTTTATTAATTTGAAACCCTCCTATCACATCACAGAGTTTGACATTTTCCATATGACATCAACTTTTTAAAATCAAAAATGAAACTGAGCTCTGTCAGGTACAGCCATGCTAAATGCTGACATCAGCATGCTAGCATGCTCACAGTGACAATGACATTCATGTCATATGGGATGGAAGGTAGAGATGGGAATGATTTCCACTTAAACAACTTTGTCATTAAGATGAATGTATTAGTTGAATACTGACCTTACAACACCATATCCATTAAATTTTTTGTTACACTGAACATTGATCTTTGGCTGATGAGAGGTGGCCATATTTGTTTTTCAGACCCTTATCAGTAATTGCCAAGATGAATATCAGTTTTCAAAAATTGTCTTTCCAGTCATAATAATGACTCTGACAGTAACTCTAAATTACATGAATGCGGAATTAGACATGATGACATTTTAAGATAAATGCTAACAGCATGTTGACATGTTCACCAATGCTGACATTTAGCAGGAGTGTTTTCCATGTTTGACGTATTAGTTGGCATGCTAACCTTTACTAATTAGTGCTAATCACAAAGTACAGCTGAGGCTAATGGAAGATTATTTTTGTAAAATTTTGACCCGATGATGATGCTAGATGGAAAGTTGAGTCCTGAAGATTCATCCTCTGTGCACCATGAATGTCATTACAAAATTTAATAGCAACCCATCCAACAGATGTGGAGTTATTTCAGTCCGGACCAAAGTAGACTGACTGACATTGACATCAATGGGACTAAGCTGTTAGTATGGCTAAAAACTTTATTTACTATTGAATAGATGGCATCATATGTCCTTTTTTATGAGCTACCTAACGTCAAGATGGACTGCCAACAACCAGTTATAGAGACGGATCTGAACAATTTAGTGCATTTCTATATTTGATGTCTGTGGGGTAATACAGGACTACATTTTTGTATTTCCTTCCTGCAGGAGAGCTAGCCCCGCAGCTGTGAAGGAAACAAGTATGACAGACCTGGAGAACAAAGCTGAGACAACTCCCAGTGCACAAACTGCCCCAGTAGACACAGACAAGCCAGAGGTGGACCTCCCAGTTCATAAACTAGCAGGTTCCCAATTTGTCTTACTGTGCTTGTGGTCTGAGTCTGACTTTTCTTTCTTTCACTGCAGGAGGCGGTGTCATCTGTGGACTGAGGCTGATATATGGGCAAGCGACATTTTAAATAAACAGAGTGCATTTTCCACTGTTTCCTGTGAGGTTATTTCAGCATTGTTTACTGTCAGATTGCCAATGATTTCTTGAGATGGAATATAATAGAGTTGCCTGAGTTATGATGCTGACTTGGTCATAACTGAGGTAACATCAGAGACAGGTCAGGGACCACCAGGTGTAACCTCCTTTTTTTTTTTTTTCTTTTTTTTTTTAAATCATCCAAAAAATTGTCAAGATCCTCAGGATTGAGGATAAGCAAGGACAATAAAGATGTGGCATAGGAATCACTCTGACCAGGGAGGAGAGACCTCAACTGTAGAAAAGGCCATATGCTTCTATTAAAGTTCATACTCTTATTCCATTGTACTTTTATCTCCACTACATTTTTTGACAGCTTTGCAGATGAATATAAAACATGTAATATGTGTATATAATATGATGCACTATATTTAACAATCCAACAGTAAGTTGGTCAATTAACTCCACTTCAAATAGCTACAATATAAAATTTCTGCTCACAGGTTAAAACCTCAATAAATAAGTATATGTTGCTGGCAGTTCTTTTGTTAAGGGTTAAAGTTAGGGTTAACCCTAACCAATTTTAACTTCAGTAAAAGTTTTAATGCAGAACTTCTACTTGGGAAAGATAATTTCTACATCCTAATATTGGTACCTCTACTTAATAACAGTACTTCCTCAACCACTGATTTGGTATTCACATCCCTGACTATAACGTTATTAAGGAAATTTCTTTTTAATTGACTGCTCCTGCCCTGTAAATTATGAGAATAAATATGAATACAGGATGTATAACTGGTGTGAATTCAGGAGGGAGTGTTATTTTAGTGAAAGCCAACAATTACATATATATAAAACTTTTTTTTTCAAATAAGGCTGCTTTTTTTGTCTGTGTGTACACATGATGAGACATTACCAAGAAATTGTGATGATGTATATTTAAAGTCTAAACCGGATTCTTCCCATTGTTTACTCCAGCACCACAAAACACATGTTTACTTTGTGTATGAATAGGCACTTCTGGTGTTCTTTTCCGTTATTATCCTCTAAGAGTTTATAGCACCCTTTAATTGTAGTGTATCTGGGGTGTTAAATGATTTAGCTTTAATTGTTTGTGAGTCGGAGCTGGAATAAATGCCATGCACTACATGATGAATTACTGGTTCATTGTACTCACACATATCAACAGTCATATAAATGCGAGGCTAAGCAGAAATGAGCATTCATTGTATTGCTTTTGGTAGAGCTGGTACATTTTAGAAGTAATCTGCTCTATTCTTATGGTATGCAGGGATAAGAGGATACTCAGTCTATCAAGGTAGGTCCTCAAAGCAGAATAGTTGTATTATTCAAAATAATACTGCTTACATGCTCTGCTATCTAATAGATCTGTTTTATTTATATGTTTTTGTAGCTAATTTTCATGCCAACATTTCAGAAATGTTTTCATGCTTTATTTTGGAATGAAACATTTTTATTGAACTGAATAGTGGAATTCAAACCCCTACTCAAAAGTACATCTCTATTACACGTAGGACTCCCCCATTCAAAATGAGACTAAGGTAAAAAATAAAAAGGTATGGTCAGCAAAATGGATGTCATGTAACAGAATTTAAAGTATTCATTATGCAGAACAGTGTTACAGATACAGATATTTAAAGCTGATGCTTTGATGTGTGAGCAGTTGCTTGAGGTGGGGCTTTATAAAGTATTAGGCAGTTAATATGGAAAACCCTCAAACTTACACATACATTTCTGTCTATAATTCAGTCCTAAAAATAAGTTATTGGAATATTTTGCCCGTTTTAATGTAAATCAACTTGTTAAAAATGTTCCAGAAGTGACTATCTGTATCTTGAATCATTAAGGATTAAATCAGGCTGTGGCATAAGAATAATTTAAAAGTTAATATCAGAAAATTTGTGAAACAAGTTGATTTGCATTGAAAATTGTTTGTTGAATGGTTGTTGAAATATTCCTGCTACATTTGCAGATATCTTTCACTTTCTATAGGGAAATAAAAAATTAAGGAATTAGTTCAATATTAACATCACTTGGGGAAAAGGAGCATTATTGGACATTGCATCATGTTTTAGATGCTGATCTTATGCTCTGTATGAAGAATAATCTGAAAAAGCAGTTAAATGTAGTATGGTAAAAAGTACAATATTTACCTCTGTCATCTAGTGGCAAATAAGTATACAGTAGCATAAAATAGAAAATACTCAAATAAAATACAAGTACCTCAAATCTATACTTGGTGAAGTGTTTGAGTAAGTGCACCTGGTCACTGATTCAACTGACATTAACCATTGTAGTTTATTTGTTTCAGCAAATAAAGGAAACACAGCAATGGCAACTCTATGGACTACACTTTGTGCTGTCTTCATGGTAACTGCAGCCATGTCTAAACCAGTGAGTAGCTCTACTGATCTGTTACTACATTTATACTACTGTAAAGTGATGTAAGAGGAACTGTCACATTGCTTATTATAAAACAGGTTTGTCTACGTGAGGGTGAGGATTCATCCAAGTCATCAGAGTCCAGTGAATCCAATTCATCAGAAGAGACTGCCAGTCATGTTGAGCCTTCACAGGATCCCCTGCAACCAGCATTGACAGAGACAGGCGTGCCTAATGCTATAGAGGAGACTGACCCCCCGGACACTGCTGCCCTACCTCCCTCTGCAGAGTCAGCCACCCTCAATACTTCAGCCCTGCCAGACCCCGAGGACCCACAATCCTCCACTGACGCTTTACAACTCATGCCAGATGATCCTTCACAAACTGCCCTGGGCGTAGACATTTCTCAGGATATGCCTGATCCTGCACAGGACTCAATCAATGCTGACACTGTGCATGTTGTACCTGATATGGAGGTCTCACGACACCCAGGGACAACAGAAACTGATTTAACCATAGGTGTTGGTGGAACAACTCAACTGCAAGTCACCACCACATACCAAGGATTCCCCCAGGGTGCTACTCCACCCTTTCCTCCAACACATCCACCAGTCTCCACAACCCCTCCCCTGCCAATCCCCATCAGCACTGCCCTGACTGGTGTTCCTGTTTGTTTCACTTTCACGTTTGAGACTCCTGAGCCGGATCCACCCAGAGGAGATAGCATTTGATCCTAGAAACTGATTCATTTCTGGTTTGGCCCATGTTTGTTGAAAATATTAGTATATAATAGTAGTTGTCTTGTTACTCTATCACTGTAATACCAAGTCTAAACATCCTACTACACTTGGCTTTTACTTTACATTTCCTTTATCAGTGGAAATTTTGTTTTAATGGTGCTAGCATAATGACTGCCACATAAACACAATGGAAATGCATTGCAGTTGATTTGTAGAATCTATACCTTAGCTAACAACATCATGCAATGAAATGTTCTTATCTCTTATTCAGTGATTGTTTCAAGTTATGTTTTTTATTGGGAATTTGATTTACTGTCATTAGGTAACCAAAGTTAATACCCGCAGACACAAAAAACACAAATGGTTTGATAATAAAGGGATCATTTGTCACAACACCATAACAAAAATGACAGTACTATAAGAAATATTCAATAGATGCATGTGTTTCAGTTGTAATTATGTCACATTAGTTTAGGAAGTAGGCAGGACACAGAACGTTTCCAATGCTATATTTCAGACAATATGTCATCTGCTTGGCAGACTTTAGAAAATGAGCGTTAAAGTCCCAGTCAGTAATCTTTCAACCATTTCAATTAAAAGGACATTTACAGACATAACTGAATTGTTTGACTTGGATCGGATACTTCTCAGCTTATCATAATTCTAAATACTAGCCTATTTTATTTCAGTTTTTACAAACCTGTACAAGTACATGACCAGACCTAGAAGTTCTGGTCATGTACTTAGAATTTTTGTGCTGGGACTTCTACAGACTTGGAATTTGGCTGAAACTTTTACAGATTTCAACACTTACAGCATCAATTACTGATCACAGATGTCAATGAGATCTACACCCATAAATTAAGTCAAATGTAGAAAAATTTTATCTGTTTCATGTGTGGCTCACATGCAGAGCAGCAGAAAAATGACCAGGACAAGGGGTACAAATGTTGCACTGAGGATAGTCCACAAATGGACTGAAACACGTGCACCTTTTGGAGTTTATTTCTGCACAAATGCTCTGTAACCTTTTCTCTTTCACTCAGTCTATTTCTAATTCCTGTGTGTGGATCCCACTTTTACTGATCTTTTATAGCCACTGCCTTGTGTTGTGCTATCAGCTTGTCAGTTAAGTTAGTTAGTGTGCAGACTTACTACAATTATGTTGACTTCTTGCTGAAGCTAGTTTTAATTAAAACACACCTTTGTTCGAACAATGTTCTACTGAGAGCATTTAAACAGGACAACATCTGGCACAGTCCCTGAACTTAACAGAAAACAATCATGACTGGTCAGATGCTGTACAGCCTTTAAAGCACCAGCACCTCCTCACTTGTTAGTTAATCTGTTCATTTCTTCATCATGGTGCCACATAGTCTCATAGTCAGCCCCCAGCGAGACTGTCCTGGGTTAGAATCAGTCTACCACTTGGGACCTTTCTGTGAGGAGTTTCCATGCTCTCGTCATGTTTTTGTGGGTTTCCTCTCACAGTCTTAAGACATGCAGATCAGATGAACTATAACTCTAAACTGTAAGAAGGTGTGAATGTGTGTATGTATGTGTTAGTCTTGTCATAGACTGGCAACCTGTCCAGGGTGTACCCTTCATCTCACCCAGTGCATACTGGGATAGGCTCCTACCCTGAGGACAATAAGGTGGTACAGAAAATAGATTGATTTTTTAAAGTATGTACAATCAAGGAATACTGGCTCAGTCTACTGTTACAATCAATGCAAGTTACAACAGTTAAGTGCACCAGTCAAATGTCACTCATTGTGGCTGGCTATAATGCTAATGTTGCGTGGGTGACTCAGGTTGATCTTGCTGCTCGAGCTCTGTGTCAGTTTCTGCTTCATTCTCAGTGTCCTGCTCTGACTGTAGTTGTTGAGGCTGCTGGATCAGTCCGCCATCCTGTGCTGTGTTGTAGGAGCCACAGCCACTGCACTTCATGCCCAGCACGTGGAAAGGCACTGTGCAGTGGGCTTGGCAGTCATTACATATAATCTACAGAGAGGAAAAACAAAGGTAATGGATTACATGTAAAGATAACCAGTTGGATGATTACTCATAACAGTCACTATTTTTATTGAATTATACAAAGCGGACTGAATGAAAGTCACATCAAAAAAAAAAGAGAATCTGACCCATTATTAATTCAACCCCAGTTTTAACTAAAGGAAAATATTACTAGGGCATTTTATTGTATTTACTGAGGTCTTACTTTGACAGTGGCACCCTGGTATTCAGTGGGCATTGGTGACTGAGCAATCTCTATGTCTATCTGATCCCAGTGGTCCTCCATGTTCCAGGCAGAGTGCATACACAGAGGGCAGCGATACGCTCTAAAACAAACAAGGAAAAAAAACATTTAGTGCTTTTACATACATGTTAGTATTCAGCGCTATGTGTGAGAGAGGAGGACAGCAGAAAGACAGACAGAGTGGAGCTTTCCCTCATAACCAGTTGCAGAAGCCCAGTTTTTCTTTTACTTGATGTTAAAGAAATCAGCTCACTGGAGAAAACCAGCTGTAACCTGGTTGTGACACACTGAGTGACGCAGGACTCAGCTGTTCCAGAAATGTTTATGTCAAACAAACAGACAAATAATGCAATTTACTCAACCAAACAATTATCAGGAAAAAGGACTTATTTGACATACCCCTTTCTGACCATGTCATCAAAGCAGGTCCTGAAGGGAATGAAAAAACATGGTAATTGTTACCTTTATGTCACTACAAATCTTTAAATATTTTTACTAAATGAGGATAAACCAATGTCTTTTCAATGCTCTTCATCTCTGTAATTAAATCTAATTTCTTCTATTATTTTACAGATACTGTTACTACTCTGTTTCCCCCTCTTTAAAAAAATGCATATAGTATAATCAATCTGTATTGAAATCTGTCAAGCCAAAGTCCATGTATTTTTATTGCAGTGTAACAACAAAATATGCACAATTCAATTTCACAACTCTGAGCTACTCGTATTTACGGGACAGTGAGTCATACTTATGTAAAAGATGGCCGCATGGAAGAACATGAGCTCCAATTCTGGATGTGTGAATATCCTAAACATAAAAAGGACAATTGTGTCACATTGTAGAGAATGCAAAAGACTGAATAGAAATCCAATATCTCTCTCTGTACCATCCCCTAATGTATTATGTGTTTTATTACCTCCATACACACTGGGCAGTTCTGCCTTGACACGTTTTCAACACACTGAAACAAAAAAAATTTGTTTAAATAAAAGCTGTAGGTATACTACAGAATAATATGATGTGCGTGCATCAGAACCAGGTGAAGGGTAATAATCACCTTGTGGTTTCCCCGTAGATCCTGGGCTAAACATAAGTTGCACTTCTCGCAATGGAAATACTTCTCCTTGGGCCCAATCCTGTGGGGGTCAAAACAAAGCGACACTGACACAGGTGTCAATCAACTTATGCATGAATAACATGTGAATGGAAGCTACAGGATGACACGCTAACACTGAGTTACTTCAAGTTACTTCAAAGCATCAAAGCAATAACAAAACAGTCAGTGGCAAAGTATTTATTTTTTGTATTCTGTGTGTTTTCAGGAAATGGCATTGGTAGAATCATACAGGAATATAGTGACATTACTGACCACATATTTCTATTATCATTTTTCACTGACAACTTTAAATATTAATGTATGGAGTAGCAAATCAGATTTTCAGTCTTTGAATTAGCTGTGTAGAAAGAATCCTGCAATCAACATTGACATATTTTTACATTTGTTCCCCAAATATCCATTATCATTGTTAGTATCCTCTGCTGAGGCTGTAATTAGACAAAGATTTGTTAAAAGCTATATAACAAGTATTCTCTGAAATCCAATGTTGCTCACCTGCATATTCCACAGGGCTGACAGTGGTACTGCTTTTTATCCTTGTCAAACAAATGGCAAATGTCACAGTAATACTCCCCAAACTGCACGTGACACTGCTGGCAAGTCTGCTGTGCCTGAAAGAGTGACATGTTACATTTGTACCATTGATTTATCTCGACGTGAGCTAACCACCACATGCACAGCTAAATTACAACATAAAGACCAGAAGTGACATCGCTGAGTGGAAATGTACCAGCTGTTTTTCTCTGTTACCTGCTGCACTGTTTGACACTTAGAGCACTGCACCTCTCTGACTTTGAATCGATCCATCTGGTGGTTTTCCTCTGCATCATGGCACAGCCGACACACATACAGTTTATCACAGCAAGGTGCCTGCAGAGCATAGAGACGTGATTACACGGGACATGGGCAGGTGAATGTTGGTTGTGTCAGTCACACTCATATTAGAAGCAAAGATGATACCCTAGGCTGGCTGCAACTACTAATTAATTTCTGGCTGTTACAACACATGACGTTTATAGAAAAGTCAAATTAAAGTTTCAGTGACTTTTCAAATACATTAATGTAACAAATAACCGGCACGTATGACTCAGATGGGGAGTAATAAGCTAATTTAATAGATAATTTACGACTGACTAAACTCTAAATCCCTCGCCATTTTCCTATATTATATAGCTTACATGTAAGAACCATATGACATAGACATTAACTAATATGTCATAACGATATAGTTGTTGTTACCGGGTGGCGATTAAGTAACTAACTATCGTTAGCTAGCTGTGAGTGGTTGCTACCAGAGTTGTATAGTAGCAAACACTCGTCATATCAGAGTTACAGTTAGACATATTCAACAGCGGTGTATCTCCTCCGTGCATGTACGGCAAGTGAATCCGTTACATTTTAAAAAGTTAACTCACTTTCAGTAAGCAGCTGCGGACATAATGCTCACAACCGGCAGGGGAAGCCATGTTTCTTCCAAATGTTGTCTCTTCTTCGCGGACGCTGAGAGCCTGCCCGCTCTTCTCCTCCTTCTTCTTCTTCTATATTTTTGTCAGCGTAGACTCAGAAATACTGCCCTCCTCCATTTGAGACCAACTTACTTTGTATTGGTTATGTTTTTTAAAATTGCCGCGTCGAGCAAGGGAATATGCAGAATTGAATAGGTCCATTCCTTCATTTTCCCTGTTTAATTTTTGGGACTATCAAATCCAATAATTTTCAGGTGAACCTGTATTATAGGTTGAACTCAAAATCACAGACTACACTGAGTATTGCAACAGAATGGCTGCGTTAAATAATGATTCTCGTTGCCGTTTGAAAAACGTCTAGTAATAGGCGTTTTCTGCTGTGTTTCTACCTTCTTCTCTTTATTTGATAATGTCTGCTAACTTCCTTAGGCCAAAATTGCATTTGATCATCCTGATAAGTCTTGCTTGCTCCCCATCCCATATCAGCGCCGCTGGTGTAGTGGTATCATGCAAGATTCCCATTCTTGCGACCCGGGTTCGATTCCCGGGCGGCGCACGTGTTTTACTCCGGTGACCATCAGCGGATATTAAAATGTTACAAAGTAGCACCGACAGTTGTTGAACCATAACAAATAAAGCAGATTTTGTAATTATAAACATTGTACTACTGTAACTGGCTTTGTCGCAAGCACTTCACAGAAGTGTCCAGCTGTTATTTCCTCTAACGTTTTTGCGCTTTGGTCTATTAAGCTATGACGAGGAAAAGGCGTATGGAATATTATTCTGCAGTAATGCAAAGCTGTCAGTAACTCGCTGTATGTGTAGCTTCTGCCTTACAGATGTGGAGGCACATCTTTGTGTGTGGGAGAAAGAGCGCTTGATTTTGGCTTCATTTCAGCGCGCAGGTTGACGCTGCTGACGCCGCTCCTCCGCCATCTTCAACTTCCTATTGTTTGCATCAGACTGAGGCTGTCTGCGGTGTGTGAGAGAGAAGAAACGGCCACCGATCTGTCATTAAATAGCTGATATAACCTTTACGTTCGCGGTCGCTCAAGTTCAGCACAAACAATTTGTATGTCATTGGATTAAAGACCTCTCAGGACGCGACCACTAAACCTTGATGATGGAGGACGATCAACCCAGAACCTTGTGAGTAGCTGCGGCCCTGTCTATGCCCTGGAATGGGAAGGCTCCGTGTAACTACAGCGCGTCCGAAATGTTTCCACGTTGTTGTTTCAATTAAAAACTGTAAAACCTTGTAATTCAGACACACGTGGGCATTTAACTCATCTTACAGTTTCATGTCGACAACGGCGACGTATGTGGTTAGAATAAGACAAAGAGGATTTTCGACATGAACGATAAGTGCTGTTTGATTTAGCCGTATAAATAGACGGAACCGTAACTCGCCTGAAAATGAAACTGAAGGGCTAGTTAATGCTAGCTATGATTAGCTAAAGATGCGAACGCAGCTAAGCAGCCACTTCTTCTAAAAATGCATACGTTTTCGTGGAATGATAGCTATATTCTCTAAATAAGTCGTGTTTTCTCCCTAATGGACAGGCATGAGCTAGACCCTCGCGAAAAGCTTGTAATTTTACCTAGTACCGTTAGCTGCCAGCCCCTTAGCATGAGGCCCTTATGAACCGGCTAGCATTATCTTTAGCTAGCCGGTAGAGAAGCCACGTCAACGCTCGGAGAGACGGCACGGGACAGCACCAGCAAGGGGGTAACCATACTCGAGTTACCTGTGTAAAACTGAAACTATCCCCAGTAGTATTTAGCCCTCTATCATTGTTGATTTTATGTTAAAAAATAAGGAATTGTTGTGGGTTGCAGCTAGCCCTCTTAACTAGCCTTTGTTTGCATGCTACTTCCTGTTTGACAAAGACTCAATTCTCTCATCTCTTTCCTTGTTTGCAGGTATGTGGGGAATCTGTCCAGGGATGTCACCGAGCCCCTCATCCTACAGGTCTTCACACAGATAGGACCCTGCAAGAGCTGTAAAATGATAGTTGATGTGAGTCTTATTCCCTTGTCTGGTATATAGTGTTTGACAAAAGGAAATAGCATTCAACAGTGGCCTGAAAGGTTGCATATGAAAGTCTCAATCTGCATATGTGCTTGATACTGATTTTCCTCTCCCAGTCTGTTGTATCAGGCCTGACACACCAGAATACAGTAGGTGACTGTTGCCATGTGTGATTAAATCATCACCTATACTGTAGACTTAATATCAGTCTTGTTTTCCCGTTGACAGACAGCTGGAAATGATCCGTACTGCTTTGTGGAGTTCTATGACCACAGGCATGCTGCTGCCTCACTGGCAGCCATGAATGGAAGGAAAATAATGGGTAAGGTAAGCTATCGTATCTACAGGGTGAGTGGGGATGGGTGGGCTTCGGGTGTGGGAATTTAGATTATGTGCCTTCTTTAAAGTACATAGTGAACTGCTAGCGTTCATATGACATTACATAGACAGGGTTTTTCAACTTTCAAGAGGAAGCTGCTGGACCCAGGGTCCAAATCAGATTTTGAACATCTTGAACACTGTCAGAAAGTCACCTCTCCAGTGGTAAAATTGGTAAAATTAGGTGTGGAGGAATGTTGTCAATGAGTAACTGGAATGTTCAAAGTGAAAGCTTCACTGGAAAGACAGCAAAACATACAAGTCAGGTTATCTAGAATATCACAGCAAACCATTAACATTTGAATCTCCATCATTTAAGAGACCACAGGGTCTTATAAAAGAATATTAAAGCAGTGCTGGATGGTGGAGTAATGAGTTGAGCTTCTGGCCAAGGCTAGGACATAAACTGGAAAATCAAATAACTATGACGCTGAACTGAGCAACCACTCTGTTTACGTGAGGTGCATTCAAACTGGCAGCCACTGCCGATGAGTTTTGTAACTTTCAGTAATATCTGCATTTGTTATTGTTCCATTGAAATGTTTCAACATTGATTTCCCCTTTGAATTATACCATGGCAAAACTCCTTGCTTTTGCTCCTTGCTAAGATGTAATATTATAAAATTTATCTTAATTAATTTTTTTCTATATCGCTTGATGTACACAGAACAGAAGCGAAAGATAAGACACCAAGTCACATTATATACATGAATAAATATTTTAAAGTCAGTTTTTAAATCATCATTATAATCATAAAATCGTTATAGTAGAAAATACCAGGTTTTATTGTAAATGATGTAAACATACCCCACCTGGCCTGTTCTTTCTCTGCCCCTCTCCGCAGGAGGTCAAAGTCAACTGGGCCACGACGCCAACCAGCCAGAAAAAAGACACAAGTAGTAAGTACAAGTGCTGGTCAGTGGGGGTATGCATTCAGTACAGTTAGGTAAAACTTGAATACAACAGTCCTGCAATAAATCCTCTCTAAAATGGTTTAATCAGAAACCAAACATCATAACCTACATGAAGGGGATTTACTATGGGACTGCTTCCGATAGATATATCGAATAATTAACTGCTAACTGAATGTATACTTTATGACATTTAAACAAGTCTGATTCATAAGTGAAAGTCACAGAAGAATATTTACACTGCATATATGCTTACATACAGTATATTCTTATGTAGTGATAGTTACTTCCTTCTCTTGTCTGAAATGTGGTTTTGCCAGAATGACCTTTTGTCCTTCCCTTACTAAGTGATAAAAATCAGCAAATCCAGGCAGGACGTCGCAGTCTTGGGAAAAAAATGTAAAAGGCTGAAATAGAATGTGCATTGTAACGTATGCCATGTCTAAACCTGCCCCTCATCTAGATCACTTTCATGTCTTCGTTGGAGACCTCAGCCCAGAAATAACTACAGATGACGTCAAAGCTGCCTTCGGCCCATTTGGCAGGATATCGTAAGTATAAAGCTAATATTTACTGACTGAGATTTAGAGTTGCAACTATTGGTCAAGTTAGTTGATCGACAGAAGCGGTTTTAATAAGGAATCGATCTTTTAAGTAATTGTTTAAAGAAAAAAATGGCAAACATTCTTAGGTTCCAGTTTCACAAATGTGGGGATTTGCAGTTTCTCTCTGTTTTATTTTATTTTAACTTTTTAACGGTTTGGTCTGTTAGTCAGACAAAACACAATATTTTAAGGACCTCACTAATGACTTTGGGAAAATGTGAAAAAAACTCTGCAGGTTAATGAATAGCAAAAATAGCCTTACAAAAATAATTAAATCATCGATAGGCAGTAGGCTTTGGTTTTGGCAAAACAGGCAATTTGAACATGCAGACTTGGCCTTTGGGAAACTGTGCAGGAAATTTTTTATATTGTATTCTTAAAATTTACCAACCAAACACTGAATAGAGGAAAATGATCAACACATTCATTTGCCTTGGTAGTTGTGGCCCTAATTCCAGTTTGAGCTTTCAAAAGAAACTTTCTCCTTTAACACTTCATATAGTAGAGCCTGTATGTTGTGCTGCATGTTTCTGATGTCTTCCTGTTGGTGTGTTTGTCCACAGAGATGCTCGAGTTGTGAAAGATATGGCTACAGGGAAATCTAAAGGCTATGGCTTTGTGTCTTTCTTCAACAAATGGGTGAGTAGACATCACTGAGTTAATACTGCTGTTGGTAGGGTTCTTAAAGTCTAATTATTTCTATCAAACATACTTCAAAGAACAGAAGCATTCTGCATTATTATATTTTAAAATAGCACATTTTAACATATTTTGGTTTCTAGTTTGTATTTTATGCTTCTAAAAAGGTCCATTTTAGATTTTATAAGACTTTAAGCAGTAACCATTGTTTTTTTCATTCCAGGATGCAGAGAACGCCATTCAGCAGATGGGGGGTCAGTGGTTAGGAGGCAGACAGATTCGAACTAACTGGGCCACAAGAAAGCCCCCCGCCCCAAAGACAACCTATGAAAGTGCGTTGTCATGAATGTGCAGATGTTGCTTGCTTAGGATGTTGAATTCATGGTTAACAGCATTGTCTTTGTATTGTCCTTCCAGATAACTCCAAGCACCTATCCTTTGATGAAGTAGTCAATCAGTCCAGCCCCAGTAACTGCACTGTGTATTGTGGTGGAGTCAGCACAGGACTGACAGGTAAGGAGCACTATTAAAATACCATTATATTACCATTGCTGTCATCACAATGATAATGATACGGACCATGGTATTATCAGCTAAGCTGCTGAAAGCTAGTTTCTTTCAATGAGGCCAAAACTAGCAACAGATTTATCCTGTTAAGTATGATCTGTGAAGCTACAGCTTATTCCTCTGTACCATAGGAGCTATTGTTCAGAAACTATTAAAAACAACAATAAGAGTCATATTATTGTAATGGATGACATATTGCTCCATTGAAATGATTGCCTGCATTATCTATAAATTAGTCACCACCAAATTTTAGCTAAATGTATTCTACTCAGAGAGGTCATTCTAAAGCCCAGTGGAGTTGTCAGCAAATTTGCCTGGCCTAAGATTTTAACTTATAACCACTAAGAGGCCCATATCCAAGATGCCAGTATGCCATGTTTCTCCTGCAGCAAATGTTTTTTCATGACACATCAGCCCGTATACAGTAGTTTGATATCTGATGTTCCATTTCTGTTTGGCTTCCAGAGCAACTGATGAGACAGACCTTCTCTCCCTTTGGACAAATCATGGAAATCAGAGTTTTCCCAGACAAAGGCTATTCATTTGTGAGGTATGTGAATGTTTCAACTTCCCTTTTTTCTTTCTTTTTCCTCCCCTTAAAAGCAAGGTTAAGGTATGATGCACTGGTTCTCTGGATCCTGCTGACTTCATTTTAGATGATCCAGATCCTCTGTGTCCACAGCAGGTAGACACACAGGTTCTGGATTTTCAACCACTGATATAACATGTTTTTAGTGATGTGACCAGCATTGGTTAGTTCCACTCCTTGGTATTTTTAAAATGCCTGTTAGATGCTAGCAGTACATATCTCGGTTAACCAGGTAGCCAGTTCAAGTATTTGTACCCCTCTGACAGTTTGCTAGCAGAACAGATCTCCAGCAGTTTTATGGTCACCATTGCCGAGTAAATATCTATGAAACGAGTTTCAGTGTTTCCTTAGTCGCTCTCTCCCTCTGTTTTTGTCCAGGTTTAACTCCCATGAGTCAGCAGCCCATGCCATTGTGTCAGTGAATGGCACTTCAATAGAGGGCCACATAGTCAAATGCTACTGGGGTAAAGAGACCCCAGACATGATGAACCCGATTCAGCAGATGCCTATGCCCCAGGTAAGGATGCTACATAGTCTTTATGCTGCATAAAATAAACAGCATCAACTTACTGTCCACTAACTGGACCAGATAAACATAAGATGACATCTGCCAGTTAGTGCTGCTGTGTCTCATGAGTCTGTGTAAGTTCAGCGTCAGTCAGTTTCAAACCATAACCCTGGAAGTGTTGAACATCACAATGAAAATGTATTGTATGTATTGTATAATGAAAATGTATCATTTTGCCCCCATCATTTAATGTATTTCATGTTGAACTAGTCTTACATTGTGGCTTTAAAGCCCTACTCCTCCCTCTGACACACTCAGAGAAATGCCCTCCTTTGTCCTGGTGCTGTTTTAAAACCCCTCATTGCATCACATGGTGATGTAATGTTTGTGTAGTCAGTTTTTCAGGTAGAAGGTTTTCAAGTTCAAGGGAAATGTCATTTCCTGGTTAAGTAAGGATAGATTCCCGATTGGCATTCAGTTATTATACAGGTTTCTATAATTTTATGATTCATTAAGTTCTGGAATTTTTTTCTGAGAAAAACATGGGCCGGAGGTGCTTCTAAACCATTTTGGTAGGAAACCTGCAACTACTTAGGTCTGAAACATTAATGAATGAATTGACAGTGTTTTGGGGGCTGGGGGTCTGCTGCCATGAACCATACGTAAGCCATACTTATATTGTACCCTACAGCAGAACAAGATGGGCTTTGCTGCAGCCCAGCCCTACGGCCAATGGGGCCAGTGGTACGGCAACGGGCCCCAGATTAGCCAGTATGTCCCGAATGGGTGGCAGGTCCCCACCTACGGCGTCTACGGCCAGGCTTGGAACCAGCAGGGCTTCAAGTAAGTAGCACGGTGTGCACAGGGCTCCCCTTCACCGCCTCCTTCTACTTCAGCACCACCAGAGTTCCCCTTCAAGACCGGGGCAGCGAGAGCCAGCTCTGGCCACAGGAGGGAGCCATGGCCTCCCTCCCCCAACCCCCTTCCTCCCTCCTCCCCTCACCAGCCCCTCATCTTGCTCATCTTGAGAAGATTGAGAAATAAGCACACACCACACACACAGAACAATCTGAACTTTAATTTTGTTGTTAATCATGTTTCAGTGTGTCATTACAGCTTAATAACTGAAGGGTTTTATTACAAAATGTTCTTGTTGCTTGAATTATGACACCTAATAGTTCAAAAATATCATCTTTCCCAAAAACGATGGTAAGAAGACTCCCTTAAACTGGATAAATTATTCATTCATTAATGTAAAAGTAATTGACAGAAACAGATAAATGCTAAAAGAACAAACATTTGACTTACTGTCCACACCAGGGAGAGTTAATTGATGAAGAATGCATTTCCCTTTTGTAAGATTGCCCACTGTGTGTAAGAACTGTGTTCTTTAAGGCTTTTCATTTGTTTTGTATGTCTACATTCATGTCATAGCTTTTTACATATTTTTCTCTTTTGATTTCATTGATTTATTTTTTACATATACCTGAGGAATTGATCTGTATATGAATGTCAGTAGGACATGTTAAATATCATTTGTAGGTTATCAAATTTTGTTTTTATTTAGACAGCCTATGTGCAGTCATGCTTTGTGCACCCATGATAAATAAAGGAGAGGCCATATGTTGTTGACAGTCTAACATTCTTGGTGAACAGGTGTATAAATAGGCTCTGTACAAAGGTGCGAGGTAGATGTAACTGAGCAGTGTGTGTGATTGTCGAATGTACAGTAAATGCACAATTCCTAAGACAGAGGCGAGGCCTCTCTTGACTTGAAATTTGAAGATAAATCTTTATCCTGTATAAGCTGTCTATTCTCCACACTGAACTTAGAATTTAGTTATATTACATTAATGATAAAAGCCTTAAAATGCATCATGTGAATTAGGTGAGAATTTACGTTTACTTTGTGGCCAAATGTAGAAGTGTTGCAAGAAAAATGAAGATAACATTCTTGTAAACAGTGTGGCTTATCTGTCTGTGCGCTGGTTACAGCTGTTTTATGTTCATGGTTATCAGCAGTTGGGAGGGGGGTAGAAAGAAATATTTAGCTCGCTGCGCTTAGCCTGTTTGCTCTTTGTCTGCTTGTCCACCCATGTTTAATCAAATGACACTTACCTTTGGCCCCTCCAAAGAGCCCTCCACTTTCTGTTTTTTTCCCCTGTTTTTTGCTAGCTTGATTTTTGCCCAGCCTGCCTCATCCTCACAATCTCTGATAACTCTGTTTGCCTTCTTGTTCTCATTCTAGCCTGTCCAGATTCTAGTAGCTCTAATATAAACCGTCCCTTTGGCTCCCTTTCGCCTTGTCTCTTCTAACCTGCTGGCATTTTGTCTTTCTGTCTCTCTCTCTCTGTCTCTGTCTCTCTCTCTCTCTCTCTCTCTCTTTACTTCGTTTTTTTGCAGTCACTTACCGGCCAGTGCTGGGTGGACTGGCATGAGCGCCATCAGTAACGGTGGGGTTATGGAGCCTACACAGGGATTGAATGGGAGTATGCTAGCCAACCAGCCTGGTATGGGAGCCGCAGGATACCCCACACACTGATAAGTGGGCAGGGTGGGAAATTTGTCAACCATCAGCCTCTTATTGGCTGTACGGTGCCCCGCGGGGCTGTGTAACACCGCCTCCATTTGTGGCAGGACTAAGACTTTTACTGGGATGTGGAGCCTAATGGGAAGGTTGACGTCTATAGGAGATGTAGATGGGATATCATTGGGGGGAGGGGGTTGAGGTAATGGGAGCCAGGGAGGAGCGATTTGACCCACACAGGTATTTACACCCTTTGTGGAAGGCAAGACTGGCCATGAACCAGGGCTCTTACCATTTTTAAGTTAACTGTAAATGAGTATAAAACTGTAAAGGAGAAACTTTTGGATTTTTTTTTTTTCAGGTTTTACAAATTGCTTCCATTTTCACATCTTTCCTCTCAGACAGCCACTGAGAGGTTTGTCATTTTTAAAAAAAATAACCGTTCAAGTCTGAGTCGTGCTAAGTTATGAACCTTAGTTATTATTTGAGGAATGGAAATCTGTTTAATTTGTTCTCATTTTCTCTTGGATTAAAATCAATTGCAGGGATTGTTGCCACTGCTGTTTCTCTGTAAGGGCAGATAAATATTGCACAGTTTTTTCCTCTCTTGTACATGGACAAATTTGACTACCAAGAGTATTTCCTTTTTGCATTCCATTTCTCCTTCATATCTCTCAGACAGCCTCAAACCTTTTCGCCACTTGTAAATAATCATTCATCCATTCATTTGAAACAATGTAAGTAAAATGCTACTGTTAACTGTGGGTGCTTGCTTTCTCTTTTGTTTTGATAACTCGACAGTTAACTCCAACATTGTACGTAGCAGAGTGGCACTATCAAATGTGACACTGGCACAGTGCAACACACGTGATTCTTCCATGCAGGGATAAGACAGCATTGCCATGCAGTGCATACTTAAAATTTAACACAATTCAAATGTTAAAGGGTGAACATGTTTGACACTTCTGATGTTTTTTAAATATCTATTGAAACGCCAGTATTTTATATCAAAAATCTGAGTGGATTCAACCTTTACACTTGCTCTTTTTGCCAGAGAAATGGGGAGGCCTACATTGTAACTGTTGCCTTATAGAGCTGGTTTCTTTTAGCTGACAAGATCCTCTTTTTAATTAGGCAGTGCCTACAGACATTTTCAGACCCTTTTGTTTAGAAAGGTGTTAGCCCTGAGAACTGATGACTCTGCTACTGTAATCAATGTTTTCTTGCTTTGTCCAATTAAAATGCTAATGCACATAAACCACACTACGTGTTAGTTTTCTTTTCTTGTGGATGGGTTGTTATTGTAGGAAACATTAATGGAGATTTAATTTAGCAACAGTTTTTCCAACTGAAATATATTTTTTAGCCTGAGTATAAGCATAAAACTGTATAAAACTACACTTTACTGCAGGAGTAACCTTCCAACTCAGTACCAGTGTTTACTGAAACATAAGTTTCTATGTGAGGTCTAGGAAACGACTGAAATTTTATGAGTTGGTTGATGGTCCATTGAAATACCTTTTTTTTTTTAAAAAAAAAAAGAAAAAAAGTCAGTAATCATCTACTGTCACTAGTGTACAGTGACAAATTAGTAAAGATAACACTCAGTTCATGGTCTAACTGCCTCCCTTTGCCTCTATCCTACACTTGTACTGTTTACTCTGTTTTGTTTCTGCCCACCTGAGGAAGACAACTCTTTTTTGACATGCTGTAGCTGGTGTATTTCATTTTAACATTAAAGATTGCTGCTTTCCACTCAGGTGGTATTGTGCATGCATGTTATTAGTGACACTTGTACCTTTCCTAATGTGACTAGTCAAAATGTCTGATATAAAAGGGTCAGGGCCCCTGAATGGAATGCAGAGGTAATAACTAATAATTACACTCATCTAGCATGACAACTGAAGAAACAAGCTTAAGTTTTTACATATCTTATTGCATAAAACACTTGCAGTGCAACATTAGTTAAAAATCAGTTATTTTTTTAACTTTGTCATTGTTGTAGTCATTGCCATTGCATACTGTGGCTCTTGAAATTCTGGAAAAAAACAAAGCTCTGGCTCAGGTTTTAGAGACAGGCAACCTGAAACTGGTACCTTTGGTTTGGGGCTCAGACTCATGCAGGAGAACATCAGCTGCAGGTTCACCACCATCTCCTAACTCTGGAGTAGACACACTCATTTCACAGAGAAATGGATCACCACAGTCATCATGACGTTTTTTTAATTCTCTTTAAACATTTTGAAAATTTAACTGAAGTTTAGGGGTGCATTATTTTATTATACATCAACATTGAGATCTATGCAAAGCACCCATTTTTGCCATGCTGCACATGTTGTGTAAAATCATGCAAACAGACCACTGCCTAAATATAAACTTTGTCCAGTGCATTCAGTCAGCACCTGAGATATTTCCTGGTATTTTTGGATTGACATGCAAACATCCTCATAATAAAATGCTGGGTCTCATGCAGACACTAGATGGCGCTGTCAGTCCATGTTTCCTGTCTGGTGTTGTGGCGCAGGTGGCTGGCTTTGCTGTTATTTAGCACAGTGTCGCTCAAACCATCAGTCATTCTGTCAGGATGTTAAATGACTGTCTGTCACATTCTGTGTGTGTGTGTGTGTGAGGGAGAGCAGGAAGTACTATGCACGTGTGAGGTTGTCAATTAATAAACATAAAACTTTTATTTTTTGTGTCCTCATCAGTGTAAAGTATTATTTGTTTGCTACTTTTTAACGCCTGTCTCCCTCTTAAGTCTTTCAGATTATATATTAAACACTATATATAGATGTACTGTAAGTGTGTGTGCCAGCTCTCCTCAGTCACTTATTGGGTCTTGGGCAGCCATGCAGTCTGGCTGGCTGGAATAACAGGCAGCAAAAGCTGACAGGCTGATAAATGGTTTGTCTCTTCACAGCTGCTCAGCCAGGACCCGACTGGGCTTTAATGGACGGAGAGTCTGTTAGAGATGGAGAGAGAGTGAGAGAGAGAGAGAGAGAGAGAGAGGGAGGGAGAGAGAGATGTCAGGAGATGAGTTAGTGAGCAGATTACAGCTGAAATCAATCAAAGCAGCCATACTCACTTTCTCCTTTTGTCTGTCCTGCTTCCTGTCTCTCATCTTTTTCTACTTCTGGTTTTTGTGGTACTTTAAGGGAAAATGACAAGAGCTCAGTCTTTATTCTCAATCACATCCTTGCTATGGTTAAGCATCCAACTTTGTGGGGCAGAGAGAATATAATGTAGACTCAGTTTGATATTTTGGAAAGGTTATACCTTCATTCATGTCTCTTTATTAATGCATAATTCCCAAAATGCTCCTCTGTGACAGAATGGCTTGGTCAATTTCACAGAAGTAGGTTGGGTAAATGTAACTTTTAATAATCATTGTAAGCTGATCATTCATTTTGCATGTTTGTAATTTTCCTTTATTTAGTTTGTATTGAACTTTTTTTTAATCACTTCATGCTCTTTATAATGTCTTTGTTATTTTTAATTCGCTCATTCATTTCAATTATTGTTGATTATAAAAACTTGAGATAAAATTTTAACAAAAGTATGCAATATTTGCTTTGATGACTTTCCTTTCCTTTCCTTTCCTTTCCTTTCCTTTCCTTTCCTTGATGTACCTGAAATACAAAATAGATTCAGTATTTTATCAGGGCAGGTAACATCCAACACTCATGTATGTTCATGTATACACTTGGACTTTCAGTGGTATCAGTAAAGAGCCGCCCCAGTGCAGCAGTTTTGCATCAGTCCTGTTTACCATGAGATACACACACAGTCAAGAAAACACACATAGAGACACACAGATACTTCTGCACACACATGCATGCATAACTTTGATTCTACAGGTCAGGCTTACACCATTTCTAATGCACAAGAACGAATGACACAAACTATTGGAATACTGTAAATCAACAGTTGGAAGCTGTGAGACATGAGCTTTTTGGTGTGTTTCAAAGTGAAACTATATAACTTCCAAAGAACATAAAATAATGACTCATTCTTTGCTTGTACAAATAAAAAGTTAAATTCACAATAAGCCACATCATTGCTCAGTTCAGTAGAGATTTGCTCCCACAGCTTAACATGGTCTGGGTTGACCAGTAGCTTCTGGTGGCTATGGGTAGCAACCTTCAAGTTAATATTGCTGTAACTGACAGTACTGAGGAAAATTGCTCCTCTTCTTGTGCTGCTGTTACAATAGCTTAGCTTTTTAAACTACAGTAGTTTAACACAATTGTAACTAATACACTGTGTCACTTTAAGATAAAGTTTCTGTGGAAACAGGATTTCAAAGCAGAGTTGTGATCAAGGCTCAAACCTGAGTAAAACTGAGTATTAATGTTGTAAATTCAAATGTAAAGATTGTATCAACTAAAAATAGTTTAATTTCTAATTAGTCAGACAGTTTGTGAGGCACAGACAACAATGTAAAACTAGCCAATTGGAATATTAGAAAAATGTTGCAGGTGCCTGAAAACCATATGGACTGCTGATAATAAAAAAAAAATCAAAAAGCACTGTAAATTATACTACTATATTACTTATCCTTACTTAACAAGTTGGCAATCTTCAAACAGCCTACTCACATTCAGTGTAGACCTATCCACACTCACAGACTGTAAATGTATAGTAACAATGATAGACATTAGCTGTATAAACTGCTTTGGTCCAACTATGTTTAAAGAAAATTGTTTGCATAGTTTTGCAGGAGAGAGTACAGACCCTGCCAGACCAGGGGCCCCAGTGCAACAACACTGCCTATGTTTCCATCTCTGGTGACTTCAGTTTCTTTTCAATAGTGGGAAACTGCAGGATCACCGAATATTTGTATTTCAGGTGGCTGATTGAGTACTATACAAAGTGTGCTGAAGCAGAAAACAAAGGAGCTGAGGAAAATGTTGAGGGCTTGAGGGACACAAGGTGCCCTGTGAATTGTTCGAGTGAACAGCGTCTGTGTGTGTTTGTCTGTGTTTCCATGCAAGTGACAGCTTGCGGCAGTGGCTGACAGCAAATAAACATGTTCCAGTAATTAACCTTGACAGGCCCAATGTGGTGCCAACAGCAGAAACCTGCTAATGACACAATTAATCCATAATTAAGGCATTCTGTCACACCACACTCACACACATACTCAGTCAATACTGAACATGGTGTGCGTGTTGGTGAGATTGGTGTATGTCTGCTGAGGCCAATACAGTATGCCCTACAATAAGAGCATAAAAGTAACACTGCATGATAGTACTTTTTTCAAAAAGCTCATTGACAATTTTTAAGCTTCTCTTGTGGCACTAAAATAGCAGGTGTGTAATAATGTGTCTACATGTAACTAGTGTGGCATTGAGCAAAACAAAAGTTTAGAAATTTAATCAGCAGACAACCACTGTCTTTGCAGAAGGTACAGCAGTGTTTTCAGTGTTTCTTTTGATTTACTTTTTTTTAAATTGCAGCCTGGATTGGCACTAACCTGTGCATTACAAACTGACAGCAGAGAGCAAAACCATGAAAGTTTCTGTCGTGAGGCAGGGGCAAATAACTGAACTCAATGACATCCAGTATGCCTAATGTTCTGGTTACTCCAGCAAGACGGAGCTGATGTTCATACTTGAACTCAAGAATTTAAGTTTCCTGGTGTGCACATACAATTTAATAATGGTTTACTCTATAGAAAGTATTTAGAATTATTCTGCAATGATTATTTACATAAAAACTATCATTGTAGTTTTTGTCTAAATGTGACAATAGTGGTTGAATGAATGAGACTGGATGAATAGATGAAGTCAGTTTTTCTGAAGAGCAGTATATCACCTCACTGCAGATTCTACCTGTCATAAGGAGTTTCTTAAAGTTTTGTAAGAATATTTGAATTAAAAAAAACAAAAACATAATTGCACTTGGATGCTCAGGGAGGAGAATTGGCTGAAAAAGGAGTTTATCCAGGACAGACTTGTTTGGTGTGCTGTTTAAAGCAACCAGTTACAGCAAGTCTTCTGGGTAGGGTAAGCTGAGGCAGATGAGAGGAAACTGCAGATGTTTTAAAAAAGCAACCACTTCCTGTACTTAATTTCTTATGTCTCTCTGGCCCCATTTTCTACTGTTTAGGTCCCCAGACTGAATTCTAGCACCTCTATGCCTCTGCTGGTGCAGCAATGTAATATCGTTACTCTGCTGAGTAAACAGTTTCCTGGACTTCCACAGGGAATGGCAAACTGTGAACACTGACCATGTCTCAGTGACTCAATTTTGAAATAAAAACTAACAAATACAAATTTTGAAAGTTACATCTGAAAACATTTACATCATGTCAGCATTCATGTCCTGTGTTCCAGCAAAAAAGGCTAAAAGGTGACCCATGTATGGCTTTTTATCATACTGACTAAATAGAGGTGATAATAATATGCAATTCAACTGCTTTGTCATTGATTTGTTTATTTTATAGGCTTTGTGAGTATTGGCTGGGTTAAAAGTTTTTGCAGTAGATGATATGAGATGCAGCAACTCTGCCCTGGTTTAGTTTTTACTGAATTTATGTTCCTGTTTAATATTGCAGCACAATCTATTCAGCACACCCCAAGGACATTTATAAGTGTTATACAATACATCCAGTATAAATATTAAAGATTTACTTCTGCAGCAAGAGCTACTAGCTTTAAATAAACCAATACATGATTCTAAAATAAAAAACAACATATGTGTTCCAGTTTAATAGAGAAAACTGAATCAGCTTCATCTCTGACCAGATGCAGTGAGTTTGCAAATGGAATTAACAGGCAAATATTTCCTGCTACATTAATCAGAAACTAAAAACTGAGATTACATAAAAATAGAAAGGGCCCATCTTCATCTGTTGAGCATTCAAATGTGTGTATGTGTGTGTGTGTGTGTGTGTGTGTCTGAGGAAAGCCTGTATTATATTTAATATTCACATACATAATGGTAACATTATGTTTAATATAAGTATTTTTTCATGTATTGTATACTAGATATGACATTCTGTAATTGCTTTTACATTGCGTAGTTGTAGTCCATTTACTGTTGCACAGATATCAAATCTATTTTGACTGTACCAAGGCAATATGTCCAGTATCCTTAAAGAACCTTTTCCCACGTGTTTTCTACCCTGATGACATCACCATGACATCATCTGGGTTATTTTCTCAGACTTAAAGCCACAGCGGAGACACTGTACAATTGTTTTCCCAGGCTAAATTGTACTTCTCATGAAAATTGCTGAAGCCTTCCAGTTCAGCTCACTCAAATGATCAAATTAGCATTTATCCATGCAGATAGTTTGATTGGGTTGGGAAAAAATGTTTTAATGCTGTTGGCACTACAAATGAATGTTTGGACAAATAAAACAATTTGGATGGCAACATACAACTAAAGTGTGAAAACATATTCTTTGTATTTTGGGTGAACTGACCCTTTAAATCCAGACTAATGAAACTGGGCCAGCAGCTTTTAAAAGTAGAGTGAGCTAGGTGTCACTGTAAGTCTTACAGACTGTCAGGTCTGTTAAGTAATAAGAATAGGAACACTCATCATATCAGACTGGCTGATGTCCCGTTTTCATAAAACGTCAACATTGCCCCGACATTTGAGCTAACCATTATATCAGTCCAACTTTTCTGACGCTTCACAAACTTTACTGTGCCAAGTCTTGTTCAGATCTCTGCCACCCTGTTTATAACTTTGACAGTTTTATTATGTACTTTGTATACAGCCTCAGCAGCGAGTCAAATTTCTGGCATGTGTAAATAGACTTACAGGTGATTTTGTGGCTGTCAGGGTGCTCGCTAGACAGTCGTGACTGATTTATAGGCAGCACGTCAAACTCAACCTGAATAATCCATCAGGCAAATAAAGATGAAACTGTGCTCTCAGGTACACTCCAACTGCAATTGCTTCCAGTGTAAACACACATATGCACGCACACACACCATTGTACTCTCACTTGCAGAATAACACCATGTACAGGTCAGGACAGTTGAGTGTTGGAAGACTGGATATAATGTGTGTGTGTAGATATAGTTATGTTTGTGTTTGTGTCTGTGCAGCTGATTATGTTTGTACATGTATGTGTGAACTGTTCACCCACATGCTTGTGTTTGTGTGTCTGTCAGGGTGTGTCAGGCTCAGCGCTGACAGGTGTGTGTCACCTCATCATTCAAGCTGTCCGCGTTGCAGACGGGCAGGAGGAGATGAGACGCTGATGAAGGACGCTGGTTGGCTGTCACTCAGCCCGAGCCACTTCCTGTGCGTTCGCAGTTTAGAGGGAGTCTTGGAGAAGTCCTATGTAGGACAAAGGCAGCCTGCGGCTAACTCCCCCTATTACTGCTGTCTGTAACACTCTAAATGAAAAAAATCCCCCATCTGACTTGACTCATCGCTCATCACCAGCACAGGGAGAGTAAGAGAGAGCTCCATGGATCAAAGACTAGATGTCATATCCCCCTCCCCTTCCTTAAATTCATCCAAACAGCCAGAGCGAGGGCTGTATGTATGTATGTGTGTCTTGGAGGAGTGCAGCTTCCCAAGCTCCTCGACTTGAAGCGTGTGTTTATGTACTTTGTCACTCAGGAAAATGAGATGTGTAAATCCAAATGTCAGCAAGCAAAGAAGAGGAGATTTCTGATGGCGCCGAGCATCATGTTCCAGATTTGTTCTCCTTCTTCTCCCCACTTTTGGCCCACTGGACACACTGCTGACAGCTTCATGGCTGACAGAGAGAGGAGAGAAGATCTGAGCACTAATAGAAAGAAAAAGGAAGAATGGGGGAATGATGGTGGATGATGTTTCTTGAATGCAGACAAGCACACGAACAAGGACCATGTAACAGCCAAGGTCAATGCTGCATGTCTGAACGTCTGTGTTTGACAGTGTGTACTTACTTCTTATGGATGGTGCGCGTTTGTGTGTGATGCTTTCAGAGTGCAAATTGAACAGAGGCCTCTACAGTATTTGGGTGACACAGTAATGGAGGGTAGGATATGTATGTGAATTGTGAGTGTGCGTGTGTGTGTGCCTGTCGCTAGTGCTCAGTGGCTGTGCCATTCAGCTGTACATACACAGGGTTGACAGCTCCCGCTTAACTGTGTCACTCGACATTACCCATAAAGCACCAACAGAGAGAGAGGAGAAGGGTGGGTGGAGTGGAGGATGGGGTGGTAGATATGTGGGTATTTGTGTGTGTATGTGTGTGTCAGTGGCAAAGAAACAGGAATTCAGCGATAGAATGGCTTGTCCTTTTTTCTTTTATCTGTATATTCTCAGCCACTAAGCAAATGCTATGACTCAGTTCTGGTTCATGTAATCCACTGCCCCTCAAATTTAGGACTAGAGGCACCCTAGGGCCCGTGACAGAGGTCCTGCACTCCCTCTTGCAAAATGAGAAACAGTTACTTTTATATTTCCCTTCTCAGAGAAAAGCAGTCTTAGAAAATGCTGATACTACCAGAAAGCCAACTGAAAAAAAAAAAGAGTTTAGATGTCAAAAAATATTTATAGAGAATCACTGTCTAACCTGCATTGATAATAACTCTTGATGAAATCACTGCTGCTTTAAACCATAGTCATCATTTAAATAAACTGAATGAAGGCCAATGATTTAAAGGTGCATTACATAACACTGTAAACATCACTGTCATTGTAAATTAAATTGTAATTATGTCAGTACTGGCATTATCACTCGTACTTCCTGTAACAAAAATGTGTTAGTACTTGTTACTTCAGGTGTCCAGTGTTCAGTAACTACATGCCATGTTTGTTGTCTGCTTAGACAAGGTATGGTGACTGGCAGTTGAAGTACTGGATGGACTCAAAACTCTTCTAGATTATATCAACTAGTGATGACAACCTGAGTTAGAAAATATGCAGGCCTATACCCTTGACTTTGATAAAAGCTAACAACAAGCAGAAGATAAAGAATACACTTTTTCTAAAACTGATCTGAACTGAAACATAAAGGCACCCTGTGGAGTTGTGTATGTGAATGTTAACACGTTATGTGACACATGATAAACACTATTCTGATTGTCTGCAGGTGGCGATAATACAATGCAGCAAGGAAAAGGATAAATTTGAACATTTCTGGATTTAAAATCTGCTTTGTAAATGGTTTGTAATGAAGGAAATTATTTCAATGCATTTGTTGCATCCCAGTGATATGCATGTGTTTTGGTGGTAAATTTGAAGGTAAACTTTTGTTTGTTTACAAGAAAACTCAACAGGGCAACTGTAAATGAATTGGCTTTCAGGTTCTGGGTCAGTTTTAGGTGAAATCAGCATCTGTGGTCCTTTTGGTCCTTTTGGTCCCAACTGCAATGACAAACAATTTGCCACAGCTCTGATTTGCACCTCTTACTTGTTTCCTTTGCACTGAAATGGAGGCCAAAGCTCCAAAAAGTACAACACCCAGTACTTTTTGGAGTTGAGCACCATGCTAAACATTCCAACGATTTCTCAGAAACTATGTGAATAATATGATGGCCAAGACATAACCTAATAGTATTGTTAATTATCTGAGAGACTCCCATGTCTCTATATTTAAGAACACTTTGGATATCATTACATTTTAAATGCACTGGTAAAGAATACCTCTGGAACCAGATAATTCACTTAAAATAACACAAAGCAATCAGATTTTATCGTTATAGTAGCAATAACATTTGCTCATAGTCCTTTCACAATGGTCAAAAACTGCACAAATGTAAATATTTTATCAGTTGGAAGTCGCAAAATATAAATGGCCATATCTACTAGCAGTGAGATTTGTTAGCATCCTAAGACCTCAATAAAAAGATTACTCAGTGTTTTTACTTTGGTTGCTTCTTCACCAATTTTACTTGCTGTTGCTTGCTTTTTTGTTTTATTATTTGGTGTTTCTGAAGGAGATGATCATGTTGAGAGTGATTAATCCATCTGACATTTTGTTCCAACATCTGCCATTGCTGCACACCTTGTCTGTTAACACAGAAAGAATAGCCCACTCTCTTACTGTTTTTTTTTCTGCAGAGTTCCTAGGAAAGCTAACACAGTAAAACTGCTAAATGCAATTTAAAAAAATGGAAGAGAGTGCTGATCGTCTCAGTAATTGTGTTGATTGTACAATAATTATACTAATTCCTCAAAAAGAATACAGTGATCATTTGCTATTGTTAACTGTGATAAATGTAGTACCTTGTCTTCCAATGAAAACACCTGATTTTCTCTACCAATGAATGAATACATGTCTAACCAGCTGGCAGAGTAGTTAGAGCAGCCTTGTAAATTTTACTAACTAGACTGCGGGTAAAAAAGGTTTCTTTCTTGCTCTGTTTATGCTTGTTATGGTAAATTGACACATACAGTAGGTGTTTGGCTGTGTAAAGCGGTCAGATCAAGCTGGATTATGGGAGTTAAGGGCCACATGTCAAAACACGTCTTTCAGTCTGCCCTGGGGCGCCATAACAACAACCCCCATCCCGTGAAAATCCAACCACCACCATTCTTCTCATGTCACTCAGTCCCTATCCGAGGGCACAATCAACTCTCTCAGCTCCATTTCCTGCCAATGTGCTTACTGACATGACACACACACACACGTATGCACACTCACAGATACAAAAGGTAAGATCAGTTACTGGCAGTGCTGCCATAAATAACTAAAAACAACTAGCATGAAGTTTTGCAGCATTTTGTTTGGTTTGTGTGTGTGTGTGCATGTCTTTTTATGGTTGTGGTGGCAAATTTTTGTCAGAAACTGTCGCTGTGAGGACATTTTTGCATTGTGAGGACATTTGGCATTGGACATTCATAACTTCAAAGGGCTGTTTAAGAATTAAAACTTGGTTTTAGGGATTAGGGTTAGCATTAGAAGTGGGTTAGGGTTTGGATATGGGTTGGGTGTAGGCATTCAGGTGTGATGGCTGAGGTTACCATTATGGACTAAGAAATGCATTATGACGAGAGTCCCCACAGCTACAGAAAGACCAACATTTGTGTGTGTGTCAGCTGGAGTACAGCAGCATTCTCACAGCTAATCAGTTAAGATAATCTTCATTGCCAGTGTGGTGAGGTGTGTTATGTTTGAAGACATAACTCGTTTTATGAGTATAGTGTGTGGGTTTCTGTGTATGTTATGTAAAGCAATTCTTAAGCTGAATTACACCTTTTCCATGTATTCTTCCCTTTTAATTGTCTTTTGCATTTGTTGTACAAAAGTTTGTGTGCAGGGTACCAATCCCTTAGAGCTAACTTTAATGCACTATACGATAGACCTTATTGTATATCCTATGGTATGCTCCGTCCTCATTGTACTTGTACCTATGTTATGTGTCCCATGCCCCTCTGACCTAATATCCTAGATTTTACATCTTCGATCCAGTGTCTTGTGCCACTTAGGTGCAAAAACATGACATTCAAACAGCCTTTTGCTGCAGATTCACAAAGGGCCCAAGCAACAACCAACACCACAGGATTGTTATCAGTCACAGTAAAACCACAATACATGTGCCTTCATGTGTGCATATTTTTGTAAAGAAGTTGGAACAATACTGACATATTGCCTTTTATTCTCTTTCAGACTTCTTACTAACCTTAAGTAAATGTATGTATGCCATAATATAATTATGTCTGTTGATGAACAGTTTAGTGTTTTTGTTTTGTTAACCCACCTATGGTGAAATCATACCAAACTGTGTTTCCCTCCATGCTGTGGTACATAACACATTTTGTGTACTGATATACTCAGCAGATACACTTTAGCAGACACTTAGAGAACAGGGTAGAGAAGTGAATTTGTGACAGTCGTTTGTTCTTCAAATTCTCTCACTTTGTCTTTGCCATTCTCTCTCAGCTTTAGCTTGGCAACTCGTTTTACCCCCCAGGCAAAAACACTGCAGATGCCATCAGACATCAGATTTCCTCCACTCCAGGGGAAGGATGATATGCTTTGCATATTCCTTTTACTTAGCTGAACTTCTGTTTTGGCTTTGCAGGAGTCATTATAAAAGTCAGTATTCTATCCAAGCCTCCCAATTCTCATAAGGGGCCCAGTGTGAAGTCTTTTATCCTTGATCACATAAATCACAAAGAAAGAATGTTTTAAGATCCAGTGTAGGAGAACTATATATGTGTATATGAAATATGTGTATACTGGTTTGTAAAATGGGTCACTGAAGGTCAATGGGCAAAACATGTCTGTACCACTGCAAGGGGTCAAGAGATCAACTGTCAGTTGGGCCAGCCACCTTAAAAATATATGCATTAATATCGGGGGAACCAATTGATAAAATGGCAGATACTATGTTTCAATTTCACATCTTGTTCTTGATTTAGCTGAGAAAGAAGTGATTACTGTGAGTACTTTCAGATGCAGTATTTCAGTTTTCCGTCATGACAGTCTCAGACAGAGAGGAAGGCAAGGACTAGCTGAAGGAGATAAAAGTGATGGATGGCATGCTAAGTGGATATTTTACTCCAATGTAACTGTGTCGTGATGAGGAGGATTATGATGTGACACACAGCTTCTCGGTTGGCCTAAAGCCATTGATTGACACATGACACACAGAGAGTCAGATAAGTCAATCAGAGGGAAACAACATGTGTCTGACATTGTCGGCTATGAATTTTACATGAACCAACTGCTGCAGTGCTGCGTTTACCCATGGGTAGGGGCAGAGCTGGGGTGCACGGTCTTATTGAAATCTAACTGGCTGTTCCTGGTGACCCTCCCCTATCTGACTCTGAATTTGATTGGTAATTGGTGTGTTATTGATAATGTGGAAAGCACAGTTAGCCCAATGAGAAAAGCCTGTAAATTAAGATAAAGCAACTCTGGATCGTATAATGAACCAAACAGTTTTAAGTGGCCTCATCAGGTGCCTGTGTACTTGCAGTGCTTATTTACCATAATGGGTAAACTTCGATTAACATTAATTAGCCTATGGATTAGCATTGTTGACATTTTAGCAGTGTGAAAGCTCAGTGAATGTGCAGGCCAAAACAATTATTCATTCATTTATAGATTAAGTCAAGTCAAATTTTATTTATATAGCGCCAATTCACAACAGAAGTTATGTCGAGGCACTGTACATATAGAGCAGGTCTAGACCGTACTCTTTATAAAATTTACAGAGAAAACCCAACAGATCCCACCATGAGCAGCACTAGGCGACTGTGGCAAGGAAAAACTTCCTTTTAAGAGGCAGAAACCTTGAGCAGAACCGGACTCAGGGTGGGCGGCCATCTGCCTCGACCGGTTGGGTTTAGACAGAGAGAGGGGGGTGGGGGAATGGGGTAAGGAAAAGACAACATTGCAGATACACAGACTAAGTCAAAAAGTAAATAGTAGTAGTAGTAATAATAATTATTATTATTTTTATTATAGCTAAAGGAATAATAATGACAAGAGAAACATTAGCAGTACTAACACTAACACTAATAAATGTTAAATTATTGTCGCATCATCAGTTGATCTGGATCATGGGAGCAGCAGGAGACTCTACAGCTTCGGAGGCAGAACCCTGCAGTAAGAGACAGTAGAAGAGAGAGAAGCACAGCCTGGGCACTAATGTGCTTGAGGGAAGAAACACACAGTTAGATTGATGCAGCGATATTAAGACAGTTTATAGTAATCTCGTCGGCAGGACATCATGGACATCATTTACTAACTACTAAGCTTAACTGATGCATTGAGACTGACCCAACCCGCCGAAGGAAAAATGGTAACCTGAAATAGGAATTAGAATAATATGCTAGTTGAAAGTTAAGACATAAAGATGAGTTTTTAGTTTGGATTTAAAGGCCTCAACTGAGTCAGCCTGTCTAATATCAATAGGGAGGTTGTTCCAGAGGAAGGGGGCCCGATAGGTGAAGGCCCTGCAGCCTGCTGACTTCTTTTTAACTCTGGGGACAGATAGCAGCCCTGCACTCTGAGAACGCAGAGCACGGGAGGGAATGTAAGGGTTAAGAAGTTCAGACAGGTATGAGGGGGCTAGCCCATTTAAAATTTTATAAGTCATTAGGAGTACTTTAAAATCTGACCTAACATGAATAGGGAGCCAATGAAGGGAGGCTAAAACTGGGGTAATGTGGTCAAACCTTCTCGAATTGGTCAGCATTCTAGCTGCAGCATTCTGAACCATTTGCAGACTTTTAGTGCTAGCACACGGTAGTCCCGAAAGCAAAACATTACAATAATCCAGTCTAGAGGAAACAAAGGCATGGACTAGAATTTCAGCATCTGCCATGGAAAGAAAAGACCGAATCCTAGCTATATTGCGTAGGTAAAAAAAAGGCGGTCTTTGTAATGTCTTTAATGTGCTGATCGAAGGAAAGAGCAGGATCAAGTGTGACACCCAGATTTTTGGCTGTTGTACTTTGAGAGATAACACAATTGTCAAGGGATATAGTTACTTGATCGAACTGGTGTCTATATCGCGCCGGGCCAATAACCAGCATTTCAGTTTTGTCTGAGTTAAGAAGCAGGAAGTTTCGAGACATCCAGCTTTTAACAGAAGACAAGCAGATCTCTAGTTCCCTAATTTGAGAGGCATTGTCAGCCTTTATGGGCACATACAGCTGGGTATCATCAGCATAACAATGAAAATTAATTCCATGACTCCGAATAATTTGGCCAAGAGGAGAAATATAAAGAGAGAAAAGCAGGGGGCCAAGAACAGAACCCTGGGGAACTCCATATTTCACATCAGAAAAGGCTGATAAGGTGTTAAGTAAATACAAACATAAATAAATGCTAGAATAATAAACAAATAAAAAATTAAAATAAATACAAGAACTAATAAATGATAAAAAGCATAATTAAAACATAAAGACATGTTGAAATACAAAAACAAAAACAGACTTAATAAGATTATAATAATAATAAAGACTTTTATTTTTTAACATCTTTATTAATTACCAACATTTATGTATTAATTCACTCATTATGCTTTTATAATTAATTTTATGTATTTATTCATATATTATTTCATTTGTTAATAAAAATATTTATTAATTTTTTGATGAATAAATCATTTTTCATCCTCCATATATCAAATTTACTTTCATCAAGACCAATGTCATGACTGTTTTGTAACTATGTGAGCGTACGTGTGGGTTGTGTGTTTGTGTTTGTGTGTGTGTGTTCTCTATCAATGCAGAAACAACAGATATCTAAACTTGTTTGTATGTTATGATGTTGGTTTGATCTCTGGCATGCTATGTTTGGGCGTAAAGTGCAGTCATGTGTTTGATCTCATCTGACCTAGACGCAACACCACCCTCACCACACACATATGTACGACTTGTAAGCTACCTGAGCTAAGATCAGATGAGACACACAGCTGCCAAAGACAACAGGGTTGATGGTCTTGGGTGGCAAATAAAGTCTGCAGTCTACGTGTGGTCTCTCACAAAGTCACACAATCTCAGTTTGACTTGTACTCACATTCATGCTACATATGTGCACACTCTCTACCCCCTTCCTTTCCTGTTTTCCTGTTTTCCCTCCTTGTTTCTCCTTCCCAATGTTCATTTCTTCCTCATTCTCCCTCCCCCTCCTCCTCCTCCTCCTCATCTCTGCCTGCCGTTAATGTGGGAGTGATTGAGGAGGGCTGTATGAACAGGCTGACAGAGCTCATCTCTAGCCCATGATGCATGGCTTCCCTGGGCCTCCCCGCTGCCCCATTACACCCTGATTAATTGTCCCTGCTTAAGTCAATAACTCATCCGTTAAAAAACAAAAAGCTCCAGTGGAGAGGAGGAGGAGGAGATGGGGAGAGGCAATGAAGGACACAAGCAGAGCAGGCAAGCAAGAAAGAGAGAGCAAAAGAGGGAGATGAAGAAAGACAATGGAGTACATAAATGTAGTAGCTGAAAATGCTTCAACTGCACATACACACAAGCTTCTAAAAGCAAATGACTGAGTTTTTTTCATACGTATCTCTAATGAATCTTTACCCATGTTAAAGTAGTCCTCCACTGTAGATGTATGGTTTTTTTTTCAAGCATCAAACATTTAACCTGCTACTGAAAGGTCAGTTGAGGTGTCATCAGTCTGGCCTCACAGCACTAAAAATGGATTCTGATGTCACAGAAAAAAGTCAAAATGCATCAAAACATTAACTGCAAGCTCCACATTTCACCTGTTGTATTCTTTCTGCCTTCATGTGTGCACTGTACAGTTTCCAGCCACAGCAGCAGGCACGGCATCGAGTCAGTCAGTCATCAGTGTGGGCGACAAATTCAATCCTCTCTTTCATTTAGAGGAGGCTGAAATTTGTCTTAAGTTTCCCCTGAGATCATGAGTAAGATTATGTTTCTGTTGATGGAGACAATTCCACAGCTGCTCATGATGTCAGCTGCATGATGCCTATGTAACATCTGGGATCACAATTTAGCATCTGCAAAACCAAATATTACCTGCATGGTGAGCTCAAAATGTCTGAATTTTGATTTTGGAAATTCACTATATACACAGTCAGGCGACTTCAGATGTTATATCACAGTTGGATTGTGCACTTATTTTGTGAATGATACATATGGGGATGGGTGTCCTGGATGCATATCAAAGCATAGTCAAAATCTGTCAGGCAATCTGTCTCCTTCTGGATGACTGCAGACTTCACTATGCTTCAGTTGACAGACTGACTCTCAAACTCAAAACCTGTATCCAGAAGTATGTAGTGTTTTAGAAATCCAACATTCAAAAGCAATCACTGAGAAAATGTTGATTTAAGCTCATTTCAGTGCACTGCTGAGAGGCATCCCAGCACCTCCTTTACTATATGGCAAATAATTTAAAATCCATGACATGTTTAAGGATCATCATATTTGTCCCTTAAGGCCTAGAGCCTTTTTTCCACAGCTTTCAACCACATATCATAGTCATCATCAGGTAGGTTTTTCTCATTTCCTTTCTCATTTACAGACAGGAAAAAAGACCCTGAGTGTTTCCACACAGATTTGATGTTACCATGCATCCAAAAATAGTGCCACAAGACGACACCATTTATCACAGTATGTAGTAAACAAAGTTCTCTGTCAACACACTGACAGCTCAGAGTTAGGATGAGCTGATGATAATACATCCCTCAAAGTAATATAAAAGTCCAACATTTGTGAATCACATTTGGTATGCAAATTATCAATTTAATTCTGAATGCTGAATGAGTGAGTGACACTTAAGATTCTGGAGACATCTGAGATTCATTCAGCCATACACTAACATAGGTCAACATTAAATATATGGATAATATTACACTATAATGGAAGAAGGTCAGGGGTCATGTATAATACTTACACATATAAGCATAAATGGTGTCGTCAGAATCAGAGTCAGAATGCTTTATTGTTATTGCACCAAGAGAAAGTACAACAAGATTTTCTGTGTATACCTAAAAACAATGTTAACACACACACACACACCTGCACACACACCTCCATACACATACACATACACTATCCATACTTTACAATAAATAGTACATTAAAAAGTAATATATAAAATGATATGTTAACAGTTAAAGCATAGCTTCTGTCTACTGTAGTCATTCTGCCTGCCACACACAGACACATACACACACACACACACACACACACACACACACACACACAGACACACACACACACACCCTCCCTCCCCACCCAGCTGCAGACCATAGATCACAGCCCTGGAAAGCAGATTACACCTAATCACCACAGACACTTAGATCACCGTTCTGATCAAATAACAGCTCAGCTGTAATGTCAACACACACACACACACGCAGATATCCACTTGCTGAGCGATGGATCTGAGAGCAGAGCCTCTGTTATCTTTGTTATGGTTTGGAGAGCTGACATGTTTGACAGCAGTGAATGTAAGTAGCGGTGTTATGACATGTCTGAGCCAAATACTGTAGGCCCAGTCCTGGGCTGCTCTTCACGCTGGCCCTGACATGATGGAGATAAGAGAGCATAAACACAATGAACTGCACTGATCTCCTCCATTGTCTGTGCACCGAAGAGGCTTTTGTTTGGGGACATCCTCTGGATTTATTAGCTTGTTAAGTCTGAGTGTGTGTGTGTGTGTGTGTGTGTGTAAGTGAGAGACAGAAACAGACAAAGAGCCTGAAAGGGAGAGGGAAAAAGAGGAAGTTTGAACAAGTTAGTTGGTCATCTTTCCATCTGCCCATGCGCAATCATCACCATCTTTTAATCTTCACCCTCCAGCAGATAACACAGACAGCCTGGCTCCTTCCTGTCTCAGCACACAGATATGGCCTATATCACACACTCACTCTCTCTCACACGCGCACACACAGAGCAGAGCTGTCATAGCACACATATGAGCCTTGCTTGGCCTCTGAGGAAACACGGCCCAGCTCCCAGTCATAAATAATAATGGGATTGACTACATGACATGTTGAGTGATGGGGCCCCTCTCAGAACTCATTTACATGGCTTTGTGTAGCAATCATCGGCCCCCTAATGTAGCGCTAAGCAAATGAGCCTTTCGGAATATTGAGCAATTTATCGCGAGTCAACTGGCACCAGGAGGGTGCTCTATAAATCATGCTCGAACACATGCCCCCAATGACAGCTAAATCAACATGGAGTAATTGCTTTGAAATGTGGAGGAAGCAAGCAGGCAGGCTGGACAAAGCGGTCTGCTTAGTGGGGGGGTTGTGTTGATAACCTCACTGTGACTCTGGAAATGTAACATACAGATGTTTTGGAGAATTGTAGGAACCTTGTGGGAGAGTGAATAGGTGAAGGCCCAAAGGCTGGTTTTACCAATTTGAATAGGGAGGTTGTTGAGTGCTGTGACTGACCAGCAGAGGGAGTGACAGCTGACTGGAGAACACTTACCATGCATACATGGACACACACACACACACATATGCCAGCAAGAAGCTAGTAAGCTTGTGGATTATTCAGTGAATGGCCGTCAGTTGCTGTGAATGAGTAACTGAATTGTGTATGTGTGTGGAGGGGGGCTGTTTGAAGCTGTCAGCACCTAGAGTTACTGGTGTGTATGTGTGTGAGTGTGTGATTTTGTGTGTGTTTGTGTGTGTGAGCAAGTGAGAGAGCAAACACAATCCTGTCCATCAGTGTCCATTACCCTGACAGCAAGTGAGATTAATCACCACAGGGTCAAAGAGAGGCACACAACCCCACACCATGTGAGCACACACACACACACACACACACACACACACATACATGAACAGGGGCACATGATGACAAATACACACACACTTAGATGCACATTAATGTATGCACAACTGCATGACAATGGGTAAAAAGCAACTGAATAAGTTAAGAATTTAAAATGAAATTCATTGATGCTGAAACACTTTCATTCTTGATAATTTTTAATTTAGAGAAAAGACAAAGTTTCATTTTTCTTTTTGTTACCCCGGGTTATCACCTTATACTGTAAAGTTGTTATGGTGAATATGCTAGCAAATCATTGACAATTATTCATTCAACAGACATGGAACAACACTGGCATTCAACTAACTTCATTTTTCTGTCCATCTGATCACTGTTAGTCCATCCACTTTCATTTTAGGTCTGTTTTGGTCTCTTCCAATGTCTAATATCGATCTTTTTGTCCATAAATACAGCAACTAGTTGCTAACTTTTTTGTCTGCTGTTTGGTGCTAGGCAGAGTACAGCCAGTTTATCTAAGTTTTTTGTCCTAAAAACAATATTGATTAGATAGGAGTATTCAGGCCAGGAAAATAAGGAGATAAAAGAGGCTAAAAAGCTCTAAAACTGAGGAAAATGGAGGAGCTCATATATATATATATACACTGATCAGCCATAACATTATGACCACTGGTGGATGAAGTGAATAACATTGATGATCTTGTTATAACACAATGATCTGGGGAGTCCGGAGGCCATGGGGAGGCCCCTGACATTGGGGAGTGTTGTTGCCATTGGAGGGGTGTGTGCTTGGTTTGTAACAATATTTAGGAGGGTGGTACGTGATAAAGTAATGTCCAAATGAATGTCAGGATCAAAGGTTCCTCAGCAGAACATTGTGTTATAACAAGATGATCAATGTTATTCACTTCATCCACCAGTGATCATAATGATTGGTGTATATATATAATATAACATTCAACATAATAATTTGATTGTTTCTATTATACTATTATATATATACATATATAATGTATTCTTACTATTACATATATAATATACTCTATATATATACATACTCACACACACACACACACACACACACACACATATATATATATATATATATATATATATCAACCACTATGTCATTGTTGGAACACTTGAGTGTGTTTTTCCCGCCAGCCTTGGTCAAAGGAAGTCACTTTGAACAAAATGCCTTAACATCTCTGTTATTAATGATGCAGGCTGCTCAGCTATCTTAATTCCATTTGCATAATGAGCCAGAGCTGATAAGCCACTCATCAGAGCTAATGGAGTGGCTTTCATTAATTAAAACATCTCATTCCCACTGCTGCCTTCATTACTACGCCAGATGGTTGTCATTACACCGCTGTTTGTCAGTCAAAGACTTGACACCACGCCATAAAGGGTTAGTTAATATTACTAACAGAGAAGGGGAAGTAGTACATGTGTGAATTAGTTTTTGGACATATTCCCCCCGCAGCAAAGTGAGATTAGATCAGATGTGAAGTTTGCAGAATGTCCTGGTGGCTCAGACCACCCCGAGCACTCCCACTGATAGAGCCTTCTCACACATTTAAAATACAACTTCTACCCGATAACTAGGTTCTTGAACTAGGTATAATATTATAACACTAAATTCAACATCACTTTTAAAATTAAATGTCCATCCCAGTGGACATCAGGTTTAGAATAACATAAACATGATCATTAACAGTCATTCTTGATCATGAAATGTGTTATTGCCTAATTTAATGCTCACACATATACAGCCACAGGTTCTTAACTTCTCTTTTTGTACTTGCTGTGTTAGATCATTCACTCCTGTTTTTTTCTAGTTTGTGAGTTAAAAGAGTGACATATTTAACAAGTAGTATACAGAATGGAGCGTCCATCCCAAATAGAGTGGACCACTGAACCAATAACCTTTACTCTGGCAAACCCAGTGTTGCTCTTTTGTCAAGCAGAGTACACTTAGTGGCATCACGATTCACTGTGTGGTTGTACTTTAATATCAGAAGCAGTTGAGGGTAGTAGCACATGTATGAATTGGATTGTGCTCTTTTATATTAGATTTTATATTATTAGATATGAAGGTTGTGGTTGTGGGTTCCAGGTTCAGCTGAAGTTCAACGTACATGCGTCATGTGATTATGACTTTGTGGGTTTGAGTCCAGGTTGCACCTCATTTCCTCTCTGTCTGTCATCCACTTTGCTGTCACCAATCAGGGTATAATGTTTCCGAAATGAGGAAGAAATGCAACTAAATGAGTTGCATTTGAAGTGTGTTTTGACTGTGGGACTGAGGCAGCCAAGTCTGGGTTTTCCAGCACCATCCTGTCACACAGAGGATCTTTGATGCATTTCATGCATTTCAATAAACTGTGATCTGAGAGCAATGATTCTCATTGGAAACAGGATCCAAGTTGCTGAGTAATTTCATCAGCGGTGGAAAGAACGCTAAAGTATTTGACTCACAGATGAGATCTGTTACTGCAATAGAATTTAGATTTCTAGAAGATTACTAAATAAGTGGGAAACTAAAAACTACTTAAAAACACGGACTGTGGTTCCATCTCATGTTTATTCATTGTGACACATTGCTAAAATAAAAAATGACACCGTAAGAATTAAGTTTTCAATTTTGGCTAGTGCTGTAACTTACAGGTAAGGTCAACAGGTAAGATGTTTAAACTTCCTTTTCAGTCCTGGCTTTGTTTGTTGTCAATCCACCACTTTGGTCCAGACTGAAATACTGTCTCATAAAATGTTGGTGATCCCTTAACTTTATATCTAAGCTAGCAGTCGCTATCAAAGCTCATGATTTTCCCATCACTCTTGGCTGTACTTAGTGTTTAGTTCTATTAGCATGTTGAAATGCTCAGCTGAGATAGTGAACACTGTAAACATTAATGTTATGAGCATGTTAAAGCTTGTAAGATGCTAAAACAATGCATAGATAGGATTTTGCAGATCCTGAATGGTATGCGTTGTGTTGCAGCAAAAGCTGAGAATGGCTCTTTTTTTTTTTTTTTTGCCATATGACACTGTGGTTTTTGTCGACTGTGGCTCCATTAAGATGAATGAGGAGGCTTAACTTGGTCTGAACACTGCCTTAGTCTTGTTTCCTCAAGGTCTCTCGGACAAGATAGATAAAATATAGTGTAAGCTGCTGACATGCAGTGTTGTGGGGATCAAACTATGTGACTTACTTCATGGGAGAAGGAATGACATCTCACTTCTCCCAGCATACAGCAGTGTGAGAGAGACAGCTGATCCAGGCTGGGTGGTATCTGCCTGCAGGCTGTTCGCCATGTGACTCTTCAGAGACCATTCAATTCTAGCCTGTAGGACACGGAAAAAGAGAGGAAGGGAACGTGTGTGTGTGTGAGAGGAGAGAGAGAGAGAGAGAAAGAAGGTTGAGGGGTGAGTTAGATTGAGACAACATTATCTTCTCAGCGTCACCTGGTAATTGTGCCTCGTTCTGTTCAATCTAACTGTCCATTCCACTTAGTCTCTCTCTGGCCACACACACTCACACAAAAAGGCTCCACAAATACAATATGGCAGACAAGTGCAGTTACACACGCATAAACGCACACAGACAGACTGGTTGGATAGATACATGTCTGACATCTACAGGACAGAACACACACCTTTACACACTTATGATGAAATACACACAGAAACCACAATACATAAACAATACACACCTTCAGACACACACACCCACACACACTGTGCTCAGGCTGAGCAAAGTGGATGTGACTCTCCCCATAGCCTCCCCTCCCAACACACACTCAAACACTCGTCACTATGCCCTGGACCACTGCGACTGCTCTCTAGCTCACTGCTCCGAGGATGAGGGGCTCCAATTAGCCAGTGCTGGCTCTCTGCTCACTCTCATTTCCACCCCCCCACCCCCCCACCCTCCCTTTCTCTCTCTATTTTGCTCTCTCCCTCCGATCGCCGGGCTCTGCTGTCACAGCTCATCGAGCTCGCTACCACCTCCCACCGCCACAGACAGGCCTTGTCACTGCTGCTCGGCAAAGGTCAGAGCCTGGCAATTAAAGCTACCCACGGGGGGGGGGGGGTGGGGGTGGAGGGGACTGGGGGGAAGTGGAGAATGGGGACAGTAGCAGCACTGCACTAACCTCTCATCACAGTAACCAACAGGATTAGCTGTGGGGTGCTGAGAGCTTGACACGCACACACGAACATATGCACACAGATGATGAACAACCCTCTTAGATTCTGGAAAATGATACATGCAGCAATAACTTTTTACAGTATTAGTAGACACATAGACACACACGCACACACGCACACACACACACACATACACACACACACACAGACATACACACACACGCACACACGCACACACACACACACACACACACACACACACACACACACATACACACACTTTCCTGAGGTCAGAGGTCAACACACACGGGAAACATATTAATACACACACAATTCTTGTCTCAACAGATAAACCTCCTCATCAACACGAACGTGACAGAGCAGACCTCGCCTCATTCCTCTGTTTAACAGTCTGCCTGCTTCTGTCCTTGTGCTCCTCACCTCTCCTCCCCTACTCCCCCTTCCCTCATGCGTCTCTCCTCCCCCCTCTCTTCGCCCCTCTCCCTTCAGTGCTCCTTCACTTCCAGCTAGACTAATCTGTGCCATCGGCCCCTCCTCTGCCATCCGTCAGGGCCCTCACATTGTTTTGACGTCTAGTTAATTCTGGCCCCGATGATTTATCAAACTCTTATTACGGCCCGCTGAAAGCCTCATTTATTGTCCTGATGTATGGTAATGATAGCCCCGCGCCACCGCCTGCCCTGAATCTTAACCAACGCACTTTTGTCCTCTCTTCTCATCTCTTCCCCTCTCTGCGTACATATATCTCTTCTGTGCTGTTGTCTTATCCTCAGTGGCTTTCCTTAATTTTCTCTTGGGCGCTTCACTCTCCCTTTTTGTGTTTCTGTCTGTCTCTAACTCTCTGTTGCATGCTCTCTCACTTCATTTCTTCTTCAATTTTTTTCCCTATCTTTGGCTATTGTTTCCACTTCTGAGCCATTCTATCAATGCCTCTTTTAATCCCCGGTGATACTGAGAAGTCGGTCATCTTCTGTTCCGTCTCATTCCACCTGTCTGTCCCATTTTGAAATGAAAAGCCTTGATGCAGCCTGGGACAATATTGGAATGCAGCCAGATGCTAAATATCGCTGTCACGGGCCTTTTCTCAACCTGATATGGACGCTTCGCATCAGCTGATACACACAGCAGACCCATGGCCATTGAAAAAAGTCACTCTGCTACCCTGAGAACAGACATTTTACTCTTGCAGCAGATCATCAAATATCGCCGATCTAGGATTACCCCCGCAGCCCTGACACAAAAACAAAACGCTCCTGCTGAATAATTCAGACTGTGGCAGGATCTTAGGGGCATTAGCCATCGATGGAGTGCAATAAAAGCTGGTGAGAAATCAATGGAGCGAGACTATACCCATTGTCCACAAAGCAAGATCCATTCCTAATGTGTCTGCAGTCATTTAAGTTGAAAGCTTGGTATTTGTTATACTGATGGTTGATGTCTTCCTCTCAGATGCTCAGGTTTATATTGACTGTCACACACACACACACACACACACACACACGTACATACATACACATATATAAGCAGAGATAACAGATTCTTCCTCTTACAAATGTATAGTTTAATTCATAACCAACTGCACCCTCTCTTAATTCAGTTGGCTAATGTTAGCAAATGCTAAAAAACGTAAGATCCGACATGAGTTCATTAACATTATGACGAATCTCTACCTCTGTCTGCTGTCAGACTACACTTTAGCTTGTCACATATAAACATTTCAAAGGTTTTATCACAAAAGTAAAATGAGACGCACTTCACAAGGACCTGCTTGTGGTCTCATTCCACTCGCTCTTCCTCAAGTCACCTAATGGCAATGTCTTTAAAGCAGAACAGATGTCCTTGTGTCACTGCGTGAAGAAGTAACTGTGGGGAAAATGTTTGTAATAAATGTCACTTCCTAATGTATAGCATGACAATGTTTTTTCAAAGTAAATGGGTGACAGGGAGATTGTAACATGTTTTTTGTAGTAGTTGTGTTTTTTCAAAAAGTAATTAATTAGGCCGCTAGAGCTCACCCAGCAATGAAACTTAACAATGGGTTGCAAGAGGCTCCTTGCACAGATGGCCTATGGGCTTGTGTTCTACAGGACAGTCTCTTTAGAAATGTTATCTAGATAGAACGTGTAGTCTGGTGATTCTGTGTCCTACCAAACAATATATTTTTTGTGGATGAGGTTGAGTATAGCTGCTACATTGTCGCCTAGGTATTACTAATGTTGACAGTATAACACGTAAACAGTTTGTAGCATACTGTATATAACTGATTCTGGTTTGTGGTTAATGTGTGTCAGCAGGTCTTGGTTTACACACACACAAAAATACATTCAGTTAAGTTGAGACCTAACTAGTCTGAAGATGACCAAAAATATCCTTCTTGGTTGAAATGATGATGTGTTGCTGAAATTACAAAGTGCTGAAAGTATAATTATAAATTACATGTAACAGAATCTGGTAAATTTAAACTGAAAAAAATATTTAAGTAGTGGGTTAGGGTTAGGGTAAGAAGTAGTGACTCTCAAACATAACTAGTAAACAAAAGCTGTCAAATTCAACACAAACAAATTGAGTAAACAAATGTGAAATCCAGTAAATTGCTTATATTACAATAAAATTGCAGACTTAAAGAATGAAACTGGTGTCATTCAATATTCTTTGACATGTTAGTCTCAACTCTGCCCATTCATTCCAAATTGCAGACACAGATATTAAAAATGGTTCACAAATATTTATACATTTTCTACAGGCTAGAGGTAATTTCCTGACACAGCTGGGCACTGCAGCTTTTAGCAAACATCACTCAAACAGGTGGAAATTACACATTTGTCATGAACTATTTTCAGCTGTGGATTAATACACATTTGGTGCACCAGTGAGTGTTTACAACTCAAAGATGGAAAACTATTAAAACTACAATGCCTGTGTTAGTTGTGAAGGAACATCACCTTGTGCAGCAGCATGGCTCATGACATGGAGCTCTATGGCACAGAGGAATAAACTATAGCAGGCTTTGGCCACTCAGGCAAACCTTAAATAGAAAAAAATGATGGGAAGAGTTGTCCAACTGTAAATCATTACTTCTATGTTTGGGAGTCTGACTCACTAAAAGCTATCATTACTTTCGTCATGTGCTAATACATCACAGAGATGGGAAATCGACCCATGCAGCTCTGTACTGTACTGTATTTGTGATAATAATGTCTTTTGACATATTTGTGTCTCACTTGTTACAGTTTCTTAATCCTGCTGTTTACAGAATGAAAACACTTCTGAAGGTCCAATCATCTGCATATTTTCCTCATGAAAATTTACAAAAACTGGAAAAAAAGATGTCAGATTACGTCTTCTCTCCCTGACCTTCCCACCACCTCCTCCTTTCTGGGCCCCCAGTGTCCTCAACCCACCCTCTCATCCCCTGCATTGACACCCGGGGGGCTTTAAATACTTTATCGGCCTGTAACATTACCTTAATGTCTCAGAGCATCTCATTCAAATAGAGGCTAATGAAGAGTGAAGGGAGGCTGTGTACTGCGACCTGCACCAACATGAAACACATGTGGCTTCAGTGGCTGCTGCAGGTGTGTTTGTGTGTATGTATATGCGTGCATCACTCTTGATCATACTTGCGCATGAGAGCAGGCATTATGTGCAATTATGAGCATATAGTCTTGTGTGCGTGCGTGTGTGTGTGTGTGTGTGTGTGTGTGTGTGATTGTGTCCAGGAAGTTAGAGATCCCTGGTGATGTTAATAGCTCCTGACAAACTGGGGAGAGGGACTAACAGGGAAATTGAGATCATATCGGCAGACATGTAGACATGCCAGCGACTCACAATGCACAATACACACACACAGGAACACACACTGCACACACACATACACACACACATTTCTGTTTCTTTTTTTCTTTCTCCATCCCCTTCTCCCCCCCGTCGCTGCTGAAGGACGTGTAGTGAGTGAGGTCAGGCATTAGTACTGTTATCTGATGACCGTGTGTACGTGTGTGTGTGTGTGTGTGTGTGTGTGTGTGTGTGTGTGTGCTGTTCAGGCCATCTATCAACTAGCTGTCTGCCTGGACTCTCCATTAGGCCTTGGACCTGAGTGATGGCTGTGCTGGTCCTCCACTCACCATGCCACACGCCCATATATCACTGGCACACACACACACACACACACACACACACATCTATCCACACACACACACACACCTGGGGGCTGCAGATGAGTGGTGCCCATGCTATGCTTCACATGTCACAGTGCCTGTCTGAGCACGCACGCACACGCACACACACACGCACACGCACACACACACACACTCATGTCCATCAGACACGCACTTGCTGATGTCTTCACTCAGCACACACGAGCTGCTAGAGCTGCTGTAGTTAGATGTGACTGCACTTTGCTGGTGACTTCATTAAAGAATATGTATTGTGCCATCAGACGACTGGGGGTCACCTTTAGTGTCTCAGCTAACCTAACACACAATTCCCTTTTACACATAAAATCCAATCATCTCTCTTTCTCTCTTTTTCTGTGTCTATCGCTTTCCCCCCATCTCCTCTCATCCATCACCCCGTTGCTCTGCTCTCCTTGACCTAATTAAGGCAGAGACACCTGATCTTTCACCTCTCAAATGATGTCACTTGCTGGCTACTTTATCAGCATCACCTCCCCCATCTTCTCCTTCTTTTTCATCCACTGTCTATCACTTTCTCAGCCCCCCTCCTCTATCCTCAGCTTCTATCTTTTCTTCGCCCTCTCTCCCCTCTCTCTCCCGCCCTTGCCCTGCCATCCATTCATCTCACACCCTGCAATCCTCTCTCTCTCACCTTGCCGTCCTGCACCTCCTCTACTCCACTTCTCATCTCTCCTCTCCTCAGCTCCTTATTGCTCTATCAATCTCTCTGGCAGAAGATCAATATCAGTGCCGCGGCTGCTTTTCTTCCCTTCCTTCTCCACCCCTCTCTTCTCACTTTCCAGCCCATCTCCTTGTCTGCAGTAGGATCCTTTTTAGTAGGAAATGTGGCTTCCCATTAGCTCTCTCCCTTGCTCACTGCTGTTGTTAACCACTTCCATCGCTTTTTTACTGCTTGCCCTCTTTCAGCTGTTTTCAAAAGGGTAAACACCCACTTGTGCTTTATTTCCTGTGGGTCCCATTTTCATTTTTTCCCTACATAATTCCATATGTTACTTTTTAATTATTCATGAAATGAGCGTACTTGTACCTCGTGTGTGTCTCTGTTTGAGTCTGTAACACAGTTGGTATGAATTATGGATTGAGAGATAAGGTTTTATTTAAGAATTTACCGTTAGAAATAAATTTTAAACTGTTTATTTTTTGAAAGCTGAAAGTGAAAAATATGATCAACAAACAGAAACGGAAACTGGCCAAAACACAATATACTGTACCTGATAATATATAACAGTGTGATATTCTTAGTTCTTTCTTAGTGGTGAAGCCCAAATGTAAAAAATAAAAATATGATGTAATATTATATTGACATCTATTTAGTGTTGCCATGGTGCTATTATTGGTCTGAAATTTGATGCTGAACTCTTTAAACCTATGTCATATGAACTGACATCAGCCTTTGTGTCAAGTAAAATAAAGCTTCAGGCTTAGCTTAGCACACTACACATTAACTGTAAGACCTCATCCAAATTTAACATTCTAGTGCATCACAGTTACATATAAGACATTTTGCCAGTTTCAAATGGATGCAACAGAATATTGTATGCCAATTCATTTCTATAACAACATCACACTAGTTAGAGAGGATGGCTGGCACTTAACAAAGAGAACCAAACCTCCTCCTTGTTTGGTTCCTAAGAATAAAAAATTCTCTATCTGTTAATATTTCACAACAGCTCAAAAGTTTGATGGACAGTTGGCTGGTAACACTGTTCCAGTAAGTCATTGTAGATATGTCATCTAAATGCTTTTAACATGTACCCTGTAAAGTGACCTCAGTGGTTGTGGTGTAGCATCCCAACCCTTTGAGACGGGCGGCAACACGTGACGTCCATGCCAAGACAGCAGTCAGACAGGCTGCACTGCCAGCCTTTCCAATTACAGAGACATTAGCAGGCAGCGAGCGGCAGCTAATTTGACAAGCTGAGATGATGCCCATTCATATCCACCCTGCTTCAGTGGCCCAGGGTAAATATTTCCCCTAGCTCAGTATAAATAGAAAGACAATATTTGAACAGCTGAGAGGAGGGACAGAGAGACTGAGGAAGGGAAGGAGGTGGAAAGGAACTGAAGGAGAGATCTTAATCCTTTATGTATACATGCAATACATATTCATTAAGTAGCTGGTTCTTAAGGTGAAACCAGAGACTAGCTGCACAGAACAGGAATGTTATCTGATACAACACGGTCTTCTGAACTGTAGGATGACTGTTGTTGAACCTGGATTATTGGTGTTTTGACTGTAAAAAACTTTGGGATATTGGATTTAGTAAATAGGCAAAGAGAGCTGAGCTGACACTGAGCATGAGTTTACTTCTTATTTTTGGACTGAAGTTAAAAACACGATAGTAGCCTCTACAGAGCAGAGGGAAAAAAATTGAGCCATCCATCCAGAACTCACACAGATTTCGCAGTAAATTAAGGATTCATTCTGGTGATTCCATTGTGACATATCAGGATGTTAGACTGAAATACCAGTAAAATGAGAGCAATGTGCAGTCTAATGCAATCCAATATACAGCAGCCCTGCAATATACCCTGTCTTTATGAAGCCCACTGTGTCTCCTAAAAAATATGTTATACTACACAGAGGGGAGTAGGTTGTGCTGGATATTTGTGCTGAGATCAGAGTTTGTGTCCTGCATCCCACGTGTTGTTCCAGTAGGTCTTGGCTAAATAATGAAAAAGTCAATGCAATCTGTTCTAAGTTAGTGTTGACTTTTTAAATATTTAACCAACACCACAATTTTGTCTTACTTTAACCAACCCCAGACATAACCAAACAAGACTAATACTAACAATACTTCAGTATATATACAATATATATGCTACAGTTGGAGGTCTACATACGCAGACATGTTCCACACATGTGCACTAGGAAACAATGATGACCACATGACAGCAGGAAAAACTGCTCATTTGTGTGTTGTTTTGATTTGACTGAACAACAAGACAAAGTTGAAAGAAGAAATTGGTGTGCACAGTTGCTTAATGAGAACATGACCATGGTTGGGAAAAACAGTACATACATGAAACAAGAATCCAGTTTGCTTCTCTGGTGCATGTCCAGTTGGTGACTATGGTGCATACAGGCTGTGTGGTCACAAATTTTGGGCCGGACCTTCGTGGACATTGGTAGATGATGATATTTGATATGTCACTTGGACCCTGGTAGCCACGTGGATACAGCAACCATGAACTGGCTGTAAGAATCTATAGACATACCAGCAGCTCTGTCAGGATGTATTCAGATACAGTGAGGCTCACATTGGTGCTGTACCTGTTTAGCAGGTGTAATGTTTACCATGTTAACAATCTTAGTTTGATGTGTTAGCATGCTAAGTAGCACTAAAGCACTAGTACTAAAGTACAGTTGATGTCAACCTCATGGTGGCACAAGATGAAAAGTCAAGAGAACACAAGTAGTCCCCGTATACTCTGAATGATTTTATAAAATGGCAGTCTATCCTTTACGTGATGTAATCCTGGGATGTTGGTCCTGTGATGACAAGCGGTCATGTACAGTACAGGTGGGGTGTTTGTTCTGTTTTTGGTGACAATGGTAATATTCAAGGCTGTAGTATGTGATGTTGTATTTGTCTGGACAAGTATGATCAGCAGTTTCAAAACTTTTGTCCATCCATGCACTTTCATGAAATGTTAATTTAGTTTCCTCATCAACCACCTTTTTTTCCCATGATGAGGAGAAGACACTGATGAGACAAAACTGACGTCAGTACAATACAAATAATAACTGTGTAAATCTCCATGGAATATTGTTCACCAAAATGAGGTTAAAAAATAAAAAGATTAAATTACACAGTCTTTTTTCACACAGTGACATAATCCAAACGTTTATTTTGGTATTTTGCCATCACACCCTCCATTTTGTTATGTGTGCGCTAACTTGTCTGCGCTAGTCCATGTGGCCACTTCGCTACCAGGGCACCAACTGCGCATGCGCTCCTCCAAGCAGACTCCAAGCGGAAGTAGTGTAATAAGAATAGCCACACATCTGTGGTGTCCACAGCTTACTGTGAGGATGTTTGCAAGATATAATTGAGGCATGAGTGTTTAGTAACTTTGGGAGGGAAGTCAATGCCACAAAAACAAAGAGACAGCACACAGAACCTGAGGTAACCTAATCTTAATAAAGTCAACACCTTTCTGACACAGTCTTGACAAAACTTAACATTATATGGGTGAGATTTATTGCAGTGCTGTTGTACAGGGCTCTGGTAAATTGAGTAGGTTTTCCCCTTTTTCTTGGTGTTCAGGATTTGAATTATCAAACAAAAAGTTGAGATCATAGCAATATCACAAGAGTTAAAATGCACTTTCCAGACCTCATTGTTTTATCCTCTTTAGTGTCTGGATGTATTGCTTAATGCTTAAATTAACCATATCTGACTAGACACTCTCTCTGCAAAGCTGCATCCTTAATTATACAACCTGTCATTTTGTGACTTATTTTCAATTTTATTTTCCTTTAGCCTAAAATCAGTTGGATTAAATTTTATTTGAAAGCAGTTTCTTGGTTTTAATTGAACCTGTTCACAACATTTTTGCTAACTAACTTGATCTAATGACTAGAAAAATTCTAAAATGTCTAGTATTTTCACCGACTGAAACTATAAAATGTTAATGGTTTTTGTCCATATAAATAGGATGAACTTGAGAAAATATGACTAAAACCAACATGAACTTTTTTAAAATCTCAAGATTAAGATGAAATCTAAAAATAACAGCCAAAATTAACACTAGTTTCATAAAACATTACATGACATGAAAAATAAATGATAATGAGCCATTAAAAACACATGAATGTAGATACACAAAATACAGACCAACAATGCTCAAAATAATTTATATAAATAATAGTTGAACAATAAAAAGAAAGTAGGTCTGAGGAGGTGAATGATCAACTCGAGTACACGAATGGTGTCCCAGTCCTTTGCCTGTTCTCACAATGGGAGCCAGTGCTCAGTATTGTGCCATGCTGTTCCATTGTCCTGTCATATGGATGGATGAGGCAAAGAGCAGCAACAGAGGCCGTAGCCAGCTCTATTATGTATTACATTCAGTTTGTGCACTCACTTCCTCTGTGTTACACTCTGTCTCTGTCTCCCCTCACGCCCAACCCTTCTGTCTCTCTCTGCTTTGCCAGACAGACGGACAGAGAGACAGACCGGCAACTAGAAATGCTTATTGTTCCCTTGGGGTCTCTATTGATCCTGCCAATCACTTCATTTACTGCCTTATCAATGGCGACTCCCACCTCTTTCCCCGCCAGTGCAGACCCTGATCGATCCGCTTAACACACACTTACACACACATAGATAAAAACTAAGACACACAGGCCTGAAGACAGCAAACAGCACACACACACACACACACACACACACACACACACACACACACACAAATGGACAGCCGTTAATCTCATTGAAAGACAGGTGTCAGAGGAAGAAAGACAGGAGTGAAGGAAAGCAGAAAGGAGGAGACATAGGAGAGAGAGAGACTGCATGAAAAACCTTCACTTATCAGTCAGTGACCCACAAACACACACACACATACACACACATACCAGCAACCCACACACGCATTACTGAGATTTCTATTGTCAATGTTGGCCACCAGTGTGACTGAAAGACATGTGGCTAAGGTCGAGAGAGTGAGGGACAGAAGTCAGAGATTTACCTGTGATCAGGGATGTGGGAGAGAGTAAACTCTGATTATTCTTCACCTTTGTATTTTATGTAAAGTTTTATGATTTACCAGCCTTTGTATTATTCACCGCTAACTGCCTCACTAACTGGACATGAATGCTCCTGGCCATTTCTTAAAATAAGAACAAAAGCAAAAGGAAATGGAAAGCCCACTCTTCTTTAAAAGGACAGAACATGGGTGGATGGAGTGGGTGAGACAAATATCAGAGGCAAAGAGGAGAAGGAGAGAGGAAAGGATGTGTGGGGGAGTGGAGGATGAAAGGAGTGGGATGGGAATAACAGACTCTCCTGGATGAAGATTGATGGTTTTTGTGGAAATGAACATTCACCTGGGAGTGTTTTTCACATGACATTGCAAAACCATGAAAAGTGATGACTCAGCAGGATGACTGTGTGCCCTGACTGTCTCCTGATTGGTTTAAAGGCTTCTGCTCCACTAGGGCTGATTAGGTGAGGTGATAGGCTAACACAAATTGAAAACATATTTCATCATCTCCATGTTAACTCTACAAATACATATTGTTATCTATGTATCTATCTATAATGAGAACTAACAAACAATATTATAATATGATTTTAACATCAGAAATATATTATGGTATAAAAATAATCAGATATCTATATAACAATATAACTAATGACAATACTATATAACAACACAACATTTCAACTGTAACAATTATATAACAATAAATGTAGTGATACAAATATGTAACTTAAATAACTATGACATAAATATGTGACTATATAGCTACACTACAACCACAGCTAATTATATAATTATGTAAATGAAGCTATATAGCTATATAACTATAATTTTATTTATGTACCAATTGTATGTAACTATAACTCTAATTAGAGTATAACTATGACTACAATTATATAACAATAATGACGAAACTATACAACCTGACTGAAACAATATAATTATGTCTCTATAACTAGATAACTGTAACAATATTACGATACATTACATTACTCTTTAAAAGATATAATGCATGCAACTATGCAACTATAACTGTATATCTCTATAATATGTAACTATAACTATATATAATGATTTTGATATAACTATATGACCATAACTAGTGGGACTAGTCCTTTCCTCACCCAGGAGATGGTAAAATATTAAATACATACTGAAGTGTCTGTGTCTATGAAATGGAAAATGTCATATCCAGCGAACTGAACACAGAAGAACAGACATTCACATGTTCTTGATTTGTGACTGTGTGGCCTCAAATCTCTCTATGTCCTTCTATTACTCTTTTGTTTCCATCTTTCATTTTCACTTCAGTTCAGCATGCACTGTTGGCATATTAAAATGGCCTCCACAAAATAACCAAAACATCTAAACATAAGTGAATGGCATATATAGCCCCAAAAAATAAAAAAACATTTGAATGTAATTGTGAACATCTGCTCAACTTGTGTGACTTAAAGATCCCGTGTGTCTCTCTGTATTTCAGTGTACACCCTAGTTCTACAGTGGTTCAGTAAAAGCAAAAAAAAAAAAGAAAAAAGAAAAAAAAAAGAGGCAGGAATGTCCAAATAATGAATCCTGGAGAGCAGCGCTAAGTGATTATTTTCCTCTTTGTCCCTCTCTCTTTTCCCATTCTATCTCATGATTTCTCTCCTCTTTGCTGCCAGCGATCCTCCTCATCTCCTGCCTCCAGGGTTAATAAATCACTACTGACATACAAATGGTGGCTTGGCTCGACATGGCCCTGGATGGCCTCTGATTAAAATTGTTTGTTTAAATCTGCAGTTTCCAGCCCTGCTGCTAACTCTCTGACATTCCACAACATGGCAAAGCTGTGAAGCTGATGTACAGCTGGATGAATCCTCTCCCTGTGTGGGTGGCTTTTGAGAATAGATGCACATGCATCATCTGGGTCCTGTATCTGACCCATCTATCATATACACAATAATGAAGTCAACACTGGTCCATCTGATATAATGAATAATGAATGAACACAGGGGATAAAGAGTTACTGAAGGGGGAGCTGTCGACTGGGACCAAAGAGAGGGTCTCTGATTTACTTTAAAATGCTGCAATACGCAGGATCCCTCAAGTCATCTACAACTCTGATTTTGCAGGCCACAACACATCAATCATATTGTACATTTCAGAGAAGTAAGTTCCAGCTGGATTATAATCACATGAAATGGTAATTTGCCTTAAATTCTACTTTTCAGACTTGAAAGAATTTTGGATGTCATTTTAAACTAAGTTGAAAATACAGATGCCAGTGTTGGAAGTAATCTCAGTCAAAGGAGCTTCCACTCGAACATTGATCCAGACTGATTAATCATGATCCCAGTTCAGTTGAAAATAAACATAATTTCCTATGTTTCATTTCTCAGTTTCAGAGGATTGTTCATTCCTCTGCAGCCCACCCTGCCTCCAGGCCTGGCTGCCTCTGTAGCCCCATCGTGCTGCCAGCGCAGCCAAAACCGAGGCCCAACACCGAGGGCCCCTGCCGGCCCCTGCAATGGAAAGCAGATGGCCGGTCCTCTGACGGCAGCCGGCTGCAGTCGGCAGTCCAGGAGAGGAAACTTCTCATTCGCCGTCATCCATCATCTGGGCTGGGAGGAGAAGAGGGGGAGGAAAGACAGAGCAACGCCTGACACCCGGCGTCTGGCCTCTTTCAAACGCCTTCACATGGCACATTCATGGCTCACGCTCATACACACATGTAAAAACACATGCATACACATGAAGAGTGGGCCTTACTCACTCACACACACACGGTCAGGCCAGTGAATATATTCTGGCTCACGTTCCAGTTTTTTGCCTTTCATTAGTGGTATTATTCTTTTCAGCAGCGGGTTAGTTGTGAAAGGTCTTTTCTGGTCTCTCTTCCCCCCCGAGAGAGAGAGAGTAGGAGAGAGAGAATTACTGTTTCTTTCTGTATCTCAATCTTTGTGCTTTTCTGTTTCTGGTCCTCATATACATCCAGTGGTGTCCATGCTGTCCTCATTACACCCCACTAGATCCTACAGAAATAAGTAGAAGAAGAAGACGGGAAAGAAGAAGGAGAAAGAGAAAGAGAGAGAGAGAGAGAGAGAGAGAGAGAGAACATAGGGAGTAATGTACCTGACAGCTAAGGATCATTAATCACTGTCAGACTTGAAAGAAGAGGGAGGACGAGGTGGAGGAGGCGGGGGTGGCGTTTGACGTGGCAACACACACACACACACACACGTCCTGTCTCATACACACGCTCTGCTTCATACATTCTTTCACAGACCTCCTGTGTCTCAGTCCTTCAGTTCAATTTGATTATTCCACATGAGAGATGAACAGTTTTCCCAAAACATCAAAATAGGGATGAATAAAAAGTAAAAGAATAAACACACGCACTCTCATGCACACACTGGAGGCCCTTCATGTCTGCGAGCTCCTGACACTAATAAGGGCTGTTGAGGGTTTGACTCCACGCGGCAGGCCACCATTGCACAGCAGGGACGACCATTCACAGCCTGTCAACCGGCCCCGCTGCAAGAGGCACCGACAAAGAGCTGCAGAATGTAGGACTCTCACAAAAGAGATGACGGCGACACAGTGACTTCAAATCTCAGGCATGCAGGCGCGCACAAAAAACAGACAGACACACACACACATCCTTGTCATCCTCCCATCCTCCCCCTTCCTTGCAGCGGGACAGCAGCTGGCCTGTCCGATTGTCAGTCACACTGATGAGACTGTTCAGCTATGTCCAAATACCCCCCTGCTCCCATTTCTATCTCTCTATTTTCAGTTCAAATCAAGTCAAAGAACTTTACAGGCATCACATTTTCTTGCAATACCAAAAGCACAACACAAAATGATACAAAGATAACAAATCATTCACTATATTATCCAATGATAATTGAATTTCATTTCTATTTGAATGTTAGAAAACCTACAGTTGAGTAGGTGGATATCAAGGCCTAAACGGTTATTGGAACTTGGGTGACACTGTCTATCACTAACAAATGTATACGTATTAAATATTAGTTGTGTGAAATCCTTTAAAAATGTTAAGGCTTCTATAATAAATATTTGTATATTATCAAATGATTACTTGAATGTGAGCGAGGTCACTGAGAGAGAATTCTGCAGCACCCATCAGCTCTTTATCTTTTTAGAGTCTTTCAGGTCATTGTTGTTATGTTATTGTGGTTTTATTTCTCACAACTTTACGTTTATGTTTGGTTCACTCTCACTGCTCTCATCATCATCATTTTCAGCCACAGCAGACAGCTGTTTTCTCTGCTTTGATAAACCCACTGCACACAACCTGCCCGACACCAAATGACAGGCAGACACAGTTAGCGACTAGCTTATAGACATTAAACAGCTATTTTTCTTGGTGGAGAACAAAACTGAGCTAAAAAGGAGAGTGAAAATCGGACTTTTACTCATCAGGTAGCCAGAAACACAGTTTCAAATGAACACTAATGTTGCTCAGTCACTTCAGGTTTAGGGTACATAACCTAACACTGACATTCTGGGTTTCCATCCCGCCTAGGACACATTTAACTTTTACTCTTTATATATATATATATTTGTGTACATTTATATTTAAATATAGATATAGATATATATACTGTACTTGTTATATATTAAATAAACAATCTGACTCTTGGCAAAATCTGAATATTTAAAATGTGAAATAGGAGACACATGCCCTTACAACAATGTACAATCAACCGTATACCTTATGATAAGGAATATACAATTAATTTTACATATAGAGCCTTTTCATAAGATTTAGAGAGTAGAATTTAATTTTGCCAGTTTTATTATTTGCCTTATGATCATCACAGACTGAAATGTGTAGTTTATCATTTGCTGCTGTCTCACTAAAATCAACTAGAGAGAGTCCACCACTGTCTCAGTTGGACATGGTGGCTTTTAGCCACAGACCACAGCTGGGCCTCCCAGACTCTTCCCAGAAGTCCACAGCTGGTGGTGTTAAAACGTAAATGTAATCCATCACAGACAATATAATCATACTCTCCTGCACATGAAGCCAACTCAACTCCAAAACAGTCACCGCTGGTCTCTTCCACTTATTGTTTGGTCACTTTAACAGCAAAATGAAGAGCACAGTGGTTACATGGACAATCAATTTAATTTCTATGTTTGAGCAGTAACCATGTCATCATCAATCTTTATTTAAAGATAAAATGATGATGTCTATTATCTCACTGATTTAAATGTCTTTTATTGCAGTAATAGCTCTGAGGGCGTTCTTTAATGTCATTATGGGGTATGAGGGTGTTGTTGATAGACATTGTCGGCATCTCTAAAGTACCCATAATGGCTCTAAAGAATGCCCTTCTGGGTATCATGGAGATTATTCAGTACAATGCTTACCAGTGTGTTGTCTGAAACGAACATCTACATACAGAGGAACAGAGAGCAAGACAACAACAGAGCACAGAGGACAGCTAAGTTTCTGCCTCCCACAAATTAGCACATGAAACAATATAGCGTGCTAAATGGACAATAACAGGGTGGTCTGGTGATTACAGAGACAGTCTTTGAATCATTTAACCCAAGTTCAAGCACACGTCAAACAGCAAGACACAGAGTCCCTAGATTTGTAGCTGACACTGACCTCTGACCTGTCTGTGGAGAGAACAGAAACTGAGTGCTGGCCCTGACTCTGAAGACAGACAGGATGTGATCATCAGGCCAACAGCTGCTGCCTCCCAAAATATAATACATCAGCTGAGGTGTGTTCATGTACTTTCATTATCATTATCCTGCATTTAAAAAAAGATATCAAAATCTTGGGTCTTGAGTTTTAAATAACTGCCAAATACACATGTTCAGCACAGAAATGAATACTCAAAACTACATGTCCTGCATATGAATAGTGTCAGTAATATTGTACTTAAGGATTTAAATGAAATAATACCAATTGTCACTTTCAGAATGTAATTGCACTAACCTTATTTTTAGCTTATGATCCCTTAAAATGAAGTAGTGTCTACTTAATTAATTAATCAAACCCCTAATCATATAGACTGCTGCTGCAAACATTGTATCGCATTATTGTATAATATAATATGTTTTGGATGAAAAACACTTTTTTCTAAAGTAAATATACTCTGTTACTAAAATACTATCAATGACGTCAAGTAAAAGTAGCAAAGTCTATATATAAATACTCCACTAATATACCAGAGCTTTAGAAGTGTGGTCATGCACAGTAGATGCCTCACACTGCCTTATACTGAGTAGATTACACTGTAGTATAAGGTTAAACTGCAGTGCTGAAATTTTGTAAGGATCACTGCTTTAAAAATTACTCATATTTTGCAGGGGTAGCCAGAAACAGTTTGGGAACTTGTGAAAAACACTTGACTGCAAATGTAACTGGATAAAGCACAACTGTTTTCCTTACTTACCTGAAGTACCTTTTTCCAGACTTGCCATTACACTCAGTGTAAAAGTTTTACCACAAATACAAAGAAGGATTTGAGGTGGTGTTTCCTTACCTCCTGTCTACTTTATGGCTAAGACACTGTAAGCAAATAGAGTGCGTTCACTATGTTCTGGGATGGAAGTGTGATGCACTGTGGAGGTCTATAAGAGAAGCAGCATGAAAACATAAATAGGAGGTAGGAAGAGCCGGGCCAGAGAGCGCACACTGCCCTACTGGGTGGCAGCCCTGATTCAACAGCAGACAGACCCAGAGCAGGATCATCTGTCTCCATTATGGTCTCCCTACAAATCATCTACATTTCCCCTCTTCTCCTCTGCTGCCCACAAGCTCATAAAGCTAGCTTTTCCATGCTGCTTTTGGCAAAAGGAGCGAGAGAGACATCCAGCGAGGTGTATTGTGGGTGGTCGAATGGTGTACGAAGCAATGCGTACAGACACACACATGCACCACACGCTATTCAGTTTCGACGGGGTTGACCACAAAACTGCTATTCTTACCAGAATGATACATTTGCAGCTTTTGCTTACAGCTGAGTAAATGCTGCTGAGGGAAAACATGCGTCTGGGATGTCTGCACTTCCCATGAGCCCTCTCTCAGTGGGGAGTGTTTGCGCTTGTCCCACACATTTCAGTCTGTCTTTGTCACGGAGTAATGGACTTACTTGTGTTGTTAGTTACGGTGGAACTGTAGTAAGTGGTTTTTGTTTAAATGTGCAAAACATGATCTCTGCTAAAAAGGGCGTACGACCAGAAAAAGCTAAATTATAGCAACAACTAGGTGATATTACTGACGGTCAGATAGTAGACGTTACCCTTTCTCCTCTTGTGGCCAAACAATGTAAAAACACTTCACTGCTGCCGGGCTTCTCTTTGTTCCTACGAGTCTGCTGTTTCTCACTTCTTCCCAGCATTTCCTTTCTTAGCCATCACAGCACACAGGAATGAGTGTTCTTCAATATTGACTGCTGCACTTTTTCAGATGCAAAACTGTTTATCTGCATGCTGAATGCTCTCGCAGCATGGCTAACCTCACTCTGGGTAGGGTTACAGCTCACTGCTGGTTATTGCACTGAAGGCTTTCACATTTCAGCAACTTCTGCACTTTATCTTGTGTATCATGATTATTTTCTGTATATATTTTCAATGAAGCTCAACGTGACTCAGCAGGTCTGTCAGAACTGCTACTACAACTTAACAGTGTGATGATCTTGTGGAAAATTAAACTGCAGTTTAAAATGGACTTAATAAAACAGCTCCAATAGAAACAAAAACACTGGCTTGAAAATGAAAAGTTCTTTGGTTGAATGTGAATTCCATAAAAATGAACTGGCAAAAGACTGAGCTTCAAATTCACAGAGACTTCTTTTGGACAGACTGAGCCAGGAAGAGACTGACATTTCCAACACACATTTTTCTAAGATCATAGACGATGAAAAAATTCACAGATTCTTTTTGCTATAATTGATTATCTGTCAAAAGAAATATCCCTCCTAAGTTGCATTTTAAGTTTTTCTCCTGTGCTTTCCTTTTATAACAAAATCACACAAAGCAGTACCTAATAGATCAGGAGCTTGAGGTTCTGCCGCCTCCTTATACTTGGAGTTCGGCTTCTGTGGTGAACTTTGCCAAAATACTCAAAGTTGTTTTCTGCAAAATCAATTAAGTTGAGACTAACAATGTAACATTCATTAACACATAATACGCCTACGCCTTCAGTGACATAACAGGGAGCGTGTGCAGGCATGTGTTTGTATTTCTGAGAGCAAGAAACCAAAAGGTGAGCTGGAGGCCAAACCATGAACTCTTCGTGCTGAGCTAAATGACAAATTTAGGATCCAATCTAATAAGGTTAATTAGTAGACAGACACAAAGTAAGCAGTTGTTACTGGGGAAATAAGATGTGTGTGTACACTGTAAAAACATTTCCAGGGTTCAATCTATATTTAGCCATTATTCTAAGTGCATGGCTCGAGGGACAGCAGTGTCTACAGATCAGGTCCACCACTTTGGTACAGACTGGAGTATTTCAGCAACTATTGATGTTGTTGTTTGTTCCTCTGACTTTACCTTTAGGACCACCAGCATGACAAAACTTTAAATTGTCCATTACTTTTGTCCATCCATCTGTCCATCTGGATCGTCAGTCTATCACAGGGCTGACACATAAAGACAAACAACTATTCACACTCACAGTCACACCTATGGGGAATTTAGAGTCACCAGTTAACCTAACCCGCATGTCTTTGGACTGTGGGAGAAAGCCAAAGTACCCAGAGAGAACCCTCACAAGACACAGGCACAGGGAGAACATGCAGACTCCCACTACTTTTGTTTATAACCAAATACTTAAAAAACTAATGACATTCTGAGCATATAGAATTTGTTTAATGCCAGTGTGTTGCGTTGATCAGATACAAATATCTGGTCAGTGCATGTTGTCAAGCTGTGGAAAAATCAGGTAAAAGAAGTCTGGTTGCTGTGGCACTGTACGCTGGCCCATCAGGACACAAGAGTGAAAGCACAAACATTAAGGGAAACATGCTCCACAAACAAATACCAAAACACATACAAAGAGACTTTCTTTGGCTTTTAGGTTGACAGAGGTGACACAGACACTACAAATTAACCTCTATTTATAGAGTAAGGCCTTGATCGGGGTTCTGGAGATCATGGCAAGTTGTCTGGAACTTAATGCAGAAATATAATCACATGGACATTGTACAGTGCCAAAACTAATGATCTAATGATTCTCTCTTCAACTCACCTGTAATCCAACACTGCAAACACTATTTGTCACTGCCTTGACGTGAGTATCTAAATAGGAATATCATTACTCAGGATGATGGCTGCCTGGTATAAAGCAACCCAACAAGGCCTCAAAACACATAATAACACACAGTGTAGACTCACACTGAACAGGCATTTCTGTATGGCTGTTGTTACTGTGAGCAATTACAGCACCTTATCTAACAGTGAGGATAATGAGGTTGCACAGAGAGCAAATTCTATCATGTCGGCATAATGAGATTTGGGCCTGTGTCTCGCGTCCTGGGGTTGAGGACAGGGACGGGGACAGGGACACACACCAATACACACACACATGCACACACAGTTTTCTTATCTGCCCCACCTCGCATTGCTGCCTGACATTCAGGGGAAATTGCATTCGGGCTCAGTGTGTGATGCAGTGTGTGAATGACTCTGAGGCTCTCCCCCTCTTCCTCTCTCTTTGCATCCCTCCATTCACCCCCCACCCCCATACCACTCTCCCCCCTTCATGTTCTCCAACAACCCCACTACCACTTCTGACAGGCTGTTTGATTTATGACTCCAATCCCCCAGCGCAGACACATAGACGCAGGCCACACTCCCAACTATATGTATGTATTTTAGTTTCTCCCACAGCCCTCCCCTCTTCTTGGCTAACAATTTTGCCTTACCCTGTCTCTATCAGTTTCTCTGTTTCTCTCTCTCTCCTTCTCACACTCACTCATTCACACACACACGCACACATCTTGGGTGTGGTGATTGATTATCCTAGCAGGACTGTCTGGTGTATTTTTGATCCTTTTGAAATTTAATCTCTGTGAGCAGTACAGGGAGTGACTCGTCACATGTGCGCACACACACATACACACACACACACACAAGAGGTGGAGGATGAGTGAACAAGTTTTGGAAAGGCAATGCAAGCAAGAAGTGCGGGGGCATTTTTCAAGTTGTATACACAAACAACTTCATCAAAAGTTAGAGGGTAAAATGGGAACAGAACAACTTGCAAAGCACAGTACTTAGCTTTGTGTACAATTACAAGGAAAACTGAACTCTGAGACAACACACAGATTGCTGAGTGATATCCTGAAGGCAGCCTGTGATCAGAATCCCAGAACCAGGACTGAAACCTGGACTCAGAGAGTGATCAACACATATGATTCTGTTCCTCAACTAGGGTACTTGAAAAGTGTCTCCCAGGAGCTGCTCAGTGGACAGCAGTATAGTCCTTTGTATGATTAGTGTGATTGTTATTCTCCATAAAAAACACTGTTAAATGAATGACTACAAATGACATACGTACTATCAATTAACAATCATCACAGGAACATAACTAAGAGTAACTGGTCATGCTAGTACCTCTATAAGTATGAGGCTGAGGCTAATGCTAATGTCAGCATGCTAACATACTCACAATGACCTACAAGTGTATATAGAGGATGTGACAAGTGGCTGTGGTGGAGGATGTGGAGTTGTTTAAAATAAGTAAAGAGTAATGTAACCAATGAGTGAAGTTTGATTTGTGAAATTGTTTTTAATATCACAGCAGTTGATTGGCTGAGCACTTCCATTAACCAGAATGATATTGCTTAGTCAATGGCATCACATAAGTAAAGTAACCAACAAGGAAAAGACAGGGCAACTGGTGCCAGTTGTTTGTGGGAATATCCTTGTTGACTGTGCCTGTTTTATTATTGAAGAGTAGGGATGAGTGGCTACAGAAGTGTAAATGGTCTAATGGTGGAATCATCACAGGGAAGGCAGAGGTTTGGGGGAAGAGGCAAAGACTCAACAGGAACATGCACTGCCTGAGCTTTCCTTGCTGGAGGGCACCCTACTTGAGCTGTGTTTGCTATTGCTACAGCTTCTATTGTTTGCACTAACACTAACAAAGTTTTTAAGTACCTCATCCCTGCTATAGTGGGTCTTTATGGTCTAGTGTAGATGATGATGTTCAGAATATCCTGTACACTTGTGCAGTGTTATTTGTGCGCCTGATATGACAATGCATGGAAACAGCTCATCCCGATTGTGAAGTTAACCGGGATGTGAGGTAATAATGCTGATGGTATGGCATGTAAACACACTCAGCTGAAGGAGGACAGTGGGAAAGGAAGAAGAAGATGGAAGCATCCTTCCTCCAATCTCTGGCTTCACTTTGTCATTTATTTTCTATAAACTGACCTGCAGACACAAAGAGCCATGGTCTTGGATCATTATCTCCATCTCATTTGTCTCTGCTTGGTAATAAATGGTAAATGACATGATAGAGCACCAAGTGAGTGTGTGCAGCAGTAGAAAATGTATCGACGGCTGATCTGTGTTTAGTCCCCCAGGTCATTGATCATAGGCAGGCATTCATCCATAATGGGCCCTATATCTGTTTGTCTCTCAGTGGGGAACTGGGACTACAATGAGACATACATGGATCAGACATAAAAGGGACCATTACACACAACCCTATCAATACTCACTCCTGAGAAACTGCTTTCCATCCTCTCTCAATGGAAAGATTTGCTGGCTGCCCAATTAAGAACAGCTAGAGTCATTGATAGAGTTTGGTCAGGTTTGTGCAATTAGAGTCAGTGACAGAATTAGTTAGATCATTCTTTATTAGGGTTATAGGTTTATTTTCATTCACACTTGTATTTCAAAACTAAATACCTGCTATTTCAATATAGTAAACCATCTACTAAATTACTGGTAGCATGTAGTATAACCTGTAAAAGAAATGAAATAAGTTTGCAGACAAAAAGTAGTTTACCACTGATTTACTTGTTTATGATGGATTTATGTGTCATTTAAGTAAAAGATCCTGTATGATACATTTATCAAGACATCCCCCAGAAACCAAACCAGTTTTACAGTAATTCAAAGACAAATTTCACATGAAGTTTAACAAACTGTCAGGACAGTACAGACCTCTGAGCAAACTGAGAGTTGGAGTCCAAATCAGGAATTTAATCTGCTTGAGTAAACTGTGTGAACCAATGATTGTATGGACAATGTATCTGCACTTCCTCCCACTCTGCAGAAATGAAGCCAAAATATCCTGGATATGAGTGCAGCCATCTTGCAGTGGTGATGTCATTTGGAGCCAGAGTCTGCACAATAGTGGTCGGTGGGAAGAACTGCAGTATGGATGTCCCGCCGATATATAAGCCAGACCCAATCCTGAGTCAATGACAGCTGTCAATAGCAATAGCATCAAATATCTAATTAAAACCAAAATTATCTGAAAAATGATCACTTGAACATCAGTGTAATAAGAATTACCTAAAATGTGAAATTTAACATGTACTTAGATTTTTTTGTTTGGCCCATGTCCCATCCACCAACATAGAGGGAGCAGAGTTTATGACCTAAATTGCAACCAGTCACAACAGAGATGTTTTGGCTTCACTTTTCATGCCATCCATCTTTATTTACACTAACTGGTTCCCATCCACCTGTCTATTTTCAATCTGCTCATTAAAAACCTGATAAAAGCAAAATGTTAAGTGCAGTGGAAACAGGCTTAGTGAAAGAATCATGACGTACAAGAAGCATCTGACTTAAAGGTCCACTGAGGAGATGAAAAATAGAAACAGATGAAAACATAATCTGTGCAAAGCTACTGTGACTTTCTTCAAATTAATACACGAAACAAACATCAGTGTCATACTTCCATCAAGTTGTTTTGCAACCAATTTCTAATATTTGCATGTGCATTCATTTGCATTTTCTTTTGCAGATTTTCACAAAATGTGTGCTATATGTGGAAGAAAACCTGGCTATTGTCCCATTAGCTACCAAGCTAACTAGATGATTTCTGTGACAAACCACCAATGCTAGAGTGTTCTTCAGTATTAGTGGTTGTAATTTGCTCACTAGCTCTGTGAGCATTCACTAGATCACCAGACTTTCAAACAAATGAATATAGTTTTATGTGCCACAGTTCTTCATAAAACATGTCAGACTGTGTGTCATTTATGATTACTTTCTCATTTTCAGACTTTTGTGGTGCTGCAATGTCAGTGGATGCTAAACAAAATGGAGCTGCAGAGAAAATGATTTATGAGAAACACATGGATGATTTCAACGTTTATGTCTGTTGACCAGATTCTTTGGAATATTCCCTTAACGTTCCCAACATTAGACACAGAGTTGTATCTAATGGTTCCCAAGCTGAGTTTCTGTGTCATTTCGTTTCTGTGATCTGCAGGGACAGACAGATTGAGATGGAGATAGGACAGAAAGAAGCAGACTGTCACACAGATGATGATCTATAGGTCACCACAGTTATGCAGACTGTGTATAATCACACAGTCTCACATTCAGCTGGTTTACCACAGCTAGACCAAGGCACACACTTTCCCATGGTACACTGTTAGAGAGAATCCTCATGGGGGAGTGAGGAAGTCAAGATCTGAGGTCCTAACTATATGTGTGTATGCCTGTACTTGTATGGTATGAAACCGCTTTTAAGACTGTATCACACAGTTAATCACCCAAGCTAAGTTACTGCCAACATGTGGATGGATAGACAATGGAGCTTTACTGTTAGATGAAGTTAGAAGATAAATATTTCACATCACACTTGACAGCAAAATAAAACAACAGCAATGGCAGGGATGAGATGGAGCGTCAATCATGTGTGTCCACTCTGTGTCAGACAACTACAATTTATTGTCTATATTTACACTGCTAGGTTGTTGAGACCCTGGCTGTAGGTTTTGAGTGCTCATATCTGGAATGAGGTGGCATGATTAACATTCCCAACACTCTGAACAAAAAGCAGTAGGTGTGTGTTGGTGGTGCAAGGGGGTCAAATCCAGTATGAAACCATTCCTCAAAACTGCAACCTTTAGGCAATAAGTTCATCTCTTCCGAGGTTCTATTTGGTGAGATTCAACTTCTGTTTTATAGGGTGGTGGCAGAAGTCTCATAGTCAGATTGCTAAAAATCTCAGCAAACAATATCGATACAAGATCCACTTGCTATCTTTTGTTCTGCATCATATCCACTGTTTACTTTGTTTTTCTGTTGAGTACCCTGTGACTCTGTTTGACCACACCTGTTATCACATGATTGAAGTTCCATGGGAAGTCACATGGTAACAACTGAGTTATCTCCACTACAACTGAGCACACTCGATCTGAAAAAAGCTAGTGTTTTTGTGCTGTTTCCAATGTAAAGAACACCAAATACCAGAAGGCTGGTGTTCAAAATACTCATGTTGGCAGGTCTGTTTCTGAGCAGACAACCCAACCATTCCAGGGCTAAGTCTCCTATGTATCAAACACTTATTTATATTCACATTTTATGTCACATTTGAAGGTGTAACTATCAATAGCAGTGTGCTTGGTGTACCGCCCAAGTGACAAATGTTCCACCTTGAGTGGAACTTGTTTGTGAATGAAGAGTATCCATGTGGATAAAAAGCCAGCTAAATGATGTCCTAACACACAGTGGCAGGCACAGCACCAACCAATAGGCAACTGAACAGCATGGATGTGTGTGTAACTGTGAAAGTCAGTGTCAGCTTTTAGATATTCTGACCCAGTCCCCTATACTTTATCACTGGTGTAGAAGCTGCCACAGAATCTAAATTACACCCCTCCCCTCTGAGCTTTTCTAACACCTCCCTTCCCCTATCTGATCTTGTCTGCTCTCTTTTCCCACATTTCCTTTCTTTTACTCAACCTCTCCTCTCCTCTCCTCTCCTCTTCTCTCCTCTTCTCTCCTCTCCTCTCCTCTCCTCTCCTCATCCATCTCCAGACTGGGCCAGTCAGTGGCAGCTCTATTGATAGGGTAATCCAGGCCTGATTAATGACCCAATAATCAGAGGGATCCTCAGATCAATCATGGGCGTGATCAATAACCCTCGGCCAAGGCGATCATTAGCCTGCTAGAGTGCATCCTCTATTAGACCCACAGACCAAAACAAAGGATGTAAAAGAAAGAGAGGAGCTACAGGGGAAGTGAAGGATGGAGGAGGGGAGGCAGGATGGTTTTTGTAAGATGATAAGGAAACAGAGCAGTTTCTGTGAGCTGCGAATGAGAAACCACAGAATAAGAAACTGAATTATCTCATTTATATTCATGTGTAGGTTAGGAGACATGGGACTCTAGAATCCATTTAAAAAATATACTGACATTGCAGCAGGAGGAGTTAAGGGGAAGTTAAAATGTGTGTGTCACTGCAACTGTGCAGACTATGCCATGCTGGGTACAGACATGCCTGTGTGTTTGTGTGTGTACAATATGTGAGTGTGACTCTCTATGTGTATACAAATGTGCATGTATCCATTGTATATGTATTGGTGTGGGTATACTTGTGTCTGGGGACATGTCTGTGTGCGCTCATCTGTGTACGTGTGTGTGTATTTGTGTGTGTGTCAGCAGGGTGTGATGGTCTCTGATTTATGGACTGTGTCCCTCAGTGCCAGCTCTCTGTCTGCTCTAGCATGGAGGATGAATAGACCTCTGTCAGCCCAGCCAGAGCTCTCCCCTTCTCCCCTCACTCCCCCCTTCATTCCTCACAACCCCCCTCAACTCTCTGCCCCTCCCTTTTTCTCTCTCCCTCCCTCTCTTCCACCTCCCTTCTCTCTCTCTCGATACCATTTTGCAATTAGCCACAAACAAACTTAGACCAACTGTTTACTTGTTACTATAAATATTGTGTCTGACAGCTGGCAACATAACTGATATGGGTAAATAACCTCACACTAAGCAGGAGCTAAGTGATTCATGTCCATTACAATAAGCCTGTCTGTTGTCAGCAGCTCAATCTGGGACGTCCCAAGTCTGGGACATGGACAACGGGGAAAATAATCAGCTGTGGGAAACCATCAGAACATTGATTCCTGATTCAGGACGTTTCTTACTTAACAGCTTAAGGGTTTATTACAAACCAGGTCTTCTTCATAGTTAACTCAAAGCAACTAAAATAACCTAGTAAAGGTAGGGAATGTTGTGGTTTTGGTAAAAAATCAACCATTATTGTTTTTTTGAAGGAGATGCAAGTCCCAATCTCTGAAGTTAATGACATTGTTAATGATTTCCACAGACAGTGAATGCTGTGAGGTGAGGTCACTCTTGGTACTTGGTCAGTCCCATACTATGGCATACACTACTGATGACAACTGTTATCACTAGTTTGTTTACATCAGGACATGTCTTAATGTGTTAGGTTGTTTTACCTTGTGTGCAAAATTTCAGAAGAAGCAACTCACTGATACACAGGTAAAGCCGAGGCTATAATGCCAAATCCAGCTGTTTGTTTGTAGGAGTGTGTATATGTGTGTGTTAATGAGAAAGTGTGTATATGAAATACAGTATCAGTTAGTGTGCAAACATACCCTGTAAAAACACAGTCCAATGTGTTTTTACTTGTGTTAGCACTTGTTTGTATAGGATATTTGTATACATTCATATATCATGTATGTGTGTGTATCCATATGGGGATGCGTTTGTCAGTCTGGGTTGGTATGTTTGTGTGTGTACGTGTGTGTGCCACCACTCTCTGATGTGGCAGCCTGCTGTGTGTACTCATTTATGTGTAATGAATGCTTATGAGGGTAAACAGATGGTGTGTTAACATGGTAAAATATGATCTGCTGCCAGACAATATGGTGGCACGCTGGTGTTTACAACACACACATTACACCCTGGGACAGCAGAGCAGTTTTAGAGCAGCCTGGCTTCCCTGTACAGATCTGAGTGGAATGAAAATGCCTTCCACATACTTTTATCCAAGTTGTTAATATTCTGTTATAGGAAACACTTTGGTGACAGTCAAATCTATTAATCTGAAATCATGACTAAAAATATGATGATGCATGATATGCCAAACAGAAACATATTTTACAAGGAACACATTACAAGTGTGAATCTTCGTAAAGGAATAATCCACTACATTTGTTGACATTTACAATCAGTGTATGACTGAATACACAGCAACAACACACTGAGTGTGGACTGCCGCCTCTCATGATTTGAATGTCACCCTGTGCAGCGGGTGTGTTACCAGGAAAGATGGACTCCTCACTATTGTTTGAAATGAACAGATAGAGAGCCATTTATATATTATATATCTTAAAAAATTGTTTAAACTGATGTTTTGTCCACTTTTTTGGGGCTACTAGATTATTTGATGAAAACAACTGCTGCTCTGGCTGGAAACAATGCTAATGAGAACATTGACAGTGAACAAAAAAAGTAAAGTTGTGGGTCATAAAACCAAAACAATGAACTGAAAGACACTAACATGCTCAGTAGATGTGGGTTCATCATAAAGGCTACACCTTTCACATTACTAGTAGTCATCTGAGTGGTTGTTAATATGAAAATATTGATTAGTGCAGCATTAAGGAGTTCTTACTTGTTACTTGTTTTTGTTGCAGCACTGTTCCCATCAATCAAAGAGTACACATTTTCAGGCCCTGGCTGTAAGAACTGCATTAGAAAATTGCCAGTTGGGTTTGATTTATGGTTTATTCTTTATGCACTTTACTTTGTGAGTAGTCTAAATGAGCACATACTAAATCAAACTCTCTGAGTCGTCTCGCAATATTGTTCTTTTTGTCAAAAGTAACTGAGCAACTTTGACAAGTTTTTAAATGCGCTAAAACATACTTTTTTACTTCTATTAAAGGTCTGGGAAGCCAGTTTTTTTCAATCTAATTCTTACTATGAGCAATGCGGTCGTACATGATTAGTTTTGTGCCAGGGTTAGAACAGTTTGGGTTATTGTTGGGTTATTTCACAGTGCATCGTCTAATTGTTTCTTCAGAGGTTTTTAAATCCCTGGGTGGTGCACACATAAATGTCATCAAAACATCACACCTCTGTCCCACCATGCCAGCTCTCTCCTTTATACAGATGTCAGTTTGTCTCTGTGACTACCTCTGCTGCTGGCTTAATGGTGGAACGACAGTGTCCCCCCCATACCATATTCTTGCTTCCAGTAGCTTTTATATAGAACAGCACAACATTCCCACTGTGAACAGGCTGTATAAAAGAGACTGTTAATTTTGACAAGAGTTTACAGTTTGATTCCATGTGTGGCCAATAAATTTAAATGGTTCATTCACTCTTAGATATTACTTTGGTAAAAGTCTGTAAGGACAGTTAGCTAAATGAAAGCTCAGGGAGAATTAGCATGACCTTTTGTGTAGAGTTTGGATTTTGAAGCATGCAGAGAAATAGCTAAACAAGGAGCTTTAGTGCCACCCATCCATGCAAACACACAGACACACACAAACACACACTTCTGTGACCCCGTGGCCCAGCTGTCCATGACGAACGATGACAGAGGTGTGACAGGAGAAGCCAGGCTATCAGTCACACACACACACACACACACACACACACACACACACACACAGGTAATGACAGATGGTTCTGCCCACTCCTTTGCCTCTTGTGTACTCTGCTATTCTAATAATATTCTCTTCTAGGTGGAGCTTGTATTTAGATTTCCTCCACCCTCCAATTATACAGTAAACAACCACAACCTCACTGTAGGTGATCCATATAAAGTATTTAGTGTTGATTCTTCCTGCAGAAACTGCTGCTCAGTACTCATTTTTTCCTTCTGCCATCACTGCCTGCTCCAAGTCATTTACCTCCCTCTACCTCACCAGCCTCCTCCAGTATTAACACTATTTATATGAATTCAGCATTTTGCCTTCATTTTAATGTTGTTGTTGTAACCTTACACCATGGATAATTTGAAGAGATAAATCTCCTTGATTACAGCCTGTGTCTCATTTTCATAGTTTTGGCCATTAGCAAAGCAAACTTGTAATGATATAGATATATTGTGAGCATAGAACCAATCTAAAATTTTGATCTTTATAATTCCTACTCAATAACATTTGACAAGTAAAATTTAGATGTAAATTCAGATAGTCAGTCCCTACAAACATTTAATCTAAACAGAACTTACACAAAAGTATCTGAAACCTCAGTAGCATTTCTATTATTAATGATTATACTGGGGTTTTTTTGTTGTTGTTGTTTTTTTTGTAAAGATTCAAAAGTGCAGAAAGCCCCACCCATACTTTCTGATTGGCTGGGGGTGTAGCGTGCCCTCACCTTATGTAACCCCAGTTTAGCAACATATAACTCATGAGAGACCAGTGGAGCCAGAGACAAGCCTGTCAGACGATGACTGGGTATAAAACTGTTTGTCTTTGAGAGTAAAGATTCCTTTATGTTACTTTGGTGCCAGAGAGGCAACAGGGGACGGGTGTTTACAGTGATTTAAAACAGAAAAACAGCATGGCTACACAGGCTTGGCTGGGCTGCACAGGCCTCTATTGAAGGATGCCAACCCAAAACTAGCAAAGCCTGGATTCTGTCAGCAAACACACTGAAAGTGAGAGCTGACAGGGACACACACATCCGCACACACGCACACACCCTGCCACCACGCAATCTGGACCGATCTCACTCCATGTAGCATTTTACTGTGCAATCATCAAAGCACCATTAAATCAGAAGTGACTGCCAATAAAGGGAGGAAATTGCGGGCACGGATTACGATGTTTGCATGATAAGGGGTGTGTGTGTGAGGGGAGGGCAGAGGGGGATGTAATCGGGGGGCGTCACAAGATTTATGTAGCATTTACTGTGGAGCAAGTCGTAAAGTGTAATTACAGGGGGGGTCGACACACCGCAGAGCCACAGCCCAGCAGGCAGACTGGCAGGAAGGCAAGGAGACAAGTGATCAAGGCCTATTCATCCACACTGTCTCTCTGTTTGTCTTTTCTTTCTTTCTTTCTTTCTTTCATCCTTTCTTTCTTTCTCTGTCTCCAGACTCATAAATCAGCTGCAACAAGTCCAAGCTTCAGTGTCAAAACAGCTGAGCCCTCTGACATGAAGTGCTTCACAGGAACAATACGGTGTGGGTGGAGACTGACCGATCAGTGTCTCCGCAAAAAGACACAAACAGAGAGAAGACAACAGCCCAGTGACTTTTCTTCACTAGATGTTTGTCATTGTTGGAAAAAGTTGCCACATTTGTCGACTAGTTCCTTTGTTAAAATGCACTGTTTGTGATTCATTCTGTAACTGATATACTCTAAAAGTTGTTTCTTTCACCATTAGGCTTTTAGAATTGGCATGACCTTTTGTGTAGAGTTTGGATTTTGAAGCATGCAGAGAAATAGCTAAACAAGGAGCTTTAATAGAACCTGTATTTTTGGCCACTTCGGGGCAGCGAATACACGCTGTAAACAAAACACTGATGTCTTATTATCTTGAAAAGCTAATATGGTAAACTTGTTAGCAAATAATTATCTCATCCAGCAGATATTGGGCAAGATTAGCTTTTATTTGGGGCTGTGTTTCTGGCTATCTGCTGTATAAGTTCAATATTCACTCTCCATTTAGCACCAACTCCTGAGGAAAATATCTGGCTCTTCAGCACTTTCTGCCGTTTGTAGCATGAGTTTTTAGAGCTTTTTTGCTAAGAAGCAGAGCTGTCTTTTATGGTTGGCATCATTGCTGAAAGTTGTGAGTGAACCATGGCAGCAAAGTTGTGGGCTTTAAAGCTGAAACAATGATGTCAAAGATGCTATAATGCTCCTGAGAGCAGCTTTGACGTACCATTACAGAGTTAACCTGACTTGTTTGGATTATTCATGTAAATTTGACCACTGAAGTGTTTTTGCAGTCTGTGTTTGGCTAGCTACAGCTAGTTAGCAGCATACCCTCAGTTTGTCCCCTCTGCTCATGCATATTCATGTTCACCTACTTGAAAATTTGTTTTTATATGAAGTCACTCTGGACACGCCTTCAGAATTCTCTAATTAGCATTTGACAGTGAAACCAAAAGAAGCCAGTGTCCAATTGAATCCAAAGAATTTAAGTAAGGCAGTAATCTGTTATCACATCTCTTTTAAGTCCCAGAGTGGGAGTGGAGAGTTTGGGAGTTAGTTTGCCTCTTTGCATGTCTGCTGCTGTACGGGACACGAGAGTTTTGTGTTGATTCTCAGGGGAACGAGGGAGGAGAGACTGCATGAGAGAGAGCTTAAGCGAGAGAGCCGCATTTTTCAATTGCAAAAATCCCTTGAGATTTATGTCAATGTTTACCGTTCCTCCTCCAGCTCTCTGCTTAAAGAGGGAGCACTTGAACAGTAAATCATCCCTTTATAAATGGATGGAACACCAAAAACCTTTTGAACTGGACCTAATTTGAATGGTAGCTTTCAAAAGGAGAGACCCCCCTCAGTTAGTATATGTCACAGGCCTCAGTTTAGTACATTGGCATAGCACCAGATGTTAAACATGGTGATAGTGTGTGTGTATCACTTCCAAAAAGAAAAATCCAGGTTTTGTAGAAGGCTGATCAAATCTGCCTGGTATGGAAGTCCAGAGCTGCCAATATCTGCCAAAAAAATATGTAGGAATTCCCTTCAAGAAACTGGTCAGCTGAAGTGGTCAGTGCTGCTATGATGAACATGATAAGGGAAACTGACATTTCAGTCATTAACAGGCAAACAAGGCAACCCTAATGAGAAACACAGCTGTGGAATAGTGTCCTCTGATACATTTCAGCTAATTAGATGTTACACAGTGTAAATATCACCACATGCTTTTGATGGGTGATTTACCATCATGGTAACTGCCATAAAAAAGGGCATTTCCAATTAAATTTAATTGGCTATAAGCTAAAATCAGGACGTAATTCATAGTCAGGTTAACTTTGCTTGTATTCTACCAGTTTCAAAGCGAGAAGTCAATTTTTACATTTCAGTATCCTTAAAGTAGTGTTACACTTACAGTAAGCACAGTAGAAATGCTCTCTTTTAATTTTAATTTCTGTCAGTGATAATGCATCAACCAAGAAAATGAAAATTTGATTATTAAATTAGAATTTTGTCATCATGCATACACAAATTGAAAATGTATTGCGATTGAATTATTTCATTCATTCCACTCCCTTGAGATGAGCAGTCTTGTTTAGGAGACGGTCCTTGAAAGATGTAATGATTTAATTTAAATATGCATGCACACATTCTTGCATTATTTTAATGTTTAATTGCTGGCAGATAAACTCACAGGTTTTTTTCTATAACTACAAAGGAAAAGGCTAGTAATGCTACCAAGCCACTTTGGGAGGATTTAAAGGACAAGAAGAGAAAAGTTTTCTCATCATCTTAGTGTCCACTGAAGAAAAAACAACCAAATAAAACTCAAATATCAGCATAAACTTTTTATCCTTGTGTAAGCCTCTCTAGTCTGCTCTTCAATCTACCCACTGCTACCCATTGCAGGGTCAGAACGAGATCAGAGGGGTTATTTTAAGGTCAGCGTCAGTTCAAGAGGCCACTGAGTCCGCCCATCTTCCTCCTCCTCCTCCTCCTCCTCCCGACACATGAATCATTTCTCTCCTCCCCCTGTCCTCCTCACCCAGGCTGTCCCAGGCTGTGCATGCTGTTTTTCTCTGTTTGCTGTCATCAGTCTCACACACACACACACACACACACACACACACACACACACGCACGCACAAAGAGAGAGAGAGAGAGAGAGAGCGGGCACATAGACAAAAACATTGAAGGCCAAAGCTCTCTCCAAACACAGCACTCATCTGCTGTCATCACTCCTATTCTCACACCTCTGTTCTCTCAACACACACTCACATACAAACACTCTCTCTGTCTCGCTCACACACACAAATATAAAGATACAGCATCTTAATAACAACAGGCTTGAGGAAGCAGCCATATTTGGGCAAAAGAGCTTCAGTGGACTGGTCTGTGTTGAATGTGAATTCATCTCAGAGTCAAACAACAACACAAATACTTCCCCAGTGTTACACAACCCATGTTTCACTGAGCTCACAGCTTCACTTCTCCTCATTCAGTAAAGTCCAATAACACACTGCACACTCAAATCCTGGAGTATGGGACAGGTCCACAGCTGAAATTTGTCACTAGAGGTGCAGTAACTGAATGTTACCTTAATTCTGATGAACAATACTTTTAAATAAAATGGAAAATCAAATGCATGTTGTTCTATACGATCTTTTCTATTCTGATCTGAGAAATGGGTTATTTGGTAGAACTGAACATTACTTTCTGTTGGAAGACCTGAAAAACTGAAAAGACTTTATGGAACATTCTTGCATCTCTAGAAGGATCTGGATAATGTATGGTCACTGACAAAACATTTGCTGCATAGGCAGCTTTTATATCATCTTTCTATTCCGTTTCAGTGTAAGACATGTTGACTTTCTTTGGCTTAGGAACCATATAGAGCATGTGGTTTTCAGTCGTGATTTGTTTTTCTTTGGTGCTTGAATGTCAGCTGCCTGAAGTCTTTATTTATAAATGTGGTGTCATTGTATGTCATGTAATCCCATGTGGGATAGACCATTTCAGTGGTATGACCCAAAAATAAAAAATAATTTAGTGGTTTATACAGTGTGTGGTTTGAAAATTACAGGACTGTGTTTAAAAAAACATTAATAAATCACTGGATTTAATGGGATGTACATGCATTTGAAATTTTACCATATGATTTGGATTACTTGGCTTTCAGGTAGACAGAGTTTTCACCTGGCTTATCTGGTTATCTGCTGTAGCTGATGCCCATGTAGTGTGTGCTTCAGTCCAGCAACCTGTCAGAAAGTTCACTCAGTTTCAAACATGGACAAACATCAACAGATTTTGACTTAATGTTCTTGTTTGGTGGTGTAGACATGTTGGCTCCAGCTGATTCCAAAACAGGAAACAAAATGAGGAGTCAAATATCTGTTTTAATGTTTCATTGCAACAAGCTCCTTTGTATTCAGTGCAACAGTGCTCAGCAGTATTTCTCACTACTGGCCAAAATTTTACCCTACAAAGCATAGCCTCATTAGTTATGATCCACAGATATTATGCAAATTTGGTTCAGTGTCTTGCCTGAGGACACTTCAGCAGGGCAGATGCTTGCAAACACAGAGATCCCTTCCTTCGCTCAGTGCCATTCAACACCCTTGAACATGAACCACCAGTAAGGTGACTCACAGTGATGAGACAATAAACGTAACAAATATCCCTGTGTTCCTATGATGTTACTGTTTAATGAAGAAGTACCAGTTTAACTGTCTGACTGGCTCTGATTGATTGTCTGTCAGGGAGGGTATTCTGTGTCTGAGAGCGATGCCAGGAGACAAGGCTGCGACATGAACATGATGAATCCCACACTCATTTAATTGCTGTTTTACAGTTCAGTGACAGCCATCAGCTAAATAAGCTGTCACACACACAATGTAATGTCTGACTCACAATTATTTTACTGAGGCACAGAACAGTGTTTTTTTTTCTTTTACATTCCTGGTTTTCAGAAAACTTTAGTGCTTTGTCTATTATATTCCTACAAGGCGCTACTATACTACAGTCCTATTGCCACTAAATATACTACAATACTCTCTGACCAACCAAATGTTTTGCTCACAGAGAGCTGTCATATTTACACACGGAGTAAGCATTTAAGATTCGTATAAAGGTCTGAAGCATGTTTTCTCTTCCTACCTCAGCCTTGCAGTACTGCTGCAGACTTTGTCATCGTGATGTACAGTCAGACCCTGTTTTTCATAGTGCTAAAAAGGAGAAGATTTCATTTTTCATTCATTTTTTCCCTCCACTCAAGTCTGTATTATAGACTAAGATTACTATTATTAAACACATTTTCCAACACTTTTTACTGTATGTTTTCCTGGACATTGATATGTTGTGGTAGCTCTGTGTTCAGGATAAAAACACCAGCCATAATCCTACACACCACTCTTAGGACCTGTACTTAAGAACAAACCTGATGTACTTGTACTTTTCTTTAGTACTTTTTTTCATGCCTTTATACTTCTACTCCACTACATTTCAGATGAAAGTATATAATTTTTTTAATCCACTTATCTCACTGCTGTAGTTTCTTCTTTATTTTGCATACAAAATAAATGAAGAATTTATAATGATGCTTTGTCATATACTACCTAACAGTGTATATAAGTAGAGCTGAAACAATTACTTGATTAATTATTTTTTGAACAATTTGGTATCGATTTGGTATAAACTCAGACAGACTGAAGCTTCATATTAACTTTAGCTCAACTTTCGAGTGAAGTATTGACCTTAACAACAACCACTGACTTTGTTTCCCCATTTCTCATGGAATAGTTTATATATCAGTATCTATATAGCTATAAATACTGTATATATCAAAGCCAGTTGAGAGAGGATGAATGACTGCAGTGTCCAGCATACATAAGGCATGTTAGAACTGTATTAAGAAATATTTGAAAATATCTGAACCTATCCTTTAATTTGAAACAGTGAAGCAGAGAGTGACAAAAAAGTTTCTTAGTAGAGCTATGAACCAGAGTTGAACCCAAGATCTTTCAGCCATGTAAGTCTGCGCACTTTGAATAATCATCACTGTTCAACAGAAACACTCAAAATGTACAAGTTGTCTGTGAATCTCTCATCACTATCTCGCTCCACATTGGTGGCTGTTTGAGAAGAGGAAATGAGAGGAGCTGTAGGAGGAGGAGGAGGAAGTGGAGAGGAGAAGGGGCAGGTTGTCATAGGAGTCATCAGTAACTGTCGCCACCGTGCTGCAGGCTTAATTAACTAGCTTGCTCGTTAGCATCGCTGCCCTCTTTTCTCTCCCTCCCTCTCTACTCGCTCGCTGCTCTGAATAGGAACGCCTGATTATTCTCGCTCCAGTCGCAGCCAATTACAGGCTCCAAATGGAACAACATTAATCAAATTTTTAGTATGGTGGCAAACTCAGAGGTATCAGATTGCAGAGGGACGCAAAACTAATATGTCACTGTCACTGGCGGTTGCGCAGGCATTTAGCAGCTAGCATTAGGGAGACGGGTGAGACGGGCTATCGCCTGGGTGTAATATGGAGCCTGATCTGGAAACCATTAGCATGACATGGCAGCGGGAACACAGAGCCTGTTCTCACCCCACATTCATTTTTTTTTCCTCCCCTCACCCTTGTCTCTCTCCTCCCTCTTCCTCTGTTCACTATCCTCAGCAGTCAGACAAGTGAGGAGTACAGAAGGATAAATTGGGGGAGGAAAGGGTGCAAACTGGATGAATAGAGAAAAGGAGACGTGAGGGGGTAATGAGAGGTGAACAGTGGGAAATGGAAAGGACAACCAAGAGGAACGGTGAGGGCTTTTCACGATCTTTAGACAGGGAAAGGAAGATAAAGGCAGAGAAGAGACGTTTTCTGCCAGCGTGGCTGATGTGAGTCTCGCTGGATGAGAATACTCAGAGCTAAATGCTGCCATTCAGACTCTGGCCTCCCAGAGAGTGGCACTGGATCTGGAGCAGGAGGAGCACACACACAGGACCATGACCCAGCAAACTGTGTCTTGCCACCTCACTGGCTTCCCAGGGCTTGGCCCAAACCATCAAGCCACAGTCAGAGCCAGCCAGAGGACACCACTGCATAATGGCCTCATTAGGACAAATGATTAAAGCCCAACTGAAATGTGCTAAATGCCTGTGTCACTGAAGTGGCCTTTAAACGGGCATAAATAAACAAGAATTATGCTGAAGGTTTGGGTGTGCACCCTGGCAGCATAATAAATTACAGGGTAATGATATTAAAAGCACAGAGTCGTTAAGATGCCAAGCGGAGACGCCATAAATCCAGGCGCGGGCTCCCACTGGCTGTCCCCACGCCGAGTAATTAAAGCAGATTTATGAGGCGCATTACATCAGTGCTAGATAGTTCATATATCGGCCTCTTTTATTGGACAGCCTGACAGGCGCCAAAAAATATTGTTTCGAGTTCCCCGTCCCCTCGCAGCCGAGAGGCCTCTCCTGGCACTCCATCTTTTGTTGTGTCAGTCCTGCGTGGTCGTGATGGATGGACCGATCCACTCCTCCGTTGCTCCCCACGCTTGTTCAGCTCCCCCCATCCTTCCTCAATGGGAGACTTGTGACAGTACCAAATAGCTTTATCTTTACACAGCAGCTCTTTCACACCTTCCCTCCTTCTCACTGGGACAAAAACAAAGAGCACAGACACAGGTGTAAAGCCTGAGATGGACAGCAGGGATGAAAGAAACTGAAACATGAATGAAAAGAATGACAAAGAGTGGAGGAACTGCAGTCAGAATGGTAAAGAGAAGACATGCTTATTACATGTCCTACCCCATATTCTCCAGGGTTAGATGAACATGTTAATTTGACAGTATATCAGATAGACAGCCTGTGATTTAATGTTGGATACTGGTTAGTCAGTGTTCCCCAACTCTGACATTATAATGCAGTTTTATAACATTATTTGCGATGTATAATTGTGTAGTACTTCCCAAGTTACAAGTTATATAAAGCTCTTTTGTTACCATAGTTAGAGTTACAGTGCAGCACTCTCACACTAAAATGTTAAACTGTTCAGCACAACACAGTAAGTGGCTTCTCAGCTCAAGAACCTTAGAGTTGGTTTATCAGTCATCACCTCAGGATTTGAGACATCCTTGTCCCTGGATTTCCCATCAGTTCACAGCACAAATGTTTTACAACTTATTTCCAGCCCCATGCATGCATATACAGAATTTTATAGCTATGGAAATCTCAGTTAGGGAACACTTTGGTTCAGTATTTGGCAGGATGAAGGAACTGGAATCAGTATTAAAAAAGAAAAAAAAGAAAAAAGAAAACAAACAAACAAAGTGAAAATTGAAAATGTGTAAAAAAAAAATAAAATACAGGAATAAAATAGGACCACAAAACAAAAGACTGGACACTGTTTTGAGCCACAAACCAGTTAGTACTTCCCAGATTTGTAACCAAAAAAAAAAAAAAAAAAAAAAAGACAAACTCATCACCAAAGCCTGACATGTTTATAAAAGTTCTGGTATGGACTCCAGTTAGTGGTTGCTAAGGTCAATGGAAAACCAACATAAGAGGTACATCATACATGAGAGTGCTGGTAGCAAAGCACACAAATGTTAACACAAATTTCAGAAAGTAACAAAAAGAGAATAGGTGAGGAAATACTGTACTTTCCAGTCAACAAAGATCAAACCAATGATGGAGGTCAGCTTTCCAGTTATTCCCCTACACCATGATTTCTCTTACAGTATCTGAGTGTATACTGCAACACTGCAAAATCAGGGGGGCAGATCATTTATCGGTGCTTGCTTCAGTGTCCACGGCCCAGTTCATACTACACAAATCCAGCCCGATTGAAACACACTGTTGTCACGACTGATAAAATGTCCAGTATTGGTCCTGGATGTGAATGCAGGGAATGATAAAACGGGCCATGTCGTGTGACATACTGGAAGAACAGTGATGTGGTGTCTTGGACGCCCTGTGACAAAAAGTCTAGCATGTCAGAATTTTTTGTATTTTCCTGCCCAGTGTGACATCTCCCACACCATGTTTCTTCAGGTTGACCAATAGCATGATGAACGTTTTCTCTGGCAGAAACATGGTGTTAGTGTTATATAACTGCCTGTTGGTTTGGCATGCACTTGACGACATGTTTACAATTTCTAGACCCTCCTCCCTGACAACATGCAAGGATGGGAACAATTTCACATGTAGTCTTATTCTAGAATTAAAATAGTTGGTTAATTTTCCAATAAAACAGTTCCCACTACTGCCATAGTGCTAAGCAACTGCTCTAAACACTCATATGTCCTATACAGGAACTATTTGTTTCAGTGGCATTAAATATATGTGCTTCTGTCCTTTCAGCTGTACCTTTCCTCATAAAAATAAACCCCATGCATATACATTTACATAGTTGTACATGCTGCAACGGTTTAGTGGTTATGATCTTCTGTATATCTCAATAAAATCACTGTGCTCCTTAACTGCTGATGAACCTTAAATGCCCCCACAGGAAACACACTCCGAGAGCCAGACAACTTAATTGGTTTGGCTGCATGTAATTTTAATAGCTCTTGTAATTAGGTTGCTTATTATAAAGAATCTAGTCATAAATCATGTGAAACAGAGTTACATATACATTTCCTGTCATTACAAAATATTCTTCCAGTGCTGCAAGTGTGCCACTAAGAGTCACATAAAGGAAATCTGATCTGAGCGTCCTGTTGTTCAAGACTGGTCTGTTCAAGGTCTGAAAAGAGACGAAAGAAAACAGGGAGGGAGAAAACAGAAGTAAAGACTCTGATGTTAATGATGTCTGACATTTTTATTATCATTATTAATTAGTGCTTTTCGAGCAACACACTTAAATCAATATGAAGGAGTGAAACAAATTTCAGCGACTATTCGGATCAATCTGGGGGAGTTTTTTTTATCTACATTAATGTCAGTAAATTCAACTCATTACCACGGACCTGGCAGGCTGGAAGATTGGTGGAATTTCTAATTAGAAGGACATGAACTGACTAACCATTAGTCGTCTCTCATCTGCAGTCCGAACACATCTGTGATTAATGTTTTTTCCTCTTAAGTTTCTTTTACTCTTTGTTGATGAGACTCTATCTTGCAAGTGCTCCCTCCTCAACACTATGCAGCACATATCAGTCATGCTTCACACCTGTGCACATAAAAAAATTACCGTTATGAGACCTCAAAACATGCAGTTAATCACAAGCAAAACCCATGTGCTTACATGGACATATATACACATAAAAATATGCACACACTCCTGCTGTGTGTGCCCTTTTCTCCACAGTTGTCACCCCTGGTGCAGCGTTGCCATCTCCCCACAACCACCGGAGTCAGTTTGGAATCTCCGTGCAACCCTCATCTCTGTCCGCCCAAATTAACTGCTGTGACAACTGTTCCACCCAGCACCCCATAGGAGCAGAAAGAGAAAGTATGTGTGTGCGATTGTGTGTACAGAGAGTGTGGGGGTTGGGGGTGGGGATCTAGCCAGCAGCGATGAACGCCTGCTTTGTCCTTTAGAATAATAGGCCAGGGCTATATTTTTTAAAACATAGCATGGCCCTCATTAATTTTAATATCTGATGATGAGTTAATTTATCAAAGACTTTTCAGCAGGGCACGTGGAGCAAGTGCGCTGGCACTCCTGTTTGGTCACTTATCACCTCAGTGGGGTAGAAGAACATACAGTGGGGCACGCAAATATAAAGGTACTGTATATATACTGCAGTGAGGGTAATAATCTACAAACTTTGAGCTGTAGGTGAAGCTGTGCACACATTTATAATGTGAATTGTTCAAATAGAAAAAAAGAAAGAGAAAAAAGGAAAAGTAAATTTCTATTTTATAGAAACATCTTGTTGCCTTAATTTATTCTTCCATCCATCAATCCCTTTATGGTCGTCTGACTGGGTAAAAAGGACTGCACTTACATAGCACTTCTCAACCTGGGAATAGGACAGCAAACTTCACAATGGGTTTCAGTGTCTTGCAAAAGAACACAGGAAGAGATCAAAAGAGAGGTGTCCTGGAGGCTTGATCAGATCCTATCACCAAACAGTGTGTTGAAATTGGACAAATGTCCAAAACCCCAGATCGCATCAGTGTTATTCACTGAATAGTGTCATTCAGATTTCTTTCTACAAAGTCTGTGCATGGTTAATGTTAGGCAAATGAAAACATTTGGTTATGGTTAGGGAAAGATCATGGTTAGGAACAAATAGAGTCAGGAGGTTAGCATTGGGGGAAACTTCTTGCTTTTGAGGCGACAGTGCTAACCACTGCACCACTGTGCCACCCAATCAATTATACCTTAAAGGGGAGATTTCTTTAGGTTCATAAGTTAAAACCAAATAAAACCCAAATAAAATCATTATTTAAAATAATTAATTATCTTTAAATTATTTGCGTAAAAACATCAACCCTTCAGCTTGAATTTCAGGAGCCAAATCTGCTGAGTAGGGTGGTTGGGGAGCAACGGCTGTGTTGGTATGGTGTGATGTTGAGTCGTGGCCGTACTGTAAACTTGTATTTTAAGTATTCAACTATGTCTTAATCAGTGAGCAGAAAGATTCATGTTTTTCACTACACCTGCAAAACTCAACTTATTCAAGGTGATGTAAAGATGGCCAATAGTTACTTCATACATGTAAACATAGCCTCCACACTCTGCAGGTGTTTGAATGTTGACTGTGCATGAATCTGTGTATATGTGTGAAGACTGATCTTTCTGCCATAGCAAGCCACAGTATGATTAGTGTATGTGTATGTATACAGATCAGTTGTGTTTCCCTTGCCGTTGGTGGTGGGGTTTATTTTGCTTACAGTGTAGATTTTTTTATGCTATCAGAGGGATACTGCACAATTTTATGGGAGAGATGGATACGTCAGACGTGTGTTTGAAAAGCAGCATGTCTCTGTCCCCGTCTGTGTGAGTCTGAACAGGCGGAGAATGAGAATCAGAGCAAACAGCAGTGTGCAGTCAAGAGTAGCACAGCCACTCCATCACTGTGATAGGCCTTGTCATCTCTCCCTCTCTCCTTCCCCCTCTCTCCTACTCCTGCACTCTCTGTCTCCCTCCCTTCTACTCCCAGTGGTAAGGATGGGGTGTAAAGTTCACTCCTGCCTAATTTATCAACCACCCTCCCTCCACAGGGCTGTACAGTCATTAGCTACACACACTGACACAGCACCCCGGCCCACACCCTACCCTCATTTATTGTCTTTTTACAGCAAGGGAGCAGCATCAATTAATTAAAGGCTAAATTGCTCTGTGTCCCCAAGAGTGGAGGGGGCTGAGTTGATTTGGTGGGGTTATGAGGTTAGGTGTCTAGTACTTGAAAGAAGTTGAAGGACATTTTGTAGTTGGGGGTCTTTTCATTTTAACCATTTCTACACTGTCTAAATTAAACAAATTTTTTGATTGTAAGTCCTTTAGATAAATTTGGACATTTTCAAGGATTTCTTATATTGTTGGATTGTCAGACTGTTTTGAAGGTAGTCTGGCTCCACATTTTTAAAGACTAACTTAAGATCAGCTGAAATTTTTTGCTGACCTCCAGTGGTTTAATTTCTTACCATGCTGCAGAGATGTAGAAGGGTACTCTGGGGTGTGTCAGTACACCATTCAATTCAATTCAATTTTATTCATATAGCGACAATTAAAGTAGTAACTACAATAATACTACCAGTAATACTAGAGGCAGTACTAATTTCTAATTTGTAAATTTCCCAATAGGGACTAATAAAGGATTATCTTATCTTATCTTTATCTTATCTTTATCTTGTATTCATTCTATCTTATCTTATTTTATCTTATCTTAAATACAGCAGCAGGCGTTGAAAGGGGTTGTAGGAGCAGCAGCAGTTTGTCAATACAGATCAGACTTCCAGCTCCAGTGGCAGAAATACCCAGAAAGAGATAAAAAGAGGAGAGAGAGATGAAGAGCACAAAACAATGGGCAAGTATATCGAAGAATATTTATTTATGGGATATAAACCACACTGAGAGAGAGACAGAAAGAGAGAGGGAGAGAAGCTCAGTGCATCATGGAAAATCCTAGGCCTATAGCAACATATCTAAGGGATGGCTGAAGTGAGCCTGAGCCAGCCCTAACTATAAGCTTTATCAAAAAGCAAAGTTTTAAGCCTACTCTTAAAAGTGTAGAGGGTGTCTGCCTCCCAAACTGAAACTGGGAGAAGGTTCAACAGCAGAGGAGCCTGATAGCTGAAGGCTCTGCCTCCCATTCTACTCTTGGAAACTCTAGGAACCACCAGTAAACCAGCATTCTGGGAACTTAATGTTCTAATAGGATTGTAGGGAACTATAAGATCTTTAAGACAGAATGGTACCTGACCATTAAGGGTTTTGTAGGTGAGGAGGAGGATTTTAAATTCTATTCTGGATTTCACCAGGAGCCAGTGTAGAGAAGCTAACACAGGAGAAACATGGTCTCTTTTTCTAGATCCTGCTGCAGCATTTTGGATCAGCTGCAGAGTCTTTAGAGACTTGTTCGGGCAGACATCAACTGTTTAAAGTGGTTACTGACAGAGCACACTTCTCATTACATCCAAATACACAGAGCAGCGATGCTGTGGTAGGGTGCAACAGACAAACTTTCAACCAGGGAGAGGAGTGAAATACAACTTTTTTGGTGTTAATTTACACCATATCTACACAGGAGGCACAGCAGAGCAGCAGCAGCTCTGGTGCTCTGTGTGTGACTACGCAGAATGTGTTCAAAAAAAGTATTGAGTTGTGGGTCATCCATGTTTTAGCAGCGCTCAGAGCCCAATACACAGTTGCTGTGGTTACGTAAGTAATTGGAGGAAAATAGACCTGGAGTGTAAAAATACACCTCTGGTCATGTTTTTGTGCATAGCGCAAGTAAACTACAGGCTGTTGTGCTGTCTGTGTAGACAGTATAGACAGCTGGATTGATTAAAATAAGAACTTATCTGCTCTGTCAGATGTGCTTGAGAAAGGATGACTGAAAAACATTGTTGGAACACTACACTACATCCTTCTACTTCTTCTTTAAAATGACATGACCCAAAAGACTGCAGTATAATGTACTGATACACATATGTTCATATTCAACAAATTTTCATGGTATTATCAGTCCATGAACGTTGCGCATAGTGCTAGTACAACCTGTAGAACAAAAGGTGACAAAAGGTTAATGCAATACTTGTCTCTTAACATGAATTGATGATGATGCTTTTAAACTGGTAATGTAAAAAAAAAAAAAAAAGTAACTATTATCAGGATGATTTTTATCTTAGTTCCTGAAAAGTTGCTGTTTTGGAGAAGCAAGTTTTTTTTTTTACAATGATGGGATATAAAGATGGGAGTCTAAAAGTTGCTTGTCAAGAATTCTACCTGCACAACAAGTTACAAGAGCAGAAGACAACAGGAAGCGATAATAAAAAGCCAGTCTATTTTTGACCTAAATGTTAACTAATTATTTCTGAGTTCATGTTTTAATGTTACATTGCAGGCCAGGTGACCAATACACCCTCAGCGTGTCCTAACAGGTGCTTCAGGCTCAGTGCCCTTGTAAGGGCACACTCTGCAGTGCACTGCTCTGCTGTTTACTCTCAGTCAACCAGCTGCACTGCACGTTTATAATACTCTCATAAGTACGCTACAGATGGATATGGGTCCCCTCGCCGCCGCTCCCTGGCTTATGATTAATGAGTAGCACTTGGAGCCGCATGTGTTGCTGCCTCGCAGCTCCGACATGTCTTTCCGGACCCGACATTTTGTATCCTCTGTGAAAAATGAGCTCCTTGGTGTCGTTCATTACACAGTTTCACTGCCAGAAGTCTCCAATGCATATTCCTGTTCACTAAGCCTTGTGCCATGCTTGTACTGTGTGTGGGTGTCCGTGTCACTTTGCATCTAACTCACTTATCGAGACAGCTATCCAGTGAAATGCGCGCCAAGGGATATGTGTGTGATATGTGTAATTTGGGACTGTTACAAAGGAAGACAAGTCAATGGAGGAAGACCTGACAGCCAAAGAAGGAAGGATTTCAGGGCTCTTGTAGAGGACACGGTGCACAAGAAGTCCTGGCACAGCAGGAAAGAAGCCACTTTTCTGCTGTGCAGGCACCCTGATATGACAATGGCCTAGTAATCATTGTTCCTCCTCTGAAGTTATAGCTGTAATTTGGTCTGTCGGAGAATGGAGTCCATTTGTCTGACAATGCTAGCCACAGTCAGTCAACAGACACACTCATGCGGTAGCACACACATATGAAGAAGTACCACAACCTACACAGATACACAACAAACTCAAACCCATATGCCCTCATAGAAACACACACAGCCCTGTCACACACTGTCGCACACACAGATAAACACACTCCCTACTACTCAGCACTCTCTCAAGGGCACGTTCCAATAAAGCAGCATTGGAAAACAGCCATCTGATGGATTGGGCTTGGAGACGGCAGCACAGGCAAATCCCCTAATGTGGCATAAATAAGGCTGCCAGGTTCGATCGCTTCCTTACAGACAATGTAAATTAGTATTGTCAGGCGGGTCACTTCCCACTGGCCAGTAACCAACAAGAGTCACCCGCCAACCGACAAGGAGAGGTGGAGTTACCGGTGGGAAGGGATAGGGGAATTAATTAAAGTGGCAACCCACCGACACCTCACACACAAGCAGATACAAGCATGCACACACATATAAACAGATGTATTCACACACAGAGCCACACATATAGGTAGTGTATATAGTTTGATTTATTTCCCTTGCTCCAGTGCGCTCCCCTCCCTCTCCTGTGGCTCTCAGTGAAGGTCGATGCGACAGCTTTGCTGAGGCACAGAGGTGATGCTGCTCAGCCATTTTGGAGCTAAGCTCCCTGCATGTCTGCCTGAGGCCTGCGGATTCTCAGGGGGCTGACAAACTCAACACAGAGGTCTGTGAATAATGTCAAGTGTGATACATTGACTTCCATCACTTCAGAATTCCTAACAGCCGCCTCAGACTGATTAAATGCAGAGCCGAGGACGAGAGGTTTAGCGTCAGTATTAACCTTCGTGGGATGCTCCTTGTCTTCCTCCTCTCTTCTCTTCACACGGTCTTTTACCAAAATTGTCCTTCCTGTCTCTTGCTCTCCATGCAGCTGTTTTTTGTCAGGTTGGTTCCAAGACTGTCAGACCACAGCTGTTTTATCCTCACTAAATTTGTGTCTTCACAACAAGGCTTTGTTGCTATGGAAGAAATCAATAAGACTTGTCAAATACTTCTGCTTGGGTATTCTGCCACTCTTTGTAAAATGTAGTGAAGATGCCGTGATATACTATTGACAAGCTTCTTGTCAATGGCACGTCACAGGCATTACAGACATTACAGGCTTCATTGATAAAAAGTTAAGTAGAGCATGCAGCACATGTAAATGTTTCTCAAAAGCTGGGAGCCTAAAGCTACAGTAGACTGTGCAGCCCTCGCAATTATGGCGCCATAAGTGGGCACATTCATAAGATGAGAAATGCTTAAAACAAACAGCATCTTTCACACACTCATATTCCCACAAACACTGAAACCCACAAGTGCTCCTTCCTTGCAAGCTACCATGCATAGAAACAGCTTTGCCCTCTCTCTGTCAAACATTTCCTCCCATAGCCGGCTAAAAAAGTGTTTCCCAATGCTGACAGGGAGAATGGATGGCCTCCATTACGCCTGGCTACAAACACATTCCGCCAGGATGAAGGGGCCGTAAATTATCCTGCGAGCGAGCAGCCCAGGCCACAGCCGAGCCAACACCCCCCCCACACACACACCACCCCCCACCCCCTCGCTTCTAATGGGGTCGGCCCATCCACAGCCTGCACCGCACTGAATCACACACCCTATACCCAAACATACACTGTCACCTGTGTGTATATACAGTATGTGTATGCATGTTGCTAAAATGGAGGGGGCTTGTTGAATCAAATCACACCTGGGAAGAAATTCTTGAACCCATCATCTGAATAAGTTTTATCCAACAAAGACATGGTCTGTGATAAAGAGCAGCATGGTTGGGATCTCGCTCATGATGGAGTACAACAGACTTGTGCTAAATTACAGCCTGTGCAATGTGCTGCACACTGACAGGTCTAATGCTGTGAAGCTGGAGGGCGTCACTGTAGAAACATCAGCAGCATGTCAGGTCAAATTCAGTTCACATGACACAAGTGTTGCTGGCAGCTGGAAAGCCATCAAATAGGCAGAGACATTGCCCCATGGCATGGTTAAATGCTAAGTGTGTGTGCGTAAATCATTACATGCAAATAGTAAAATGTCAGGCAACATTGTGTTCCCACTAGGTAAAGCTTGTTCTTTCTCATGTGACTGTCCCCTCCCATTCTCACCCTGCAGAACTGATAGGAATCTAGGTCCTCCTTTTTGGCAGTTGACAACAAAAGCACCAGAGGAGAAATCTTCCCACTGTAACTACCTCTCTGTCTAGAATTAGTGTGTTTGTCATTTTAAGTTTCTGGGTGTGTATTTGTAGATGTCCATTTTGTTTTTAAGCCAACTTTTTATTCCAACTTTGTGTTCACCATCTTTGTGTGCCTACTACAGTATGCAGGCAATGATAAATTCATTCTCTGCATACTGCAGTGTTTCAAGATATCTATGCACTTAAATAAGGTATTGTGTTTTGAAGAAATGGTCATGTTGATGTTCTGATCTTTATCATTTTACTGATATGACACCCAACACCATCCATGTTCCTACAATAAAGTTTCCTTATGGAGTTCATTGAACGGGTCACTTCATCCAAATTGGAAAAAGATTTTTAAAATATATATATATTAGTCAGATTAGCTAATGTTAGCATTTCCATTCTTTTCTCAAACCACTGGACACCTCAACTACCCAGCTATCTCGCTTTCTACTAGTACCTAGTGTTCAGAAATGCTGTTTCTTTAAACTAACTTTTGTAAATTTGCATTTAGAGTCAAGTAAATAGCTGTCAGAGTAAGTTGACAATATTTTAATTTGATTTAAAAATTTGTGCTTAATCTTGAGGCCTTTTCAATGTCCAGAGACAAGAGGAAAAAGTATCATAAAAGTACCATAGCAACAAGCACCAAACAGCTGTTTCTGTTTAATTTTTATCTGCAAATTTTACACAATTTACACAAAATTCCATTCACCTGAATTTTAGAGTAAAGACAGAAATAAAAAAAACCTGGGCAAATAAAATAAATAGTCTCTGAATGGCTAGACACCACTAAATGAGAATGAGAAATGAGAAAGTTAGTTTCTTGACTATTTGAACCAACCCTTTAAAGTTTCATCTTGACTATCAGCACAATGAACTCTTACCTGAACCACACAACCTGGCAGAATGAACCCCCTCCTCTCTGCTTAGGACCTCACCACGGGCCAGCCAGCTGCAGGGTCCCGCCTGAGGTGGAATGGGCCTTGGTGACAGGTCACATTATACCTGGGTGCTGACAGGGGGAAAGGGGTCAGCCCCGCTGTCAGGGCTGAGAGGGAGCAGAGGAGGTGATGGGAGTGGGAGGAGGAGTAGTGAGGAGGAATGGAGCTCCATTCATCGGGCCCTTTCTTGAGTGACAGGCAGCACAGCTGTGACAGTGATGGTGCATACCAGCACACGTGGGCTTGAGTCCACACAGACAGAGGCGGAAAGAGTACCACAGGAATGTAGTGGAGGGGAGACCCAGCACCCAGAACTCTGTTTACCCATCATTTAAATTGCAGAATAGGTTTTACCACCTTGTAAAACTGACATAAATCTTAATGACACAAAATTCTAGCTATGCATAATCATGAGGTTAAAAGTGTTCAGTCATGAAAATAGGATCTTTCACAAGAAAAAGCATAAATTAAATCTTTTTTATAATTATGTTTAATTCCATGGTACACACTATATGACTTGTATTAAGTAGTCTAATTACAATGACTGACTGTTGAAATATTAAATTAATGTAAAAATGAGTTTTGTAGCTTATAAAATCAAACCAAACCATGTAACTGAGAACAGTTAAACTTGCTAGGAAAAGTACAGTATATTTACAATATATTATATACAACTTTTTTGCTAGGCTGTTAGCCACCCAACTAGCTAGCAAGAAATGTAGCAGAGCAACAACTGTGCGAAACTCAAGTTGGTAGCTTTCTCACCATCTCTGAACACATTTAGCAATTAATAAATAGATCCTAAGATGCTTTGTTAAGTTGTAAACTGGCATTTTGAACTGTTTTGTGGTGAACTACGACAGTTATCTGATATTGTCAACAGCTGAGCCTATGTTGCTGGACTATGTTTTTTCCCCACTAATAAACACTACATCCTGCAAATAAAACTTAATGATCAAGGCCTGAAAGTCATAGATGACACTAGAGGAAGTTTGAAAAAGTCAGCTCACCCTCTTAGCAATTCCTCTCAACCACATGCATCTACTGGGTCATGTGGATAGGAAGTCAAACAAGTTCCTGTCTCTCAATGAGTCAGACACAGGAAACTCTGAGATGGGCCTCTACCAGTAATATTTCCAGCAATGTGCTTCTCGTGGCCATCCTTAAATCTATGTCCTTTTCCCTTTGGGAAAACAGACTTAAGGTTTGGGGACATTTGAGTGAACACAGTTTGGCCATCTGGGCAGTTTTTGTTTCAGTCAACTGGTCACATGTCACCTACATGCAGATAGAGAGATAAGTTTCCATCTGACCCAACTCAACAACTGTTATTAACTTCATTAATAACATTTATGAATTTAAACTTAATAACTTGGATATATGTAAAGAACTAAAGAAAATAATCTTGTGTTGAGAGGATCAGATATGATCTTCCTCAAAATGTTCTTGAGAATAGTTATAGCAGTAGTACAAAAATGCTTAACCTCTACTTGACCTCACTCCCCAGATACTCTATAGAATAGGTGACAAATGAAGGGAAAAACCAGAGAGAAAGAAAAAGAAGTGATAGAAGCAAAGCAAGAGTTAACATTGGCTTTACTTCCTACCACTGGAGAAAGCTTTTGGCAAGTAAAGGAAGGATGTTTGATGCTGGCAACGTTTCTCATAATCTGCTTAGTAAACAGGCACGGTGGTGCAGTGGTTAGCACTGTCGCCTCACAGCAAGAAGGTTCCGGGTTTGAGCCCTGGTTCGAGCCTGGGGCTTTTCTTTGTTCTCCCTGTGCCTGCGTGGGTTCTCTCCGGCTTCCAAAGACATGCACATTAGGTTAATTGGTAACTCTAAATTGGTGTGAATGGTGTGTGTGAGGTGAGTGTGTTGTTTGTCTGTATATGTTGGCCCTGCGATGCACTGGCGATCCGTACAGGGTGTACCCTGCCTCTCGCCCAATGACAGCTGGGATAGGCTCCAGCCCCCGCGACCCTTAGAGAGATAATGGATGGATGGTTAGTAAACAACAGTTAATGCTAACATTGGCTATGTGGTGATAGCAAAAACTTACATATAGCACCTTTAATGAGTCTAAACTACTCTTGAGTTGTTGATTCAATTTGCCAGCATTTCATTTTCATATTTCAATCAGGTCAAATGGGATTATCTTTTTTATTTCCACATGAATTCAAATGACAAAGTCAAAAGATATCTGACTCTGAAGATTTTGTAATTTATTATTTTATTTTCGACATGCTAAGTAGTAGTATTTTGCAAGAATGAATATGTAAATTCTCAAATTGTTATTGTTATTTCATGTCTAAATTTAATAATCATATGCGTGTGTGTGTGTGTCAGGCTGTCTGCCTCAGTGTTTGGACTCTGTGTCCTCTCCTTACCTCCCTTGGCTGTGGAGTAGAGACTGGCCACCACAGTCATCCCTTTCCTGTCAGCACCATCGGCCCGTTTACCCTGCACCCATTCATCAGCCTGTAAATGAAGTAGCAGGTTTATTAGGCTGCGGTAAAACAATCCACCCTCCCACCGTCCAAAGCCAGCATGCAGAGACAGCCAGCTCCCTGCTGGTTGCTGACAAAGCTAGTGTGCCTCTTTGTATGAGACTGCACCAGGTGAGCAAACCATGATGACCAGTTGGCAATCATCCTAAAGCAAACAAGCTCCAGTTCGAGCAAAAATCTGTTTATTCTTGATCCTCTCTTATGATGTGTATTATGAACAGTGTACATAATATTTCATATAAAATGACATCTGATTCTCTGTTGTTACACACTTACATATGCCATTTTTGTATTAGATCGTGGACTGTGTATATAAATACACACCAAATCATCTGAGAGGGTGTGTGTGTTACTGTGTGTGGGAGGTGTCCTGTAGCAGGGTGTCAAGCAGTGAGGTGTTGATGGTGATTCTTGGTGACCAGCCTGTCTCCACTGGAGCCGCTCTGCTGCCTCTGTACAGACCTCAGTACGATCTGAGCCATGCCTGCTGGATAGATGCTTGTGATAAACAAATGATTCTGACAGCAGAAATGATAACCGGGGCGCAGGTCTCTGCTGCCTCTGCTGACCTCTTCTAGTCTTTTAATTTCTTTCTTTATCTCCCTCTCTCTCTCTCTCATTCTCTCTCAACACACTACCACCATTTGACATGTTCACCAGGATGACAGGCTAGTCAACATCCCCCTGCTCACATGACATTTGCACAGTCTCATCTTGCTGGTCTTGTTGTGCCATCACTAATGACCACACATACACACACACACACACACGCACACCCTAGAGGGATAGAAATCGCTGAGCTATTTGGGTACGTCAGTCCGATGTGCAGAGCAGTTTGTTGGCTCGCCAGGCAGGATTACATCAAACAGACAGGCCTCTTCTATGGAGTCTCCGGCCTCTCTCGTGCTTGCTCTCTCTCACACACACACATACACATACACACTCTGTCCTGCAGGTAATTAGAAGCTGGAGGTCTTCCATCAAACACAAACTCACCCTCTTGACTCCACAAATATTGATAAAGAGTCTGTCCACAGTGATTCAAGAGCAACCACGCAGAAAAAACTGTCTCCATCAAGGTGTCGTTTTCAGTTTGATGATGCAATTGTGTGTGATGTGGGCAAAGGCCTGGTGTGTCTGTGTATGAGGACAGAGTTGTACACAAACATACGTGTGACACACAAACGCATACACACCAAGTGGGTTCAAAACACAGGCAGCCAAGTATTAGGGTGAAACAAAGCGTGAGGCATGAGTGTCAGTCAGGGCAGATCACCCTATCTTCTTTGTCTGCCTGTCTGTCTCTCTCTCTGTCTGTTCACCTGTGTGTGAGTGTGTGTGTGTGTGAGAGAGAGAGAGAGAGTCTGGTTGGCTGTCTGTAGCTCAGCCTGGAGTCTATCCAGGCCATCACTCACACTTTACCCAAGGAGAGGGCGTCGGACAGGTTTTATTAAAACTCTGTCAAAGGGTGTGTGTATGTGTGTGTGTGTGTGTGTGTGTATGTGCATGCATCTGCCTCAGGCTCAGAAGAGATATCATCTCTCCCTTGACATGTTCTTTCATCTTGCCTTTTTTCTTCTTGACAGACACCATTTTGGTTGCCAGTCATTTTTTTAAACTCAGGCCTTTCCACAAGGTTGATTTAATCCATTGTATTGTGTGCGGCAGCGCCTGGATTACTCTCTGTGTAATGCCATCTCAGTCACATCATCAGCAAAACGAATATTCAAACACTGGTGCTGGTGAATCAGAAAATCAGGATGTTAAAGAATAGGTTCAGGTTTTTTTTAGTTTATCTTAATATAATACTCACATATACTGAATACTGAAAAAATTATTAGGCACTGTAATAATCCCTCCTGTCCATACTAGCCTTGAAATGATCCCTGCCAATCACAGTGTTGTAAAAGATGTGAGACAAAATCTTGTCATTCTGTACAAAAATACATTCTGAAGTTCAGCTTAAGCTAAAATGATTCTTTAGCAGTCTTAGTTAGCCAAATCAGGTTGGTATTTTGTTTCTTTAGAACAAAATTCCCTGTACACTATACATATAGAGTTTGTTAGCATTAGCTGTACTGTGAGCTGTACAGCCTACAAACAGTCAAATCTGACGGGACGGAAATTTACATTTTAACAATGTTAATTTTGAGCACACCTGGACTATTAAGTCAGCTCCTTCATCTGAAAACACCTAGCTAGCTAGTTGGCTAGCTTAGTTCAGGTAAAGTCAACAAGAGACGCTGTTCAGAGAATCACAGAGGACCTACCTTACTCGAAAGCTAGCTTAATTCTAGCTAGTAAATAACAAACTTTGACTGTGTTTTGGGGGTAAAAAATGAATAAACTCTTTTTACCTGAGACTGCTCATATTAGCTTTGACCTTAAGAGTGGATTTTTGCACAGTAGAACTATTTATTTTGTAGCTGCACTAGAAGCCATGTCCATTATTGATGGGGGAAAATATTATAAAAACCAATAACTCTCTCAACGTACGCAGATATGGACAAGTGAGTAATGTATCAAGGTAGACCTGAAAAAAATCAAACACATCCTTAAAATGGAGAAAACAGCACAGAAAGACAAAGTAGTGTGATAAAGGTACATCCAGTGATGGTTTTTGTTTTCACCTGGATGTAGGGAGCTATGAGATACAAAGTTGTAGTGCTGAAGATCATAAAAATAACACAGCAGTTGTAAGAGGTGTCACAGATGTTCTTTCTCCACAAATGAATTACTACTTATTGCTACATGAAGATGAGGAGAGAAAGCCACACACGCAGCAGGCACAGTAATTAAAATGCTGAGACAAGGCTTTGCCTGTACGATAGGCTCCCTCTCCCAACTCCCACCCTCCCTCTTGAGCTGCTCGCTCCCATCAACAGGCCGTAAGTTTTTAATCATGTTGAAATGATTTATTTAAACGTCAGGCAATGTGTCACCTCTCTTCCTTTCATTTTTCAAAATGTTTGTGTTCTTTGCTGGATGATAAATTTATCTTCAGACAACCTCAATATGACTAATTAACTCTGAAATATCAGAACCAGATGTCGAGCTGAAGGAAGTTCTTAACAGGCAGCCAAGAGAGTCGGCTCACCTCCTGCCTCCCTCCTCCAGAAACAGCCCTCCTCCCCTTTTCCTTCCCCCTTCCTCCTCTCCTCAAACAACACCAGCCTCCTCCAACCTGCTCCTGCCCTTCGCCATGCTCTTGGCCACAGTTTTTTATTTTTTTTTTTACACACACCTTCCTTAGAAGTCGGAGCTGTCCTGTTGAGAACCAACACATTGCAGAAGGTCATAAATCTGGCACTGTGAAGTTAACCTGCACATGCCCTGTGTTTACCTCCTCCTCCTCTTTCCCTCTGTGTCACTCAGCACCTCCACTTAATTTATTCTCCTCCCTCCCTATTGGCTCACTTTTCTCACTCAAGCTCCAAACATTCAGGTTTTAGTGAAATATTGAGCTTGTGCCCAGAAAGTGTAACCAGACCCCAAGTTGGTAAATTTATGCTCTCAGACCCTCAAAAAAGTCCAGATACTACTTTAAAACTTATTCTCCTCTTTTTTTCCCTTTTTTTTTTCAGCTAATCTCAGACAAATGTACTTTTTCATGATTTATGTCACTCTTTATTTCCGCCTAATGTCAAAAATGTTTGGATCAGGAGACTTAAGTGGGATATGAATTCTGTTCCTCCGTATTCTGGCTCACACAGCGATAATGTTTTGAGTTGGAGCAGTGGTGAAAAATCTTCTGTCCCTGCAGAAATGCCTAGAAAAAGCAAAGGGCCCCTGCAGGAACATTGCAGCACTGACACTTTGACAGTTTGCCATGAGTGACGTCTGATCTGTACAAATTTCAGGACTAATAAATCTACCTGTCAGAGCTTGGGACTTGAAAGGGCCGCAGCCCTGCGGCACAGCTTTAACACAACTTGTGTTGATGAAATTCTGTAGGCTGGAGAATTATAGCTGTCAGAAAAACGCCCACATCAAACCTGAAGCCTTGGCGTTCTTTCTTTTTTTCCCCTCCGCTCTCTCAACACTCATATATTGCTCATTCACCTCCTCCCTCCCTCCCTCCCTCCCTCCTACCCTGCTGCCTCTCCCTTCCAGACATCTCTCTTTTCCTTCCTCCTGTTCTTTCTCACTGCTTGGAAAATGAAACATAGGCGTCCTTTCATGGCTTAGTGACCATCATTACATCATTTTGACACCCCGAGGACCCCCCACCCCCACTCCACCTCCAACACACACACTTCATCCTAGTTTTTTTAATGACTTGCTCTACCAATACAAAAAGTTTGCTTACAGACAATAAATTGTCAGGGGTGACGGGCGTGTCTTGTCGGCTATCATGCTCTCAGTTCTCTCCTGGCATCTGGCCATGATGGAGAACAAGAAGGCGAGGCAGTTCCATTGGCCGGCTTGAGTTAAAAATGTGGCTCTGACATTGCAGTATCAGAGTCACCAGCCGAGAGTTAAACGGGTTGAAAGGTGGGAACGCGGCACATGATTTCACAAGAAGGGGTGTTGTATGTGGGTGATTTAAACACCAAAAGGCCCATAAATCAACTAGCCACCACTCCCCTCTTGCCACCTCCTCCCATTTCCACATCCTTCCAGGCCCTCTGCCCACTCCTCTCCCTCCCCTTTTCACTGGATTTATTCCTGTTTATCTTTGATCCCGGACCGGTTTGCTCCTCGTGTCCTTTCAACCTGAGCCGATGTATCCTGTGGGTGATTAATCATCTGCGAGTGTTTAGATACTTTGCTGCCGCTGCTGATTTTCCTGTAAACGCTTTGAGAGGGGTGGATCATATTTGCATTCTACAAAGCGCCGTTGTCAGTGTTAAAAGTTCACTGAAGTCCTGGGGACGAATAGCAGCCTGAGCTTATTGATTTAAATGTCAAAAGGTGTGCCTTTTGCATAAGGTTGGGACCCTCCTGGTGCAGTGTGATCATTCATCGACAGTTGGGTCAAAGAGCCTGTGAAGGTGCTCGGCTTTATCATTGAAATGATTCAGTCAACTGTGTGAGCTAGGTAGCATTTTACCTATGGCCATGCACTGTGGAATGAATATGAAATCACATTTGGAGACAGGGTGTCTTAAGGCTGTCACATAGCCAAAAGTTCACACACTGAGTCCCCGCAACAGCCACTTTGTGCCTGTCATGCATGAGTCACTCCTTTCACAGTGTCATTTTAAATACCTAAATTGCAAATCAGATTCCATTCCACAACTTTAATTCACTTTGATCACCTAAGCTATTTTTCATCAGTCATATCACATAAAAGAGTGACAATAGAAATATCTTTGTTCATTAGCCCCATGCTGAAACAGCAGCAGTCATTTACACTACACACAAAGCCACCGCAGCAATCTGTCAGTCCATGTGCTTGTCAATCACTCTGTGTCTCTGTGGGAAGCCGGCTCAGACTGACAGCCCGTGTGATCTCTCCCAAGGGTTGGCAGGATGGCAACAAAAGGCCCGGCTACAGTAATTGGCAAGATAAAGACGTCCCACCAAAGCAGTACTGTCACTCATTTGGTTCCAGAGCGATGAATCAACATGAAACATGCCACACCAGTTAACCAAGGGTAGAAAGTATGCTTGTCGCCTAACTGGTAACCAATCAGGAGGCCAGCTCGGGGTCACTTCCCCTGGCAACTGGCTGAGAGGTGACCTGTTTCCAAACTTCCTTTTGCCCCGGATTCACCTCTCTAACCTTCTCACCTCCACTCTCCCCTCCTGTGTACACCCTGACCTCTGACTGACCTGCCGGCCCTTTGCTTAGGTCAGCTTACAGCATAAACGCCCTCCCTCCCCTCTGTCTGCTCAATCTTACCTCTATCCCTCACACACCTGGTTCTCATTTCTCACATTTCACTTTCCATAAGTGCTGCAGGAGGGATGCCATCTGTCTGTCTGTCTGTTGGTGTGGAGGGTGGAGAGCGTTTAGCTGACAACGTGAAATAAACAATTACTGACTGAAAACATTTAGTGTAGGAATGAGTCAGATTTAAAATGTAGATAAGGTAGTCTTTGACAGGGAAAGCTCTTTGTGTAAGAGATAGTCTGGTAGGATTCATCGCTCAGATCAAACATGGCAGATTACCCTGTGGAGGTATTTTAGTGCAAATTGAGTTTTGCAGACTCTCAGAATTAAGTAAGAAAAACAGCCCTTTGCTGATGTCACAGTCCACTCAGAAAGGTCATATGGGTATCTGTGACTTCTAAAGAGGTCCTGTCGCAGAGTGTGTGGGTTACTGAGTGTGTCTCCTGATGCCCTGTGTCTGACCTCCCTTTCTGTCCTCTCTCAATCACCCCTGTCTCCTCACACACCTCTCCTCCTCCTCTTCTTCTTCTTCTGCTGCAACAGGAGAGCAGACCAAGCAGGGGGGCTCCCTCTCATTGAGAGCCTCCAAAGAGGGACCCCCTGCGCAGCATGCAAAAGCCCTTTCTCATACATATACACACACACATACATGGGGATCCCGTGTCGGCCTGCCTGACTCTTCATAGGGTAGTCATTAGTCATCAGGCAGATCAAAGGACAACCACAGGAAGTGAAAGGACCCTGACAAGGAGGAGTGCCATCTGGCTGGCAGGCCAGCGCTCATCCTCAGCTGACAGGGAGGCACACTCTCCATCTGACTGCTGTTTCTGAAACGTGGCTCATTTCTAATACAGCTAATACAGCTGATTTAACTTCACTGTGAAAAGATGTGAACTTCTGTCCACTTCTCTGAGCAACTGCTTCTACAAAGGTATCACCATGATGTGGAATAATTCGTAATCCTCCCCAGTGTATCAGTAATTCAATAGATAGTTATACTAAGATGTGATAAAAGATGATAGACACAGAACTTTGTCTTTTAAAGGAATAGTTAAATCTCAGTTTGAGTTTCATGATATAACTATTTCATGATGAACTTGATCAGCTTCACCCAGGACTGCTGTGCTGAGTCTCAAAATGGCTTTTAGAGGTGTTGGTAAGCATGTGTTTTTTCAAACTTTGTACAGAGCCAGGCTAGCTGTTCCCCCTGATTTAGTCTTTATGCTAAGATAAGCTAATTGCATCGTACTCTAGCTCCCTTCTTAACCCACACACATGAGGGTGGTGTCAGTCTTCTCATCTCATTTGTATTGTGAATAAGTGTATATTCCAAAATGTTGAGCTGTTCCTTTTGTGGTTTTAGTACTGAGGCAAGATCCATGACAGGTCAGAGAGCTGATGTTATCCCTCTCTGTTTTTTCATGCACTTAAAAGGAAATGTTTCAACAGGTGTTCTACCACTGAAGAGCTTAGTGAGGCTAAAAAAATCAACATAAGCAACAACCTGTGTGTTCCATCATCAGTCAGCAGTAATGTGGTTACTGGATTTGTCATAGAAAAACTGAACTGACCAGCCTACAGTTGCATATGATGCACATTACACATTACTTACCCAAAAAACTGCTCCCAACCACCACCCTGTTCAGTTTCTCCACCTCAAACATCTTGACTCAAACATAATCATCTGTCCAAATCACAATGCCACAGCTGCCTCCACGCTGTCTGATTTATTTTCACTTTAACATACAAAAACCCTGCAACACAGCATAATAATAATATTATAGGTATATAAAATCTGAATCCATTAAAAAAAAACAAACAATATTATGTTAATTTTAATAATAAGATACACTGTATTTTGGCTATAACAACAGTTATTAGTTATTAGTCAATGCAGCATAAATCAAGCTATTTTTATCATCATCAAGCTAAGTCAGTGACCTTTTAAATTTGTACAAAGCTAATTTGGAGCACATCAGGCAGGTCCCTATTGGCTGTTTCCAAAGACTAGATTACATACTACTCAAATCTGCTCTATCACAGCCTCAGACTTTGAAATGAATCATATTGAAAGTTTTTTAGAAGCATATTTTTAAAAAATGTTTCATATTCTTCCTTCTACCTTGAGGAGTCACTCTACTTTGGGCTTACTTGTTCCTTTCTCTCTTACTTGTGTCTTACGTTTTAAGTACAGTTACATAAATAAAGTTGGTGGTGTTACTAAAGATAGTGATTATGAGTATTATTACTACATGATAAGATTTATACAACATGTTTAAGCATCAGCAACAAAAAGTTACCATGGTGGTTTTACAATAAGTGATGACCAATATAAGAGCTGATGCCCCATTTACCTCCACCATCATCCCTCTCCCCCTCCCACCCACCACCACCCACCCTGGCCTGTCTGCAGGGTGACCCTTTCCTTTCGCTGCGTGACTGAGTGCCTCTCCTGCCGCACAGGAGGCATCAATTACAGGCCCCGGCCGTCCCGGTGTCACTGCTCTGTAATTAATGGGCTCTCCCGGCGCTGCGCCATGGGGCCTGGCCTCACCGTGAACTCCACAGGAATTCAGAGACAAACACACACACACTCAAAGTTGTACACACACACAACAACAAAGCATGAATACACATGTTGTGAGCAAGTAACATGTTACTTGTGAATCACTGGCTACCACCTTTTTATGTGATTTTTAAATGTGCACTTAAACATGTTCAAAAATGCTGGTTAAACATGTACATAAGCATTAACACATACATAGGTGCATACATATGTACTTAAGAACTCACACCTAATAATTCAGAAATACCTGAGCCTGTTCCCTAGAAATACCTTTCTGTTCATACACAGACAAAAGCAACTGAGAAAAAGTCATACACACACTCACACACACACACATGCTCATACACACACATACAGAGGCCCAGCCCCCCTACTGCCTGCCCCTTCATTTGTCAATCAGCCAGACAAACAGAAGCACAAGGTCCCCCAGGTCATAAGGTCATGGGATCCTGTGATTCCACTGCTACCCTAGATCTCAACACACACACACACACACACACACACACACAACTCCTCAACTCCTTTTTTTCAACACCTTGACTCCTGCTGAATCAGTTTCTCCATTTTTGTTGTTGAGTGGGAGATTCATCCTGTGGCAGACATGCTTGCAATACTTCCCTGAGTTTTCCCTCTCCCCTTCAGTTCCTGCTTTCATTCCCCCTCCCTCCCTTCCTCTTTCTTTCTTTCTTTCTTTCTTCCTCCTCGCTCTCTCCTTCAAACATCACGCCTGGAGCTGACACTGAGTGTGACCCTGCCTTTATTGTTGCAGCAGGGCAGAGGCGCAAACACAGGGCAGAGACTGTCACCCCAGTGATTAAAGAGCGCATGTTTTCAGTCAAACGCCTCAGAGGGGAGTGATCCCAGAGAGAGAGGGAAGGAGGAGAGAGGGTGGGGGTGGGTTTGGGGCTCAGAGTTGAGCGGGGAGATAAAGGGCTTCTAATATTTTCACAGATAGAGAATAAAAGCATTTTGGAAAGTCAAACGGCACAAAAAAGTGACATTTACAAAGAGATTTGGCTACATTGTGAGGATAGTAGCATTTTACTAATAAGAGTTTTGTATGATAAAGGGGTCTGTTTAACAGCTTTCAGAGGTGACAGCTTGAAAAACATGCCCTGAACTTTGTGTCACCATGCCTTAAGGAGCTGTTAACCCAATGAAAAGATTCAATTAGTATGGAATTTTAACATCACATGATGGTCTGAGAGCTGTTCCAGAAGGCTCTTTTGCTCTAAGCCTGTGATATTTATGGATGTCAATAGGCAAAAATATAAAATGGCATTGTCATCTAAGCTCCATAAACCCTAATTTGGACCACCACATGTGTCCAGGCAGGACCAACAAAGTGCAGCAATAGGGAGATTTGTCCTTGGCGACTCAGAATGAAGCAAATAAAAGAGCGGCTTGTTGAGTTATGGCTGTGGGTAGGAAAAAGAGAGAGTCATAGATGTGACATTTTGACCATTAGACCTCGCTCTGCAAAATATTATTTTTATTAATGTGAACAGGAATCGGTTTCTCCTACAACACTCGCGAGGATTAAAACAAATAGGGCCATGAAAGCGCCAGGCAAGGAAAGAAATAAATAAATAGCACAGCTGCCTCCATATTTCATATAACAGTCACCTCCAAGAGCTGTGGGCCTCTGTGTTAGGCGTCCAAGCTAAACACTTGGAAGTTTGCTCAGTCATAAATTAACGACTTGACAGTCAAAAGTGTTCAAATTAATTTGTCAAATCTCGCTTGCTTTTTTTCCACCATTTAAATTCATTACAGCAGTTTTTCTTTCTTTCCACAAGGCTCCCAGAAATATGTTTCCCAGTACCTTGCAGCACTCTGAAAAGATAATTCTGGAAACTAAAATCCTTCGACTGTACATCACATGTGCTCAGACCAAAATACATCAATTTCCCTGCACAGAAATAGGCTTGAATTAATTCCCACACAAGTACAATTTATCTCCACGGGTTGCTGTCAAGGGATTGGGCTCTGAGGAACCTCCAGGCATCAGATCAACATTCATGGCTCATCAGCTCAACAACTTGTATTTTTGTTAATTCAGCAGTCGTGTTCTGCTAAAGTGGGATAATTGCTATTGACAAGTTTTTGCCAAACATGCCAGCACAGAGTAAACACAGATGATGCCTTTGGCTCAGAGTGTCAGACAAACAAATGTCATGCAGGCCAGACAGAGAGAACACTGCAGCATGAAGGCTGTGCAGCAGAGTACCCATTATGCACTGTAACTTTTCCTGCAACTGATTCCCTTTGACAGCATGCACGGTGTAAACAGAGACCCTCTTTCTTTGCTCTTGTCCTCACACACATGTCCTAATGCAATGATTCCCAACCAGGAGCACACACAGCCCAGGTGGTTATGAGGCAGGCTAACTGTTCCCCCCTGCTTCCAGGCATTATGCTAAGCTATGCTATCTGTCTCCTGGCTGTAGCTTCATTTTTAATGGACAGATATAAGAGTGGTATTGATTTTCTCATTTAACTCTCGGTAAGAAAGCAAATAAGCCTATTTCCCAAAACACTGAACTATTCCTTTAACTATGCTTGGTTAGTCACTTTAACAAACAAATACTTTTTAATTAAAAAACAAGTTTTCAGCTGCTTTGAGATAAAACAGAAACACATTATTACTATGAAGCCAGTGACAAGTCTTCATTATCTTCACAGCCTATAGGCATAGCCCCTGCCATGGTCCTTGTTCAAACCTCTCCCTGTGCTCTCATCCAGTGACACATGCCAGCTCCCATCTCTCATCATCACTTTTAGAGTCACATACAGATCCATTTTCCCTCCCCACTCCCTTATGTGTGTGTGTGTGTGTGTGTGTGTGGTCTGTGTGATCGTGAATGCATACGTGCGCGTGTGTGTGTGTGTGCGTTGTACCAAAAGAGACAGACAGGCACACGAGCATGAAATCCACCAAACCTCCTCTAATTCCCCCTGTAATTTATGGCTCTCAGATACATGTCATGCTTAGGCTAAACAAACGGTCCTTTGTCACTGACAGCAGCCTTTGATCAGGATGAATCGGATTCGCTGTCTTGCTGCTGCACCGGATCTGCCCCACACTGCTGCTGCTGCTGCTACCGCCGCCACAAGGATTTCCATTCGCACACACATGTACAAGCCTAATGGTGCTGAAAGTTTTCCACTCACACCTCTGCACACACACGTTCTTCCTAAACTCAAAGCACGACTCCCCTCATCAGTTTGCTCTGAACTTGTGACCCTCGCTAACACCCCCCTTCCTCCTCCCACATACCCAGTCACTCTGCAGGATGTCTTTACAGCAGGCCCCACTGTGTGATTGACAGTCGCAGGGGAATTATTGAGCCGCGGGAGGAGAGAGAGGGAGGTGAGGTTCTGGGGTCAAGCAACAGCAAGCAGAAGAGAGTTCAACATCTGTAAAGTCACACAAGCTGACGTGACCCTGTGCAAACTGCCAGGGCTTCTACCAGGCCAGCTAACGCACACACAGATGCACACCGATATACACATTCTCACCTGTCGGCAGCCATGTTGGAAGCCACTCGCTGCGGATTCCATCCAAATGAAAACATAAGGTTTTGGCTGGGATGTTTTGAAATGTGTGGCGTGGTGGGATTCTATTTAAGCTGTCAGCCGGAGGGACATGCGAATTTGTGTGTGTGTGTTTGTGTGTGGAGTAGCGGTGTAGAGTGATTAAGAACGTCAGTGCTGGCCTGTGGGATTGACAGTAACGCCGGCTGACTTGGGCACACAAGGGGGAGAAAGACTGGGGGCACTTGTGTAACAGAGACACACAGGCAGGTACTGTTCTCCCGCCAAGCTCGAAACAAACCGCTGTTGACATCCCTGTCACCAACACTCATTTCTAGCGCTCAACGAGATTAGACTCAACTGGCGGCGGTAGAGACAGAGGCATCAAATTAAGCGAAAGCGGCTGACAGCGAGCATGTTCAGCGCGCTGGCTTTCTGCAGGCTGTTTTCTTCCGCTTTGCCTCGCATGAAATGTTATCTTTCAGCCTGCATTCCAAGAGGAGGGATCAAAGATTAAATTCGGGGTAGATTTGGGGAGCCGTTTGAAGAGCGAGCACACCAAAAGGAAAAGTGTGGGTTCAAAAAAGGTGAACTTTGAGGCAGAGATGCATTCAAGACATGCCTGGTAGACAGATTTCATCATTTGGCTTCAACTTTTGCACTTTGTTGTCATGACATGGGCATAATTCATTGCTCTGTCTCACATGCAGATATCATGTTCCCCACCCATTCACTCACCCACCCACATACACTTTGAGACATCTTATCCCTCACACACACACACACAAACAAACACACTATTCCCACCCGCCTACCTACCCATATGCTCACACGTAGGCTTTTTGACAGAGTGAAGTTGTCAGGGAAATGGAGAGGAAATGACACAGGGCATATTTTCACAAATCTCCCCTGTTGGCATACTCCGCTCTGGCACAGGGCCTGTCAGCGGCCTGTCTCCTCAGTTTAGCCATCAGACACAGTCAGAGTGCCAAACACAGTGGGACACGCTTGTCCTTAGACAGGAGGGAAGACAGAGAGAAATGTCAACGGAGAGAAACAGAGAGGTGCGTATGTGTGTGTGTGTGTGTGTGTGTGTGTGTGTGTGTAGAGGTTTGAGAAAAAGACATTGATGAGGAGACAGAAGCTGAGCTGGAGAAGGAAAATGTAAAGTGAGAGAGGCAGAGAAAAAGAGATGCACAGTTAAAGGAAAAAGTCAAAAGAGTTAACGTGTGCAGCAGTGAAGAAATTTCACATCCTCAGAAAAACGTTAAGTCCAGCACACTACCCCTGCCCCTCCAACCGCTCCTCCCCCCCCGTAACAGAAATGTCAAATGCCAGGCCATTATCCCTTTTACCGGTACTGTAACATAAACCGAGGGGCTCGGGGCGGCGTGCGTCACCGCGACTTTGGGAAAGTGACTTTGACAAGGTGGCGGCCGGCCAAGGCAGGCGGTCCGCACATCTACCTGCTTCACTGGAGGCACTGCATTGGCCCTGATGGCTGTCTCCCACAACCCCCTGCTCTGCTGTCTGCTGCTGCTTCCCTAAACACACGCAATCCCCAGCTGCGTACGCCATCCAACGGCTGCAACAGACACTTCGCTGTTCTGCTGCGCACCTCAGGGCTAACACAGCCTCCTGTCACACAGCCCAACTAATTATCTTGGCATTTAGAGGAAAAACACCAACAGGAGATGTTGCACATATTTTAAACAAATGTTGAGACCATGTATCCTGGATGACAGGCATAGCACAGGCCACGGTTCAGGCTATTGCACCAGTTACATTAAAGCAGGTGTCTCAAACTACTGGCCCAGGGGCAAGATTTGGGCTGTTAAGCAATTTCATAAGGCTCCACATGAAACTGATTGGTAAATCTGTATTTTTTAATATTCTGATTTTCCCCAATCCCACAGTTTATTTTAGAATAATCATTTATTCTTCCACTGTAGCAATGCTGCTAGCAAATCAGCAAATAAATTGGCAAGCTGCACAATTTATCAACATAAACACTCAACAGCACACTGATTTAAGATGGTGGCCCTGACACCTGAAACCAAAATGTGTTTTTCTAAGCTAAAAGGAAGTTTGACCTGAAGCACAGGAAGTAAAAGTCTTGTTCATCCTCTGCATAGACAATATTAGGGGACTTGTAGTTGGAGTCAAAGCTTAAATGGGCATGAAAATCTGTGAGTGCAAAAACTTCTGCATGTTTTGGAAATAACACATCTGCAGTATGAATAATTTATTTTGAGTTCTGGGTTAGTTTTGAGTTCAGTAACTATGGGAAGGTATTTTGCTTCCAACTGCAATGACAAATTTGATAGGACTTTGATTTGCACCTCCAACTAGCCTCATCTCACAGTCTGAAGTGTCAGTATATTGTGTCCAAGACGTGTTTCTATAAAGGAACGCAGCAATAGGAATTTACGGTACAAACAGTGTCGCAAGCAGTGGTTCCTTCCACGTTGTAACTCTATACTGTAACTGAGTGATTCCGTCATCAGTCATGTTTCAAGCACGTCAGAGTTTTCAAAAGGTAGGAGCTCCACAGTAGTTGGTGACATTCATGTTGAAGGGTAAACAGCTGAAGGAGAGTGGAGGTCAGTGTGCTGCTGTCGGGCTGCGTGGAAGCCTCGTGGGAAAGTCCTGGGGCCACCAGAGCCACCTTTCACCACCACCCTGTCTGCAACAGGGACAGCACCAGGAGTACAAACAAGGACACGTATGTCCGCTGCTGATTCCTCTGTGTGTGTGTGTGTGTGTGTGTTTGTTTACATCATTCTGCTGGTTTCCGCCAAGGGACTTTTGATTATCCTGTCCTGAGGGAGCTGTCTCCCTGGGGAGTGTGGGTGATTAGCTCGTGGCTATAGCCTGTCACCGTTTCCCCCGACATCACTGCACACACACTCACACACACACACACACACATAGTTCCACACACATATTGTGCACACTGGGAGGGAGAGATACGGTTAACATGTACTCCCTAGGCACTGTGAGGTCACCCAGTTCTCTATTTCAAAGGAGACAGGGTCGCCGTCGAGCCAGCCGAGGCCCTGTGGAAGCAACCAGTCATGTGTGATTTTCCAGTCCAGTGCTCCGTGATGAGCAGGTCTGGCCATGGCTCAGCCCCCAGGGCCCTGCCTGCAGAGAGACTGGCGGGATTGGAGCTTGTCCACCTTGTGCTCCGGCCTTGTCGTATCATTGGGAATGAAGGCTCATCATCGCCTGCCAACCGGCGCTGCAGTCATCATTCTCCTCCGCTCTCTCTGCCTCACTGGGGCCCCAGCCCTGGTAAATTATGCTTACCCACACCATTATTAGACTCATTATAGACCCATTTGAGTGGCTTTCAGCCTGTCACAGGCGCTCAACTATGTCTTCAGCTTGACTTGATTTCCTCTGACAGGCTTTTCTTAAACTAAAAGGCTGGGGAGGGGAGTTGGTGAGATGGGAGACTGGAGAAAAAGAAGAAAATGCATCTTGAAGGAGTCAAGCAAGGGGTTTGGAGGCTGATGTAGAACATTCATTTGCTTTTATGATGAGGCACATATTGCAGGTTTTGGCATGGCCCATCATATCTAAAAAAAAATAATTTACATTTCATTTGGAGGCACACAGATATTAATGGTTTGAGGGGCAAGAAAACTGGCAGGTGGAGTCCATCTTGCTGGTTGTTGACACATTTTTAAACACAGTTGAGAAATGACCTTCATTTCTGGAAACCTAAGGCCTTTCAATTTTACTGTGCTTGGCAAACCGATGCAGCTCACTTGGATTCCCAATTGCCTGTCAACTACTGGGTCTGCCATCCATTCATTTCCCAAGTTGTGTCCCCACTAAGCCCTTCGCTACATCTTTCATTCTGTCATCGCTAACATGATAGGGAATTCCCCGAGAGAAAGGGAAACTTCATTGGGAAAGGCTTGGAGAAGTGTGCACCAGCTCCCCTCCATGCTGAACTTGAACAGAGCCAAGATCTCTCAATCTGTGATGGCTCATTTGGAAATGTGGCCCTGGGCTCTTGTTCCCTCGCGCCCTTGCCAAACACAATAATTCTTTTTCATTTCTCCAGCTCAATTTTAGAATTTTGTGATTTTTCACTGTCAGCTACGGTCTTTTGAAGTACTTTATTGAATTTCCTGCTGGACTCAGCTCCAAAGTCCTTTTTACGTTTTGTCCCAGCATAGCTCCCTACTGCTGTTTCACTTTTCTCTCTCTGACAGTCTTTTGCAACATGGTCAACCTCTAAAGCCTTTCCAGTTCACTTTCCAGTCTTAAACCCACTTAAAAAAAACTCCTACTGCATCAGTTGCAATCATTATTTCTTCATCTGGATTTCACATTATTTTCACTGATATTTCTTTGCATTTCACCTCTCGACTCTGTCAAGAGTAGCTGTGGGTGACATCACTGTCATGTCACTGCTCATTTACATCACTTGGATTGACAGGAGGGCCCAGGCCAGCTCTGCTTCTGATAATGGCTGATCTAATCCATACCACTGTGTACTTTCTCCCACTCAGCTCCTCTGTTCTTGGCATCGATGCTTTTAAACCCAAAAAGCCTCTCTCTCTCACCCCCCTACATGTGTTTGCAATTCCCCTCCAGGGGGTTATGATTCAACAGCGGCATCATCTCAATTCGTCTCAAAGCATGAAGCATTGCAAGAGAAACTAAAGTGGGAGACAAGACGGCCCTCTCTGCCCCCCTTTTAGAGGCAAGAGCCTGAGTGTGTTTGGCGGAGTTGGACGTGAGGCTCGCTCTTTGGGATGTGGGAGTTTAAGAGGAGAGTGCCACGCTGGCCTAATCACATTACGGGTGCCATATTATGTGTCAAGCTGTCACTTTCAATTTGAGCCACCGCACTGCAGCAGCGGGCCCTGGCTTTTCTTCATATTTCTGTTTTGATTGGGGCTTGATAGTGACTAGGCTGGAACTGGGTGTACACAGCAAGCAGGGGAGATGCCATTTCATCGCGCCGAAGAGCGCCGATCATATGTTTACAATTAGTGTTGGTTGGGGTGTGGATGGAGGTTATGTGTGTGTCTGTGGGGGCTGGGGCAATCGCTCCCACTGACCTCTTCACACTGAATCACATGTCTAATCTTATTCTTGTCTCCTGTTTGAACTGATGTCATGTGTCTCATCGTCCAATCTGTCACACTGGTTGACGTGGAGACCGTGTCAAAAGGCTAGGGGTGGGGGTGAAGGGTTTGTGCAGGAAAAGTCTGTGTAGTCGCTCAACTCCATGAGCAGGGTAAATTGAGGAGATACAGACTGACAAGAGGGAAAGAGGGGGTAGAAGGGCTTATGGGATGGGGGGAGCAGGGCGTGAGTTCAGTCAAAGCCAATTGTCCTCCAATTGAGTGGAATGACTCAGAGGAATTGGTAGAAGTTGGGTCTTTTGTGTGCAGGCGGCTGAAACATTTGAGCGATCGAGTTGAAATCCCCCCAGTTTTTCTTCTCCGGAGAGTCTGTATTTACAGCTATTCAGATCCAGCCTCCCCTGAGCAATCACTGTCCTCCCTTTCTCTCTCCCTCTTTACCTCCCTCCAGATCTCTTGCTTCATCTCTCCATCTGTCTCTGTCCGATAGATCATCGGCTTGGAGATAAAGCCCAGCAACCTGTCAAGGCTGAGGGCTTCGAGCTGCTCTTTCAGACGAATCTTCGGTATCAGTCGACAGAAGAAACAAAAATAAGAGGAGATGAGAGACAGAGGGAGAGGAGGAGGGGTAGGCAGAGGGAAAGTGAAGGGAGAAGTTGGGCCTTGGTGGCCATGCTGACATCCTGAGATATCCAACTGGGTATCTGTCATTTCTAATGGGTTGTCATCTCAATCTTCTCTGTAAATGCTAAATATTCCCTGCTATTAGATTGAGTTTTGTAGCCAGTAGATGACCCACAGACAAAATCTCATTCTTGTCATAGCCACGTTTTTTTGAGTAGTTGATGACCTTTGAGGCAAAGTATCTATCTCTGTGTTAGCTGGAAGTTGGAGATGATGAAAATGCAAATGTACTTATATAGTCACTGGGACAAAGTGGAAGGGATAAGAATTTTGTTATCTTTTGGTGAGTCTTGACAATATGAGTCAACTTACCATAAATACAATAGTGTTGCTTTATTGGCTGTGTAAGTAGCTAAATGCCGCTGTTAGCTGTGACACTGCCTCAAGAGAGATACACTCCAGATTGTTTAGCTCAACACTGTACACACGTGTAGCAAGTTGTGACTTGAAATGCTTCTAAGACATGTTGATGTAATGCATTTTATGGTACTAGATTGGTCATATAAAATAGAATAATGCCCTTGGCAAACTAGCTAGCTCGCTAGTCATTATGCTAAAATCATTTTTTGCAGTGTGTTTGGTCTTAGCTGACCTTGGGAAGTCCACATGTATGACTATCCAGTGCACACTGTTGTTAACTAAACAATACATACTTAAAGAAAGCCTCCTGTCCATTACTCCTTTACACAACTCAACACCATGCAGAGACAAGGGGTTGCTTAACTAACCAGCTACAAAGGTGTCTGACAGGCAGCCTTAATTACCAGCGAAACTTAAAATGATGAGGTGTAGCTACTTGCAGTTATGAAAAATCAGGACATGCACATACCTAACATGTCAAAGCAAAGCTGCCAGATGAGTGCATAACAATGTGACAGTTCAGTCTTAAATTACTCATTATATACTCATTAAAGACTTAAGATCCTGTAGAGCAATGTAGCTCTCTGTATCAGCACATAGGTAAAAGACACCACAATGCCAGAGGCAGGGTTTCCATTTCTTATATAGCTGAGTGTTATGGATGAAGCACAGCAGTCACATTGACAAGCTACGTGTTTTCTTCCTCATCTTCAACAAATCCTGTATGTCTCATGCTTCTGTAAGGCACTTTGAACAATTTATTTCTGTCACTTTGTTGTTAATGCAAGGCTAATCCTTTGAAGGGCAATACATCCATCGGTCGTCAACATTATTCATGCTTATTTCCAATACGATGCTGGCCAAATTACAAAGGACAAATGATACAGCACAAGGACCTGATTATCCAAATGCAGTTACCAAGACATCCATATAAGTGCAAGTAACTTGTCATGCTCTGAGTGTTTCATCTGACTTGATTTATTATGCCTCATTTACATTCCAGTTTCTCATGGAGCTAATGGTCCATAAATCCTGTGTAGATAATGTCCATAGATTAAAGAGAAATAACAGGCATTATCAATCAATCCTAGAACAGAGGGATCTGTTGTTTCAATAATGTGCACCATTAGTTTGAAAAGCAGACCTCTGACACACATGCATTCACAACACTTTATTCCTCTCTCTCAGGCTCTTTTCCTCTCTATAAATCCTTTCACACATGAAAGATGGTACATTTCTGGTTAAATGAAATGTAAATCTCAGTTTTTTGGTATTCACACTTCAGCCTCTTATATGAACAATTTAATTTGGAGCCTATTCATCCATGACATGACTGATCTGGATAAATTATCGATTTTACTTTCTTACAATAATGGCTGAACAGCTGTATAACAGTAGTGAGTTGAAAAATAATGGTACCAAGGAGAAGGTATTCCCATTTCACAGACTACCTCAAAGATGGATGTTAAAATAAATGTATTTTTCAGTTACATGAATGTTTACCCCCTCGCTTGACTACTAAACCCACTTTGGTCATTCCTCTGGTTTTTGTCAAAAAGACTATCGTTCACAGTCATTACGGTTTTATTTAGAACTGAGCTGTAGAAGAAAAGGTTCACACATTTTACTAGGAGCTGAGTAGGAAGATTGGCAGAGCTGATTATACAGAAATCAGTCTTTTGCAAACATATGGTGTAAATTTCAGCCTTGAAAATTTGGGTTAGATTTGGGGAGTGAAAAGGCTTATCTGCCTTTTGACCCTTTTCAAAATAATTCAGGATGTAATGATGTAAGTGGCAACCACTTCTTGCTTACTGTGTGAATGTTGAGCACAAGTTGTAGCCATTTGAAGTTGGTGTTCACAAGTTAGCAACTTTCATTAGTACTTTTTTAGTACTCCTAGAGGACAAATGTTTGATCTGTTTTCAATCAAATTGATTAAGGTATTATCATCATGTTGTAGACGTAAAGAAGCAATGCAAAAAGCAGACTGAAAAGTGTTCTGCCCCACTCAGATAGTTCTTGAAGCTTTGGAAAGTACTACTCACAGAACAGGGACCTTTTTTGACACCAGGAACTATTACAGAGGTTTGTTTTGGTTTCTCCTGTTGAAATGCAGGTTTAGTGTTTGAGTTCCTCCAGAGATTCTTGACCCATTGGAAAGTTACATTAACTACTGATACTAGGGTCATCTATTGTGTCCTTCATGTGCAAATGAATGTTAAGCACAAGTTTTAGAAGCCTGAGGTATATGTTTCCCAACTCAGTGGTGTTCAGAATCACAAATCTTCAGAAAACTTAAACGAGTCAGAACACAGGTCAAGTTCTTAGGTTCTTAGGTCAGGAAACTCAAATATGCACTCGTGGTCATGACATTTGTCATACATATTTGCCTGAACACTCCTGACCCACAGAAACAGAACAGTTACGCTCACATAATCACAAACACACGTACACACAAACAAGCCTACTGACAAACATATTTACTCTAGTATCTAAGAGGGGACTGAAAAAACAGTGTGCTTGCTGGTTTATGAACATACTCAGCAATTCCCAGCACAAGTAGAGGTTTAATTTTTTACGAGGGCGCAAAGTTATGGACTCTAATAAATATGCACACATGTGCTGCTTGTGCAGAGTTATTGGCACTGGCAGGCCACATTAATATGTCACATTAAAGTAGACCGCCTGTTGACAAGCCCTGTTTGACCCTGTCAGTGTGCACGTACCACACACACTCACACATTTGTATTATTACATCCTTGGTGCCATTGCCTGCCTTCAGTGATCTGTATTTTAAAGCATTGTTATGCAGTTGTATCCTAAAACTTGTGGCAGAATACATTATTTCTCCCAAGGTTCAAACTGAATAATGCAATGCAGATCTTGATATGTGTCAACCACCAATGAGAGGAAGTAGCAGCACTGAGAGACTGAGAGAAATAAGAGTAAGAAAGAAATTTAGAGAGACAGAGGGAGAGAGACATCAAAGGCCAAGTGTTTTCCATACAAGAGGGCGAGCAGGGCTTTAGATCAGACAAGCTCTTCTGTAAACAGCCTCCTCAGATCCTGCCAGCAGGAGGTTCCCCTTCAGCACGCTGCTTTGTCTATCAAAGTGCTCCCATAGTATTGAGGGGGCACTGGAGCAGTGCTCCTTGCCACTTCCCTCCCTCCCTGCTCATATAAGAAAGCCGGGCTGCTACACCCCCTGAACACCGAATCACAAAATAAAGGTGATTTTCTCCTCCCACCCCCACCGGCACTTCCACCTCCTCTTCCCTTTTCCTACCTTCAGCTCCTCATTCTCTGTGTTCTCCTTCATGTGCTTCAAAGGTTTCTCTTTTAAAACTTCCTGTTTCACCCCATCTCCTCCTGCTTCTCCTCCTCCTCTTCCCTACTCTGCCACCCTTCAAACAGTTGTTTTGTTCTTGGTTAAAAACACTTTTCGCTAAAGGTATACTTTCACTAAATGTTGTCTATTGGCCTTGGCGTATTTTCCTGTGAATAGGGCAACTACAGGGACGAAAAAGAGGGAAACCAGCAAGAAAAGTGCAACCATAAAGGCCAAAAAAGAACAATGTCCATGCCATACTTATTAACAAGAATACTGTTTCTCCTCTGAGCCTGAGTGGAAAGTAATTGTGGGGCTGATTTTCTTCTTCTTCTTCTCTCCACTCTTTTCAATGGGCTTCAGGAGCCAGCTTTACAAGCTCTTCCCTGCTCTCATCCTCCACTGATCAAAGCCCGCTCACACAGATATATTTCCCTTCACAGACAATGCCTCTTCTCAAGGTGCTGTCAGGTTCCCTTCTTTGCTTTAATTTCATCTCTTAAACTTTTTTTTAATCCCCGTACCCCCTGCCTCCCTTCCCTCTCCTTCTTTTGTGAGGGCTGTCAGCCGTGACAGTTTGTTGCCAGGAGGGACTTGTGGGATGAGAAGGTAGGTGCACTTTTACAAAGAGCCGCCGCCTGGCTGCACCTCACTCACACTGTCACTCAAAACAGCCTGACTTGCGCTCACACACACACACACACACACACACACACACACACACACACGTGCACACACACAGGAAAGGTGACACACTTGGCTTTCACACACCAGCACCGGCAACAACGCGACTCTTGCACATTTACACTCAAACCCAGGCGGTGAAACATGACAGACACCTTGACCTTGTGTTTGTTGTGTCACGTAAGGTATCGCCACTGAGGAGAAGGGGCCGGGGAGGTGGTGAGTCGGGGCTGTGAAGCCAGTTGTACTGTCTGGGTGTCTCAGATCATGAGCCAGAAGGAAACTCGGAGCGACAGAGCCGTGATGGAGCGCTGGCAGAGCCGGCGCTGACAGGGCTTAGATGACAGACAGAGGCTGACAGACGCTGACATCTTCCTGTCGCCTCGGGGAGACACGCGGCCCTGAGTGAAACCTGAGGAGTTCTCCCCGCGGCCATAACTAGCAGCCGGCTCTCGCAAGCCTAATCCCTAAAGTTCACACAAAGACGCCACGGTGACAGAAGGGCAGGAGCAAAAAGGAAGACAAGAGGAGTATCATTTAATTTTCTGAAAGAGAGAGATGATGAGGGGAGACTTCGCCTTAAGGGAAAGAACTGAGTTTGTGAAACATTAATTACACCTTTTCCCACCCCCACCCCCACCCATCACTACTCCCTGCCTATCTGTCTTCATTTTGGCAGTGCTGGGGCAGCTCAGAGCAGGTGAATAGCTTCATCTGTTCTTGTAAAGGCAGTTATAGGCAAGTTGAGGAATTATTCTGATGTTTTGTCAAGACTCTTTCGTCTAAGCTTCAGCCAGTATAATGTTAACAGAAGATGCCAATAGCAGATGTTTTGTGGTAGTACCCAGCATCACAGCTATGTCCGTAGCAAAGAATTCCAATGAACCACATCTTTGATATTAAATATCTCCCTCCTCCCACTCCAGGTACATGAAGCTAAATCTGAAATCTTTCTTTTAGGCCCTCCTCACGCTATTAACAGTCTCCTCTCGAATCTGGGATGCCTTTCTGCTGATGTTAAGTCTGCTGCCCATGGTTTAGCTGTCACTTGTGATTTTGACCTTTCCTTTGATGGTCATGTAACAAAGGTTGCGCAATCATGTTTTGTTCACTACAGCAGAAGAATTCCCTTTACAGAAGAAAAAAGCTTGTGTTTCCAGGTTGATTTGGAAGGAACTCAGTTAAACATCTTCCTCTCTCAGAAAGACAGACCACTAATAAATGTGTTACAACCATTATCAGGGAAAAAGGGACACACACAGCCCAGTTACTGGTTTAACCTTTGTTCTCTTGCCTCTATTCTTAAACAGACAGTTGTCTGTCTCTGTTGTCAGACACCTAGAGGAGTATCAAAGAGTGATTTAATTGTAGTTCATACTGTAAATACTACCTTTCAATCAAGGTGTACAATAACTCATTCATGTCTAAACTAAGATGTCAATCAAATCTGTCTAACCTGTCTGAAAGTATAAACCAGTGTTTTCCTGACATAGAGACACAGCTTTACCACGCCCGCCACAGAATCCTCAATAATAAAACATCTGTCATCAAGTGTTAAATTGATGATGAAGTTGAATGTAGGCTGGATCTCCTTAAGACCTTTTGGTTTTTTCCTTTGTATGTACATGTACTTTCATTTAGGACTATGGTTCAGTCAGGGGTCAATTAAGCACGGAACTGGCCAACAACAGCATTTGGGTAGACACTGAAACTACAGAGTGGTGGTTAAAGGCCTTTGAAATGCCAAGAAAAACATATTAGAATGGCTATTATTAGGCCATCCTCAGCACCATGTCACGAAACGGAGCCTGCTCATTAATTTCAATGAGGCAATTGCATTGGCACAGTGGGGGTCTGAATATTTGTTATTTTTTTGTGCCGCAACAGAAGTCAGTATCAACCAGCAAGGCACTGCACTGGCCAGTAACATCCATTCAAGTGCCCATTTCTGGTAGATTATGAGGTTCTGCTGTCAAATCATGGTATAAAGCAGACTAAAGTCTTTCAAGTCTTTCTGCTAACTAGGAAAGCAATAGCTGTTGCTGTTTGAATTTGATGATGAATTTGTAGAGAGACGATTGGCAATGAGGTTCACAGTCATTCAACAATGAAATCATACATGATTTGCAAAGTTGTTGCATGTACAAATAAAACCTAAATGGGTTTTGGGGTCTTTGGGGCCTAAGTTCACTTATGTAGGGTAGAACCCAGTAGTAGTAAGTCCTTCACAAATTGAAGATTTGGGGGCAAAGTTCGGGGGCAATTTTGCAGACAGTCTCATCAGTCAGCTTTTGGAAAATAATCTGAAAGCACTCGTATGGATAGAGAACACACAAGGTGTCTACACATGGTATCTGGTATCTGCAGATTTATTTGCAGATATTGCTTCTAGAGAGTTTCCTCACCTCCTGGACCCCCTCTGTCAGTCCTCCTGAAAAGGCAGCCAGCTGTGTGCTATAAAATCACCTCAAGCACTCAGTAACCTTCAGTGCTGAGTGTCATGACTTAAGAGATGATTGTGCTGTCTTTGATGAGCGAAGGTGCCTCATCTCACACCTCCCTTTAAAACTTCAAGAGACGACCACTCAGCTCCCAGGAATGAGGATATTAGCTTGTCAGCAGGGTGACAAGTTTAGCACAATAGGGGCGTTTGGCTGGAGTGGATATATTGGGCGAGTCAAAGGGTTGGGGGGAAACAGTCACATGCTATTAGGCTCATGCTGGTTAATTTTACAAAGGAAACAGAGGACAACCTGTTTTTGTGGGTTCAAAGCATGTTAGTGTCTTCACTTCAGCCTTACTATCTGAAACGAAACAATTTGGATGCGAAACGGAAAGCTGTGTCTGCACGTCCAATTGGTTGTTTACAGTTCCAGTTTGGTTTTTTCAAAGGCCTTGGCTTGCACACAGACAAAACTTTGACAAAAAAATGAACTGTCTCCACATGCTTATGGAAAGTTGGCATCAAGGGCTTCTTTTATTATTTATTATCTTTTATTTCTCCCAAAGGCAAGCAACGCAGGTTAAAATGGAGCTGCAGTGTTTCAGATCATATGTGTGACGTTTGAGTCTGGAAGACTTGTACACTTGTGCATCTATTTTGCCACCTTCAGAGTTATCACTTGTGATCTCAGGCGTGAATGTTGAGTGAGTATTTATAAGACATAATGTATTCTTCACACTTAAAACTCTCTCTCCTTTTCCCTGCCTCCGTCTTGCTCCCAGTTCCTCCAGTGGCAAACAACACATTACTTTGACTGACAGCTCCAATCATTCTACTGTGTTTGCTTGGCAAGTTCAAAATGTGACTGACACTCAGCTCATTGGATAGAGGGGGTGTCAGGAAGGGAGGGAAGGGGGCAAGAAATTAAACAGAAAACAAAATCCTCCCTGCATGACAACTCCCCCCTCCCTCTGCCATCTTCAATCCCCCCGCCTCCACTCCTTCTCTTCCTCTTCTCCATCCTTTTCCATCATCTTTCCATTCCTGTCATTCCTTTTTTCTGCAAAATCCGTTTTGATAGCAAATCACCACGGGCCTGCCAAATGACAGATAATCCTTCACAGTTTTATCACTAAACCCTCTTCTTCTTATTTTGTCTCGCAGCATGTACAGTACGTACAGCTGCCGTGTTTGCTGATACAATCTGCCAGCCAACGCCAGCCCTGGCAGATCACACAGAAGAATGGAGGAAGCTTGCCTCCACAGCCGCAGATAAATCATAGTAATATTCCCTATTTTTTATTTAAAATGGAAGAGGCATTTACATGAGTTTAAGAACTGGTGTTCGCAGGCTTCCAGTTTTCCTCATGTATCCAACCCCCCACCTCATCCATCCTGACTCCCACTTAAATTTAACAGATACATAAATAGATTGATACAGGACATATTACCTTTGTATAACCATAAATTAGTAAAGATTATATAATGTATTGTTATGTAAATTGTTTGCTCCTGCAGTCATGAAATAATTGCCCTCATATTCTGTCATAAAATCTTACATATAGTAAGTAAAAAGCTATTTTTTTCAAAGTAAGGTAGAGCTTTACATTACATGTTCAAGTTGAATTGAACATGTAATGAATTTTGAGTCCTCCGCACTTCTTGTGTAAGGAAATGTAGACTATGATGACACACTGTATGGTCACTGCTATCACTTGTTGCCAGCGAAATTAAACTGTCTGTCTTAAGAACATTCAGCACGTAGGAGGACCCATCATGGTTTTGTTTTCCACTTGAGAAGTAAAAGCTAGCAAACTATGCTAATTACAACAATTAGACAATTACACTCAAAAAAAAATTAAATAAAATTCAGTTAGCCTAGCTTGCTAATGTTAACGCTAATTCCCACCAGATTTTACTTTTTCTTCAAATTGTTTCAACATCTGCTGAAGTCCAGGTCCTGCACTCTATGTTGTGTTTGTTGTTGTTGTTGAAAGAGGTCTAGCTAGCCTTAGCTGTTTAGTTGTGGTAATGACAAAACTGAAAAGAGTCACAGCTGCAGGTAGTCACGTAATCTCAGCACTTGTCAACACTTCTGAGTTACTATGATTTGAATCACAACCCAGACTAATGTCAGAGTAATAAAGGTTGTAGGGTGGCAGTAAGTAATGCCTAGAGGCCAATTCCTGTGTGGCCATGAGCGTATGCATGACGTAAACTGCATCATCTGTGTACAGCCCAAAATTCTGTGAATGTACAGACTGTCTGCACTACAAGTACACTGTGCATTTGCTAGAAAAGTAAATTGAACTCTCGTTTTGTGTACAGTCTGTTTGTACTGTATTGCACAGCCTTGACCCTGACAGGACATATACTTTTATTTTGTCATTTTTCATGTTACTCAGGCAAATATAGCAAATGAAGGAGTTCTTCTTCCTGCTGTCTGGAGGTCTTCATTATGTTTTCTAATGCGCATGTGTGGAGCATGCCTGCTCACGCATACCCCTGATTTGTAGTATGTATAGAGGTGTGTGCAAGTCCATGTGCAACTCTACAACTGTCTCCATCCCGGCGTATTATCAAGGCTTAACAATGACAAAACCCAGCCGGTTAACTGCCTGTACTGTGGTCTGTATTCTCATTGGAATTAACGTGATACAACTATTTGTTTGCTACCTGCCTTTTTGTGCCTGCCCACATAGGTATTGTACCAATAAAATTAGCAGTACTAACATTGTCAGTCTGAACCAAAAATTCCCATCTCCAGAGAACACAAAAACACTGGAGATCTGAATTCATTTATTTATTTATTTTTACCAAAAAAAAAAGTACACAGGACAAACACTTAGGATATATTGATTTATTTCTGAGCAAAAATGATCTGAACTGAATCCAGTAGGACTTTAATATTCCTCAAATGAATGTAACTACTTTCAAACAAGTGAATCTTTTTCCAACCCACTGGCAGTTTTCTTTCATGTTAAGGAAAGTAAGATTAATGTATGTCTAAATAAAAGATTTAGTGACTTGTTAAAAGAGGGTGCTGAAATGACTCACAACAAAAACACAATAGAAGCTACTGTGAAAACTGCCAACAACCTCAAACAGGCATTGACAGTAATGACAGCATGTGAACTGCCCCTATAATTTACCTGCTACAAGTCAATTATCTCTATTAAAAATGTGGAACATGTTTTGTACCATATCTACATAACAACTGATCATGAGCAACTGTAATTTATTGTTGTCAGTCTCACAACAAGTTGGCCTGGCTGCCTCATCAAAGGGAGCAATGCCTCAAAGCGACGGTGATGACAAATATGGGCGGTGAGAAAGTAAGGCGAGGAATTAAGCAGATGATTTACACCGGAAAGCTCTGCCTCCAATAATGGGTTGGCCTGAGGGATGACTCTGATCCAGCAGAAAGAAAGAAAGAATGAGAATAAAGACAGTAGAGAGCCTCGATTCCTCTTCATTGTTTAGAACATTTACCCTCCAATGTTAAAATCCTCATCTGATGAAGAGGTAAATCCTGCCAGTCTTTTATTCAGAGCTCAGTATAAAGGGTGAGCCTGAGAAATCATTCATACACCTGCACAGGGCGTAATGTCACCATCCTCCTTTCTCCCTTAGGGTCAAACAGGCAGTAAATCTCTTTACAAAATAACTTCCTTTCAGCAGCCTTATAGCAGATGCGCTACTATACTTCTCACACAGATACAGATGGCATCCTCAGAGACAATGTCAAAAAGCACTAAACAATAAAGAAGGAGGCAAAGTAGGAGCACAGAGAGGATCGATGTAGAGAAATGTAAAAGCAGAGGAGGTTGGAAGCAAAGTTGAGAACATGAAAGGAGGATTTTAGATGTGGTTTCATGTTGGTATTACTGAGAGCAAAGTGAAAGGTTGTGTAATATGTAAGATGTGATGAAAAGGATCCTCCTTTGGAAAAAATGTTGTTAAAAAAAACAATTGTAGAACTGAATTCTCACAGCATCACAGAGGTATTAAATAATGAGCTTAAGGCCTTTTTCCCCAAACACAGATAGAGGGATATTTGTGTACACCTTGGTTTGATCTGTGTGGCACAGTGAGTGTAAGTACAGTATACTCTTCAGTGTGTGCGACGTATGTGTGTTCACATAGTTGTGTACTTGAGAGAGAAAGAGAGTGAGTGTTGTGTTGGATTTGCAGGGAAACGTGATTTATGTTGTGGAACTTTGATCTTCTAAAAGGCTTTGGGATTTTATACAACAATAATTCTCCTTGGCCTCAGCTTAAATAAATGATGTGCCTGTGGCGAGTGTCCAGAATAGGTTTTAATAGACTGATCGGTGTTGGACACAGACACAGAGGTGGGGGAGAGAAAGGCTGTGGCTACACTTGACATTCCTGCAGGTTTTTGGAGACCTCATTTCAAAGATGGGATGTTATGAGATTGTGTTACTTCATGTCGAAACAAGGTCTATAAAAGGTGGGTGCACTTCTTCTGAGGCTTCATTTATTGGAAGTAATGATGCATTTTTAAATAAATACATCTGCTATTGTCTACTAGGACAAACTGATACAACGCTCATGATGGCTCTCAAATTTAAGTTTACATTCATGGAAGCAACAGCACCAATGACCACACAACACCAAAAATGGAGATTCATGAGGATATCTGTCTGCACAACCTGTCTGCACAACTGCCCTTCTTCACGCAGCAGCCTATAAAAGCAGCCTATATCCTTTATACTAAAGGATAAACTGACTGTTCACCAAGTCCCACCCCCTTAGTTACTGTTGCTATACCTGTTGTACTTTGCATCCTCACATATATTTGGATACATTTCTAGTCTACAACCATCAGTTTGTTAGCATATTATCATCATCATTGGTTCTGTGAGTTGACTGAAAACTTGGTGTCCAGGTGACTCATTTTGAAACTTGTGAAACTGTGTTTTAAGAAAGCTCAGAGTTCAAGTAGTTGTGTTTGCTGACATTTTCAGAAGTGGTGGAGACCACAGACGTTCACTTTTCATTGGATGGTAATATATTGTTATTTTAGTTTAGAGTTTTTCCTCTGTGGCGCCAACAGTAAAGTTAATATTAGCATCCATGTTGCTGTCAGTCTAGAAGTAGTGTTCTCACGACTTAACTACTTGAACACCAAGCATTCCAAAAAAAAAAAAAAAAAAAGTGAAAAAGTCAGCATCTACACCAGCTGATCCATGTAGAAGAAATGAACAGGATTGTTTTTGTACTATAGGTTAGAGCCAGTTATATACTGAGTTACTGCTCTTACTACAGCACCCACACATCTTCAATATGCAGTATGAAGAAATCACAAGAAAGAGGCCAGAAAATCAGAAAAATCTAAAACTACGTCAGACATACTTAGAACACACACATACAGCTGGCCACTGAAGGGAAATGTGCTTCTTTTCTATTTGCTTGCCCCCAGTGCTGAGAAGGTCAGAGGTCATTCAGTCACAGAGCAGCAGCCCTGAAGCTGGGAGGGACTCTGTGCCTTTGCTCTGGGGCACTTCAACAAGAGCGTATGTTTGCTGACTCCAGGGGCCTTGACCTTGGGTCCTCCTGTTGAAGGGCAGATTCTCCCTACTCACTACAGATAAATAGATACAATACACCAACTCACCACCACAAAATAAGAAACACAGTGTTAAGCCTTGTCTCTGTTGGAAAAGAGTGTGTTTACAGAAAAATGCCTTAAATGATTTCCAGAGAAGTGGGATTTCTGTTTGTGTGTGAGAGAATGAGGTCTGTGTTTCTCATTATGTTTTTGTGTAATAAGCAGTGATGAAATTACTGCTGCCTGCTGACTGCTCTCCAGGTGTGTGCATGTACACACACTTTTACAGCTGTGTTATAGGATGAGGTCACCATAAAATGAGCACGCACTCTCATAATATACCTTATAAGGTCAACACTGCTGACAGAAATTAAAGTCAGATTACTTAAATGGAACGTTGATGAGACAAGACATATGGGCTAAAACACCGAAACAAGCATGGTTGTGTCCAGTTCATACACAAACACACACACACACACATACACTGTATATTCTGTAGTAGATACATACATATATGAACACATGCTTGGGGTATGAGGTACCCACCATAACGCAGATTTCCTTGTTTTCTGTCAAACTACTGTTTGAGCACCATCAATTCTTCCTCCTGTTTCACTCAATTTGTAGGTTATCATGTAAAATTACACTACATTACTTTCTGGAAGCATGACTATAAATCTGATGCAAAGACAGGTTGATATATATACATGTACACACTTTAATTTTCTCCTGTCTCCTGTCATTTTCCGCTTTTCTTAAGGAACAGGCAGTTTGTCAGGAGAAGAATTCCTCCCTGCAGGACTTCTGAAATGAAAGACCTTGGCCAGGCCATGGATTTGGTTTTAATAGCAGCTCGCACAAACACTGTAAATTTACAGCTGGGAACCGCTCACTGAAAAGAACTTCAAATTTGCCAAAGCCATAAGTCCAGTCAGCAGTCTCTTACTCTAACCGTGTCTCCGTCCTGTTCTTTCACACTCCTTAAGTAGATCAGTGACTCTCTTTCTTTCTGGCTTACAAAAGCATTCAACCTGCATATGACCATTCATACTAGACTGGTCTGAAAATGACTGAGGCTGCTTAACAGGGCTAAACGTGATTACTAGAAAGCAGTTTGCAGTCACACCTGGCTTTAGTCCAGACTGAATGATTGTAATCTACTGGAAGGGTTGCCATGAAATTTTTTAGACATTCACGGTCCCCACAGGATGAATCCTACTGCCTGCTGACTGTTTCCCCTGAGGATGCATTAAAACTCTGGTGATCCCCTGATTTTCTTGAAGCACTAATGAGTAAATAGTACACAAGATACTGACCATGGTAAAAGCAAAATTATACTCGCTAAACATTGTGTTAGCTGTCAGTTAACATTGTCCTTGTGTCCCTGTTAGCATGCTGTCATTAGCATTTAGCTCAAAGCACTGCTGAGCATAACTAAAGCTCAGCAGAGCTGCTAGCTTGGCAGTAGCCTTGTTACACTCAAAATGGCAGATGATGTATATGATCTTGTGTAATTTATCTTTATCTAGTGTTTGTATGAAAGTTTAGAGCAAAACAGTTTATGACTAACAGAAAATAAAATGGTGGAAGTAGCTGCTAGTATCTATGATAGGAGTGTTTTTGTATTTATAGCATCTTCAAATGTAGTAGCTCATGCACGTACTTACACCAACCGTTCCCACGACAAGAGAGCTCTTTGTATTGCCCCTAACTAGCTAACTGGCAACAGATGGGATAAAAGTATTCCAACTGCAAAATAAATTTTAAATTCCTCATCATTTGAACAGCCTCTTAGAGTTCATAATGCTTCTTCTTGACAATTTCTTGTAGCCGTTCTCCTAAATTATAACCACCAATGAATATCATATTTTGTGATAAAAAACAAAAAAACTTAAAGCAAGATTTTTTTCCATATAGAGAACCTATGTGTGAACCACAAAACCCATGACTTTACTCAACAGGACCAGGCTACATTTTGGACTCCATGTGTTAAAGGAGTTTCTCTGTCTTTCCTCGTTGCTGGCAGCTGGAGGTACTCAGCACTGACTCTAACATAGAGCTTTGAAATAGCAATCAATGCCTTTATACTGCAGGGAGGGCTCGTAAAAGTGTCGTTGGGAGGAATATATGATGTCGTATTTCACCCTCCCCTCCCTATTTTTAAACACTGAGTTATGGCTGCAGAAATGTGTACCCATTAAAGGTGATATGATGTATTTTCTGCCTTGTTCAGAAACTCATTCATCACCATGGACCAAAAAGAAAACTGCACTTACTCTTTCACCCCCTCTCCTTCCTCTCCCATCTTTCCTCCCCCTCTCACCCCGACACTCCCCCACCCTGTTCTTGTACGCTGCTTCGAGTAATTTACAGTACACCGGTAGTGCAACCTTCTGGCAGGAGCTCCTAGAGCGGCTTGCTCTCTCTCCTGGCAACTAAATAACCTTTTATAAAAGACCAAACTTGGCCAAGTCATCTGCTGCTGCACATTAAGACAGAGCAAAGCTGGACAGACTGCAGCAACATGCAGGGAGAAGAAGAAGGGTGAAGAGGTGGCACCGTGATGACTAATGTGGATCTTTAACCCTCTTCTTCTTCAGTGTTAGGGCACTGTATAATGGTAGCAAACAAGGGCAATAATATCTTGACTTTGATGAAATTTCACATTAAGGTTTTCAACTGTTGTAAAATTGTACTACTTTTTTGCCCTCATTTGAACTCTACAGAAAACAAAAATCATAATATATTTTTCAGGTTCACATAATGGGACTGAAAATTCAAGTGTGTAGGGTTTCCAGTCTTTCACCTGAACTTCTTATTCTTGGATCACATGACTGAATGTGTAACCTGACAGAACAGAGGTCTGATCACTTCCATGCAGGCTCGACTGATTGTCCTTGATAGCCCAAAGGTTCAAGTTTGAATTTTCATCTTGAATTTGGTGTCTGAATTTCACACTGTGTGTGTGTGTGTGTGTGTGTGCACCCTAAAAACTCATTACTTTATTGTAGCATTGTTCACTTTAAGAGCTGTGGTGACACAGTAATATTGGTAATTACTATACTTTCTTTGTTCATTGGCAAAAAATGATATTCAAGCATGGCAACGGAAAGATATTTATTTGATGATTAAATGTTACACTTTTTTTTTTCAACAACCATGTCCTGCACTGTGTATTCTAAAGGTTTAATGATTTACTATTACTTTGAATTCACTTTGAAGAGTTCAGTAGGGATTTGCCAATGGACATAACATCCATGCTATCCCAACGTACCAAAGTGTACTTGATGTATGTTTGAACACACACGCACACACACACACACACACACACACATAGGCACACAGCAGAGAGAGAGACAGGAGAGGCAGGCAAAGGGCCACTGCAGTAAGTATTTTATGAAAATTCAGCACCATCAAATTTGTTATAAGTTTCTAAAGAAAAATTACATTAAAGAAACATCATCAGCATATTAGCAGACTTCCCAGCATGCATTTGTGCAGTGTGAGTAAAATATTCAAAATGGAAGTTGAAACAACTTAATTTTTTGGTGCAATCAACTTAAAATTCTGTGTTAAGTTGTTAAGTTGATACTGAATAGTATTCCTGAATGCAGAGGAAAAGCTTATTTGCCTTACTTAAAGGTGCAATAAGTTTTTGCTACATAGCCAAAGTTAGCATTAACAGCTGTTTACTTACCAAGAGCTTCAGGCATTGTTGCGTTTACAAAACGAGATGTTAGAATACACCCTCTGGACAGCAAGACTTCTTACCACACTACCACTATAGTGGTATTACAAGATGGGATGGGATGGAGCTAGCTGGTTAGCATACTAACTTCAGTAGAAGAAGTGATATAAATAGAAGCAAAACAAAACATGGCATTGGCATTGCATTACGTTTCCTCTAGTCTCATAAGTAAAGCTAACACTGGCTATGTAGCAAAAACTTACATACAGCTCCAGTTGGTTCAACATAATTTCACCAGTAGTTGTCTCAGAACTCAGAAAACTTAATGCACTGCAAACTGTTAAGATTTGTTTTATTTGTGTGTGTGTGTGTGTGTGCGCGCGCGCTGATGCAGTCTGCTCCCAGAGTCTGCCGACAGAGGATTAATCTCCCCAGCTGAGGCAGTAGCTAAGGTCAGCAAGGGAAATATTTCATAAGTGTCAGCTTGGCCCGTAGCCCTCAGCACAGAGTTCGAAATGAGAATGCACAGTCGCATAACAAACAGCCGTGTGACTTTGCACAGCTCACATGGAGCACATGGGGGTGAAGGTGTGTGTGTGTGTGTGTGTGTGTGTGTGCGTGTGTGCGTATGGTGTGGGTGGGGTGGGGGGGGGGGCACATGAAATATGGCAGTGCTTCACTTTCATGTATTCATCTGAGTTGGTGAATTACTGCCAGGGACAAGCACAGTGCTTTGTCACCACAAGGACCCAGTTGAGACAAATATTTTGGCCACACCAGGTCTGTGTCTGGACTGCCTTTTCCATTACTGCCTGTTCTAAAACTCCTGTTTTTTTGTTTTGTTTTGTTTTTTTTTAAGGAGAATTCATAAAAGTTAATACCAACTTCCTTTAGTTCAACTCAATAAAGCAGCATAGTTTTTTTTAAAAATCCACTCCATGTGTTGTTTTCCATCAGGCCTAAAAATGGTTTTATAAATTGACTTTGTCATATTCCCTGTATTTAATATTCTCTCACTGTTGCAGGTTTTTCTGATCCTGTGGTGACCAAGGGCTGGCAAGCACATGCAGAAAGATTAATGACATGGGCGGGCCGCTTCAATAACCGTTTGTTTGATGTGTCAAGACTGAAAGATGCTGATTTACTTACACATTGATAGGCTTTTAATTGAGCGATGCCATCCCCTGTCACATCAAAGCCGTGGCAGCTGACGTGACTGCCTCACTGCGGGTTGTGATGATTGACATGTACTGGTGAGCCCCGCCCGTCCCGCCCCTCATCATCATTTCCAGTTATGTTTGGCAGGAACTTTGCAGCTACTGTAACCTCCAATAACTTCTGTTGTTTATCAGGTCATGAATGCAATCTTCATTCCCTTAAATAGACTAGTGGGGTTAAGTCTGAGAAGCTAGATTGTGAAACTTCCTTGTCCAAAACGTATTTGTCTGGATGAGCAAATGTGTTGTGGTTTTCATTTAATGACAAAATAGGAGTGGTTTCAAAGAAAGAAAGACACAATCTCTGTTCCCAGCAGCGTCCTCCTAACAAAGGTTGGATGATGAAGACACAGAGGCGGTGACTGTGAGTGGAGGAAGCAGCACTGACTTTAACAAGCGTGAGGAATGTGCTGGGGAGATTTTCTTTGCACGGCCTGTTGTTGTTCCTTCAACCAGACCTGTCACGGGTCCAGCTTGTGAATACCTTGATTGTGCTTCTATCAAAATGACCCCCCTCCGTTTTCAGACCAATGGAAAATAAAACATCTTTTGATGTCATCTGAAATTTCACACAACAATGCAGGACGATCTGATTTGAGTCAGACGCTGTCTGGCAGTGCAGGCCCATCCTTCCCTCATCTCCTCCGCCTCTCTCCGTGCTCTTGATAACTTCTCCGTGTGGAGGACAATAGCAGCTTTTGTTTCCCAGCGTGGAGAGGACTTGAGGTTGCACGGGCGTGGGCGGCATGCATCCTACGTGCCTGTCTGTGAATGCGTTTCAGGTGTAGCGAGTATGACAAGGCGGAACCCTGCACGGTGTAGGATTCGGAAATAAAAGTGCCAATCTGCGAACACAGAGGGAAACCTATTATCCCGGTGTGATTATAATGCAGACAGATAGACGACAGGTAGGCAGAGTGGATAAGAGCGTTAGCTTGTGAAACGCGATGAGCTGACAAGAGAGACAATCTCCCTCCTAAACTGGAGAGATAAGGTTGTCAGCCACAGCTCTGACTCTGTCACACACACAGAGATAGTATGTAGGCAGTCAGATAGATGATACTGTATAAGAACTAAAACTAAAACACACTTTTAAGATGGTATCATGTACAGTGTGGCCTGTCTGTTTGTGTTTGTGTGCACCGGCTACATTTTCACGTGCGAGCGCATTCAACTGTGAAAGGATTAGTATGTGTATGTCAAAGACAGAGGGAGAGGCAACCACAGAAAGATAAACGAGGAAGTGTGAATACATTAAGTACACTGTGTAGATATTGTTTGTGGACCTTTCAGCTCAAGGAAATCCTTGTTTCAACATTCTGTCCTGGCTGGAATGTTGCCTGTGAGGCTCTTTTTAAGTGTTTGGGTCTAAATGCCATGTCTGCTACACCCCATGAAACTGTCTTAATCCACTTTTTTTTCTTGTGGTTTTATTACTGCTGGAGAACACACTAGGGGTAGAGCAGAGCCCCAGCCTCAGGCCTCTATTCCCATTCCACACACCCCATAAGTCAGTCACAGATAATTAAATAGGAGTTATTTACACTCGTTTTCCCTCCTCTGCCTCTCTGGCGCTTTTATCATTTCTCTCTCCTTCTCTTTGTACAGTACTACACACAGCCAGACCTTGTCAAAGTCTGGCTGACACCAGCAAAGGCCTGTAGAAGTATAATAACTTGAAAAGGGGAAAAAACGAGACAGTTATGAGCTCACATCAATGTCAGCCCCTCATTAAACAATCACACAGAGCATCTACACAGCACTAATCCCCGTGTGCGCCACAAAATGCCTCAGCACTTCCAAACACAGAGCAAAAGACAAACGAGCAGATGAGGATTTGCTTGAGCCAGGTTTGAAGAATTCAGCTGCCTAATGTCAGCATTATATATTTACTCTGGAGTCAGGCAAACAGCAGCTTTTCAACACGGGGATGAATTAGGCCCCGCCGCAGAGCTATGGCGTCTATTACAGGCCTCAGAGGCTCTATAAATCACAGGATCACAGGGGCATGTGGGGTCCGCTCCTCCTCACTCCTCCTCAGCCCCTATCAACCCCATCCTGGAGGTTTTGTTTGGCTGCTGTTCCAGCCAAACCCACTGCTTTGATACAGCCATGGAAAGGCATGGAAATGCCCCCAGGGCCAGTGGGACCTGGACATGCTGAGAAGCCTCTTTAACGGGAAAGCTGTCCCCTTAAAATATCCACAACAGGAAACAGCCATCAGTCATCGACACGCCAAAACAGCTGTTACCAGCCTACATCAAGGGGACACATGAAAGGAGCTGCTCCCTGTTGTTTGAGCCCTCCCTTGTTTCATTCTCTCGCTGCCTTTGTCTGGCTTTTCCCAGTGCCCTCCTCTTTGGTCTCCTTTTAAACGCCCCCCTTCCTTATGCAACCCCACCCACGCTGCAGCAACTTACCCACTCACCCTTTTAACAAGTGGATGACTGTGTGATAAACAAGAGCACAATCGGAAACCTCACAACTTAACTGGCAGTCTGCACTGTAAAAAATGTCTGCGATCCCCTTTAAGCTCTCGGCGTTATACCTTTAAATCTCCCAGTGAGAAAGCAGTTGTTATGCGTCACCTGTTTATGTGTCTCGGCCCGAGGTGGCGACAGACAGTTTTAAACAAACAGACGAATTCAAAAGAAGATTGTACAGCACTTAGCCCGGCGGCGCGCACGTTTGCGTTCACATATTCTTGGATCTCTGCAGGTCATTGAAGCGTGAGTGGCAGTGTGTGGGTGATGAGTGACGACTAAGCCTAATGATGACAGATCAAACAGTGACTGTGTTGAGTGAGGCTGAAGTGACTTCATCCTCATCATGCTGCCTTTCCTCTCAGCTGCAGATAAATGGGAGCAGCCATTATAATCAAGAAGCAGGCTGATGGCAGTACAGTTTGATAAGGCCAGCCTGTGTTGGGAAATGTCAAACAAGTTTACCTATTAATCCTCAGAAAAAAGGCTTACTCTGGTTTTCTTTAGCCACTAATCGATGATCCGTGATGTTTATTTAAACAGACGACTAAATACAACCGTTCTGTAATATCTTGGATTATGGATCGGATAGTTCAAACCAAGTGACCAGATTCGTTGAAGAGGCGTTCCAAGGACGGAAATCCCCATAAAGCACAGCTTGTTGTTGTTGGTTTTTTGTTTTTTTTTTAAATGGAAAATGAAATTAAGTTACTGGGCTTATGAATGTGGCAACCAAGGAGAAACACCATTGTTTTTTTCTTCTTCTCTGTTTTACGCTAATGTAGCCTACGCTCTGAGAGTAAACTTTTATAGTAGTGTGGATTGAAATGTTAAAAAATATGAAAAATAAAACATATCATTGGAGTTGTCTTGGAGTGTGTGACAGTAAATGTGAAAACTGAAGATATAATTTATTGTTACAGCAAAATACATAATGACTGAATCATGTGAATTTGCTTTATGCTGGAAAAATTGAATTAAACCTAGCGGCAGTGCTATTTTGGTCGTTATTAATACAATAAAGCCATTAACATACCAGCAATGCCCACAGACAATCGGTTATTATTTTAAATTAAATGCATGTTTACAAGATCAAGCAGATACATAGTAGAAAACTATGCAGTCACATTGACCATTGCTAGGAATATTAGTGTTTTGTCTCATACTGTATAAAACTTACCCTTAATTTCCCTGTTTAAGCTGTTGTCAAATCTATGTTACAGAGTTTATATCTTTTATGTGTAGTTTGCATGTGCTTTATGGAGGTCACTGACACAGATTTCCACGCATAGGGCCTACATTACAGCCCGGGTATGAGGGTGAGGCCAGGAGATAGACCGCGCCCACTCCCCTTGTCCCGCCTCTCCTTATGAATGCGGGCACTTGTGATTGGACAGCGGCTCATCGCTTTGAAATCCTCCCCTCACGTCGCTAGTATGTGGAGGAAGTGAGGTAGTGTGAGGCTGCTGCAGAGGGAGAGAGATACACACACCGGAGGACCGTCACACACATCATCTTCTGCGGGGATATTCCTTCACTTGCCCCGTATTTTTGATGAGCAGTGACTGCTAATGGTGCTTTGGTTTTTGACTTCTCTTTTTTCAACACTGGCTAAAGGAATATTTAGGAATAATTAGCGGGTGATATTGAAGAGCCCGATAAAGGATGACATTTCGGCGATTTGTTCTTCTTTAGAGACAGTTTGGGTCGGACACGGAGGACGCGCACTGCGCACATGCTCCTTTTGGATTACGGCACTCTCTACTGTTGAATCTAACATCATGAAACGTGCTGGTAAATGAATCTCAATTCTGCGTCCACTCGTTACACGCCGTCGTCCCTTCTCGCGTCCCGATCCAGATGAGAGATCCCCCCGGTGGACTTGAACCGCTTTTACGCAGCCAGTCCCCGGAGCGCAGCGCCGCCGACGCTAGCGGCTACACACACCGTTCAGGAGCGGAGAGACCGTCCATTTCCACACCCACGTCTTGTCCCTCTCCCTCGGATCCCTCGCGCCAGGCTAAAAGGCTTCCCATCCGGATCGTAAAGATGTTGACGGCGCACAGCGGCCACTTGCTGCACCCGGAGTATCTCCAACCCCTCACATCCGCGCCAGTCAGCATTGAAGTAAGTGAAAACAACAAAAATTACATTTTATCCAACATCTGTTGGTATCACCGTATAACATTGCCTTTCCTCTGTTAACCAGGTAATATTAAGCACATCGCGATGGTTGCTGTTGGTGTTATTCTGACAAAAATGTCAGCACATGCGTCATTTTACGCACAGCGATTTATTGGGAAGTTTGCAAGAAACCAGAAATGTAAAATTACTGTAGCGAACGTACTGCTTTAGGAGTAATATAATCAGTTTATTTTTGGGTATATAATTAAATGTTCGCTTTACGAAATCTTTAAGCAGGCTCTTTATTTCTTCAATTCAATTCAATTGTATTTATATAGCGCCAAATCACAACAAAAGTCATCTCAAGGCACTTTCCATAAAGAGCAGGTCTAGACTCTAGACATACTCTTTGAAATATAGTATTTACGGAGAGAGACCCAACAAATCCCACCATCCTTCTTTTCTTTCTTTTAGTTTCTCTTAAAACTTCCGTTTTTCATCCTCTGACTTTCCTTAGTCATGTCAAATATAAATAAACAAAGTAGGATTGTTGTGGACATGACTAGATTAAGTGTATTATTTGCTCATGTAATTGTTGCATATTGTAATTATATAATTGTGTTTGATAGTTTCAGTATGTCCTCTATTGCCATCATTGAATTACCTTAAAAAAACAAACAGTTTGTTCACCTTCTTGCTCTCTTTTTCCTGCTCAGCTGGATGCCAAGAAGAGTCCTTTGGCTCTGCTGGCCCAGACCTGCTCTCAAATTGGCAAACCAGACCCCCCCTCTTCTTCCAAGTTGGCCTCCCTCTCCTCCGGCAGTCTGGGAGACAAGGAGTCCTCCAGCCGGTCATCCAAGCCCGGAGAGCAGCACCAGTCATTGGAGGACAAATCCAGTTTCAAGCCTTACTCCAAGTCATCAGGTGACTGTCGTAAGGACGCTCTAGTGACAAAGGGGCCTTCAGATAAAGCAGCTTTCAGGGTGCCAAATGGAAGCTCCAGCGGTGGCAGTGCTTCGTGTCCATCCTTTCCTCCTCATTCCCAGTCACCCAGCTCCAGCTCTCCTCCACTGCACACTCCAAGCCAGCCCCACAGACAAAGCCATTCCCCCTCCACACAGCCCCCACCACACTCTCAGGCCCCGCACATGGACAACAAACTTGGGAGCTCAGAGCAGGCCAGCTCGGACACTAACAACAACAGTGCTGGCAAAAAAGACTCCGATGCAGCTAAATCAGGGATGGATGGGGCTCAGTTAGCCAATTCCAGCCACATACGGGCCAGTGCCAACTCCAGCAATGCCAGCTCCGCCAGCAGCCCGCGGCCAGAGAGCAAGGCCGACCCACAGGCCTCTTCACAGCCTGGCCTGGGCTCCGGGCACATCGCCCCCGTCTCCCCTTTTAAGCCAGGACATTCTGTCTTCCCCTTGCCTCCTGCTACCATGGGCTACCACGGCTCCATTGTGGGGGCCTACGCTGGCTATCCCTCCCAGTTTGTTCACGGTTTGGATCCTACCAAGTCTAGTTTGGGGTTGGGACTTCCGGGGAAGCACCCCAGCTCCAGCCCACTCACTGGAGCCTCTCCTCCATCTCTGATGCAGGGCTTATGTCGGGACCCGTACTGTCTGACTTACCCCAGTTCACCTCACCTGGGAGGCAGTAACTGCTCCACCTGTGTCCATGACCCCTCAAGCCTCAAGTCTGGTTTCCCCCTGGTTTACCCCTCACATCATCTCCACTCCTTGCACTCCAGCTCCTTGTCCTCCAGCACCACCCCGTCCTTGTCCCACCCTCTCTACACTTATGGTTTCATGCTTCCCAATGAACCGCTGCCCCACGCCTGTAACTGGGTGTCTGTTGGAGGTCCCTGTGACAAGCGTTTTGCCACATCAGAGGAGCTCTTAGCCCACTTGCGTACCCACACAGCCCTGCCTGGGATGGTTGACAGTAAGCTGTTGTCGGCCTACCCTTCATCAGTTTCATCGACAGCCTCCTGCCACCTCCACCTTCCCCCACCCAGCAGCCCAGGCACTCTGCCCAGCTCCTTCTCCCTCCGAGGCTCCCCTGGGTTGGGCCTAGCCCGTTACCATCCCTACAGCAAATCCCACCTGCCTGGAGCCCCAGGACTTCCCATGCCATCCATCCCGTCCTCTTCAGCCTATTACTCCCCCTATGCCCTCTACAGTCAGAGACTGGGCTCAGCCTCAGCCCTTGGATACCAGTGATACCAGAAATAGACGCCCACAGATTGTAGGCACCAGCTTGGACTCTTCAGAGCAGCCCTGAAGATGGATTCTTGAGACTGGGGTCATCACCAGTACAGGGCATCACGCCTGCCAGGACTAGCACCTGTTAGCCTCAGGATTGTGACTGGTGCTGTGATGGATTGTCAGCAGCACAGAACCAACAGACTTTAGTGATTAAAGATGGTGGAAAGCAGAGCTTGAAAATGATGAACTTGTGGGATTATTTCAGCAGTTTTTGATTTCGGTTTTTCGATTTGTTCTCTATATCTGTCTCCCAGAACTGAAAGTCTGTATTTATTTTCCACTCAAGCGCTTGGTATTCAACTCTGGGGGGGGGATTTTGCTGTCAAAACAAATTGTTCTTAAGTATTCTAACTGAAAAAGAATGATTTAAGTATAGTACCATTATGCCTATCATACACTCTAAAAATAAAAATCTTGCACCACGATGAAGATGGACTTTGAGGCTTTATTCTGGGGACCTCTTTTTATCTCCTTTCCTCTCTGCTGATGTTTTTTTCCCCCTCTTATTCTACCGCACATTCAAATTCTGGAGAGTTGCATGTCCATGAGAATTATCTTGAACAATGCCATTATTTTTATTTGTAAGTAGGCAAAGATGTAATATTTTTTCAAGCTTACTTGGGATCAGCAGGTAGGGGTCATGGATGCAAATGGTACAAAGATAACGTAAATAAAAACAATTACTGATGGCTGTGCTGTCCAACCAACAGGAAAAGGTCTTATTTTGTTAAATAAATGATACATGATTTTGACTTGTTTTTTCCTCGTTGATTACTATATATAGTACCATCCTTTGTCACAAACGATGGAGTAAATCTTGCCCTGCTGCTGCACTCCACTTATCTTGGCCTATCTATCATTACGGCTGTTACAGCCACGCTATATGTGGCTTTGTGTAATATTTCATGGCTCATATCAGTTGACAGGGCTGTCCCGAGGAGGGCAGGCTGGGTCACATTAGCCCTGTTAGCTAGTCTCTGAGGATTTTCATCCCTCCTCCTCTCTCCATCACCCACATTGCTTTTGTTGTTGCGAGTGCAGCTTTTAATTGCTGATTCTTGTTTGCGAGACCTGAAAATAGCCTCCTCAGCAGAGTGGATGGCTGTGTGGAGGGGCCGCTGGGTCACTGGGACTTCAATAATGACCTGAGGGAGATGTCGACCCAGGATCTCCTCACGGTCTGACGGATTGGCCTGCAACACAAAGGCCAGAGCTGACAATGGGAGGCGGTTAATAGAGAAATATTCATCACAGTCCTGACACCTCCCCTGAGGAGAGCGGGCTCTCTTACAGGAACTACAAACACGGAGGCCTACGTCCTGATGTGAAGAGCCATTTTCTTGCTGCTCTCTGCTGCCCTGTGGTTTACTGAAGTCAGCATTCTCGACTCAGAGCTGTTAGATACTAATTCGAAGAGAAGGAGTTGGTCTATCTTAAAGCCGCACCAGTGCCATTAGAGTGTTTCGGCCCTGATAATGTGTCTGTGTCTCCACTCTATTTGGCTGACAGGGTGTAGGTGGCACAGAGCGAAGAGGCTGTAGTCTCGGAGGCGGCTATTGACCCCGACTCCCAGACTCCTCTACTCTCGCGGTTCATTAGCACTCCAGACAGGGGAAAGGCGAGCACAGGTGTCACTTGACAGGACCATTAACAAAATGGATGACCCTCCCAAACCACATCCAGCCCCTGCCACACCAGCAAGGTCACGGCGCCCTGATCACCGCTCTGGGTAGCTCTCTGGGACACAGCACTTATTTTTCTTACTTAGAAACTGGTGCTATGCATGCACTTCTCTGGAACAGGACAGATTTACTTTCATGTTGCTACTTTTTCGATAGAGTTTATAAAGTAGTTGAAACAAAATGGGTCAAGGATTTTCTGGTTTTAATGCTCCATTGTACAAATGTATTTGGTGCAACATATTTCTTTGTAACTTGCAGCTGTGCCACAAGACATACACTGGATTGTGTTGCCCCCTAAAGTTGTGTTGGTGAAGTACAGGTGAAATCTGTAGGAGGGCAGGTACGTCCCTCACACAAGAAATATACATCTACAGCATTATCTTGCTTTTGATATGTATGAATGTGGATGTTGGGATGCTGTTTGACAGACTGTAGATAGAGAATTGGGTACATTGGCTTGAATCTGAAAATGATTCACACTGGAGGTCACACAGAGGGGAGAACTTTCAATCTTGTCGGGGAGGTGGAATTAATTCCACTGCTGCCAGTTTGCACTCGTTCATCAAATGCCTCACTATTCTCCCTATCCCTGCGCTCATCAATCTCCTCCATCTATCTTCTCCCCCCACCCCCCCACACTCTCGCAGCTGAGTCAACACCCACACACTCCATTTATGTCGCCTGTGTGTGTGTGTGTGTGTGTGTGTGTGTGTAAGTATGTGTATTCAGCCCCAATCCTTTGTCCACAGAGGGTGACACGTGAGGCCTCTGTGGGGACACAACTGTTATTTTGTCTAAAAATGCTGATGTTATGTTGGAGCAGTGTGCAGAATCTTCTAGTTTTAAGTCTAGTCACACTAAAAAACAAAGTTTAAATCAGGGCCAAACCATAGCCACATTTTGGAGACTTAAAGACTAAAGTTGTCATCAGTTTGTTAAGAAGAAGGAGATAACATTACCATTCCTCAACATTTTTAAGCCACTACTTCACTCTGGTTTGGGTTTATATTGGTAGTGATACCCCACTGCAAAAATACCAAACTTCCCAAGTAATTTAATATTATATTATCCTATTTTTTAAACAATTAGAAATATATTTCAGTAACACAAAATCACTCTGTTTTCCAGTGCTGTTTAGATTTTTTTTTTTTTTTTTTTTTTTTTTTTTTGAAGGGTTTCACTGAAACACATGACAATATCTAGAAACAGAACAGGATCTTATTGCCATTAAAGAAGATTGATACCTCCTTTCATATCTGTTTGATAAACGTGAAGCTACATCCTGTTAGCTTAGCTTAGCATCATGATTGGAAACAGGGGTCAACAGTTTACAGCTTATCCAAAGGTAACAAAATCCACCTAGCAGCACCTCTTAAAATCGCCAATTAACATGTAATATCTAATTTAACTGAAAAACCTGAATATAAAAAAAGCAGTGGTTCCAATAGTAACAGTAGCAGTACTAGAATGATAGCAGTAATCAAAGAAGTAGTATCAGCAGAGGTGGTGATGGTGACGAAGGGGACTAATATTTTCCTCTCTGTGCGTCAGTGTGGAGACGGTGCAGAGTGCCACTGTGAGGTCCTGAGCAGCGGCTGACAGGCCTGGTGATTAATGACGACAGGGTGTGGAGCTGCTCTTCAATTAGACGCCAGCTCTACCCTGGCTCACCATCGCTGCTGACAGCTAGGACAGAGGGAGAGAGAGAGAAAGAGAGAGAGGGTGAGAGAGAGTGGAGGGTACTCTCTCTCCCTCTCTGTCTCCAGAACAAAACATTAACCTCAACTCCATGACTACCACCTCTGTGTTTAACATCAGGACACAATACAGAGCCCTCGGCATCCAACAGTGACCGCAGTGTTAAAGCAACCCAGATGGCGTGAACACATCCCTCATCAGGGCCTGTCATACAATCTCTGCTTTATTTCTCCACATAAACCCTGTGACTGACTCTTTAACATGCCTGTTTCAACTCCCCTCTCATTCACGTCTGCAGTCAGGCATGCTGTAATGCTTGCTGTGAAACAATAACAGCCACATTTAAGTCTTCCAGGTTGTTGAGCAGGTTGTGCGCTGGTTGGAGCAACTTCCTCCCACAATTTCAAGTACAGTAATGTTTGCTTGGTCAGAGTAATAAGAAGGTCATGAAAACGTAACTTCCCTGTCAGAGTGTTCCAAACTTGTTCCATTTGGTTTTTGAAACTTGTAAATGTTACTACAAAGTGTTAGTTACTGAGGTGGAATTAAATGACTGTGGATAACATTACCCTGGGCTGGTAGAATGAAATCATTGGTGACTCAGTCTATAAATAAAGCATACATTCAGATGGATATGAAGCTAATTCTAAAGATTAAGGCATATTAGTTTGCATTTTTTCTCAAAAAGTAATGTTAACACTTTAACAAAGTAAACTAAAAGACACTAGAGTTGATGAACAATTTTCTAAATGGGCAATTCTGCATCATAATGGTTTGTTATATTGTTGCCCAATAGCATGCTAATGACAGTTAGAGGTCCTGGGTTTCAGATTTTCCCACTAAGACCTGAAAGCATTATAATACTATAGGTCTAAAAGTGACAGAAACAGCAACTTGTACCAATCTCACTCTCAGCAAGATACTTGATATTAGAATAAGTTGATGATAGTGAAGTTGAGTTAATGTGTTTAAAGTAAAGTTTTACAGTCAGCAAATGTGCCAGTGCTGCCTTTTCTTTTGTTCTCAAAACTCTTTGCTTTGGGCAAGTGGGCAAGCTAAATTTTCTTACCTGAAACATCTCCATGACTTTATCTCATCTAAATATGTTTATCTAAAAAAAGACTGAACTCATCTTTAATCACCAGACATACAGTCTGCTCTCTGTAATATTAATGGCGCAATATTTTGTTTATTTTCACACATGCAATATCTTGTGTAATATTCTGTAATATTCTGTATATATTCTGTATGGCTCTTGTTTCTCTTTCTTCTTGGTTTTTACTTTTCCCTTTTAATTTAATTTTAATTTATATTTGGTGATGGTTGGTGTGCTGCTGCTGTAACAAAGCAATTTCCTGTCAAGGATCAATAAAGTACTATTCTATTCTCTTATCTGATGAAGCCTGTTTGGCCAAATGTGAATTAGACTGACATTATAGGAAAACTAGGTTTAACATCGACAGGGCATTTGATTTATAGAGGGGCCTTTGTTCAGGTTTGGGAATCAAAAGGAACCCTAGGCTGGCTCTCTTCCTATTGGACAGGTGAGCTAACATTACTGCAAAGTGAAATCTATTATGATAGTTCTCAAACATTAGCTTGCATACTAATGTGGACAAATTGGTATCAAACTACTGTGTTGAGTGGATAACGTGTGCTAATTCATTCAAACTCCCGGGCTAACCTTTGTTTGTTTGGTCTGTAATGTTTTTGCCATGGTCGGATGATGTGCACCCAGCAAGCACACAGTGAGGACTGGTAAAGACACTGACAGGGTTGGTAAGAACTTTGCGCATCCTCGTGTCCGCCTATTTATGGAGTGCAAGCGTGCATGATGTGAACACGAGCTACAGGATGCCAACTACAGTTCATCTAACGGCCACAGGTGTCAGTAATAACAAGGGTTTTTGGATTTTTCCATACAGAACCTTTCACTTCATTTTTACTGTTAGTACGTCCTTCAGAACTAATTTCTGTGGTTATTTTAGCGCTCATTTCAACCAGAAAGAGTTTGTTCAGGTTCCAGTACCTGCAGTAAGCCTCAAAAAGAGCCTTTTTAAACATGCAATCCTCAAAGCTAAGTTAGCATCCCTCCTTTTTAATTGGGCCTTGAATGAGTTTATAAAAACCATTCATTAGTACTGACTCTTAAAATCCTATAGATATTTAATAAATATCAGTCAGTAAAAGTACTTTCCACATTTCGTACTTACATGCACATCTAAATAAGACTAACAAATTATAGTGCGACTAAAAATATACTTCGAAATCTGCTTGTATAATTCCTTTTGAGGTTGATTAATTTATAGATTAGTGACAAAGGGGGGCTGTCAGCTGAGTTGTAGTTTCAGATAGAGAAATAGTGCTTTTAATTTAATTTTCAGCCAGCCCTGACCTTGGCAAACCTCACTTGGCCTCGACATGGAAAGCTGCCCAGAGCTGCTGCGGTCTCTCCAAAGTTCCAGTGGTGTGAGCGAGCACCGTTAATAGACATACCCTCCCTAACCACCAGTGGAGAAATGAACGTTTCAATTACAGTACGGTGCACTGCTAATAGCACTTGGACCGTGTGTCCAGCTGGATTCCATTTGTTGCCGTGCTGGGAGATCGCGGCAAAGATGTCACGAGCGTTTGGAAATGTACGTGCCTTGGCGAAGAACAAGCGGCAGTGCTGACGGTCGTGATTCATGCTCTGATTGACAACATGTTTTTTTCTTTCACTTCGGGACAGCCTGTGGTCATAATGTACTCACTTTAAGTATCATAGGCCTTATGTCTGTTTTATGTCTCCTCTGGATGGACATCCAGACTCAGAGACTGCCATTATGATGATTGCACTCATCTTATCCACTGCACTGCAGGCCAGGATACACAGTTTATACCCACTTTATATTAGCTGCGTAACTTTTTTTGCTAGATTATTGCTGCCACGTTTACAGCAGATTGCCCGTTTCTTACTATAAATAAAGTATATACAGGATAATAAATGGCATAGAGTGACAGGAAAGATGACTGACAGGGAGGATGAAATGTAACAAGGGCCCCAACTTGTGAATGAGTACGCAGAAACAGGGGTGAACATGCTGATTAGATGAACTAATTAGATGAATAAATTACCCTTAAAATGCTCACAACTGTAAATGTGAGTGTGATCTACCTCTCACTTTACACACCCAAGATGTTTGGTTGCTAACTGACTGTTGAGTGTGACTTCAGCTGCCAAGACCAAACAGTATTCAGTGTGTCTTTTTGCCACCATCACTCAGCTGTGTGGTATTCAGACATAACTGTCTCACAACTGTTCAAACAGATACATCATTCCACATGTCAGCATTGTGTAAGAGCCCAGCCCATACACATCTGTATACATTACACATCTCATCTCACATGACTCAATAATACATGTACACTGTGTTCTCAGCATATGTAATGGTGTATTAAAGCTATGAAAAACTGGGTATATTGACACTTCCATTAAATGTCTCCATAAGTCACGCCAGTGAACTAGCATGTGTAATACCAGGACCTGACACTGGCTCCCCTAAATGGAACACATCTGCAACACTGACATTCTTGATCACTAATAGCTATGTGCCTACCTGTGTTTTTCCTGCTATGATAAGCCATCGTGTCTTCCATGATAAGGGTATATTTCCTGGCAAATTAGTTTGAAATCCAATCAAAATGGTACTTTACAACAAATTCAGGTTAGAGCAGTGCTCCAATGAATGAGTTAAAGGAGACAGATTTAAAATTAATGCAGCAGTTCCTGAGATATCTTGCCTTAGTCAGTAGTAAGTAATGGGTCCCCGAATCACTTGACTCTGTAGTTCTTAGCTCAGTGGAGTATTTCAAACATCTTTCAGGCTCATTGTTTTGATTAACAGCCTACAACTTTACTGTTTCTTAGGTTCAGGTGGTTCAGCTTCATACTGCTGTCATGGCACCGTTTTCAGCAAAAAAGCACTGATATCCCCAGCACCAACTAACTGATTAACCAAACAACCAGCAACTAGCTGGTGAACATAGTGGAGCATTTAGCAGCCGAAGAAGCCAGCTATTTCTCAGGAGACATGGAGTTGGTGGAGACCAACTCATCAGTTTTCACCCTCTGCTCTGACAAATCAGCAACACAAACCAGAGGTTAGCTGAGCTCTTTTTTTTATTTTATGGCTCCGTGATTGAACATCAACAACAGAATCGATGTTACATCCACAATGAATCAAACAGCTGTCCAGAAGTACTTAGGCTTTCATCTGTCACTTGCCAATATCCCTCCTCACAGATGAGATTGGAACAGAATAAACCATATTTCTCTCATTGCTCAACTGTAACTGATGTTTATCTGGCCTGCATCATGGATAACATTACCTAACAATATTGCTTTATGGGGCAAGGCAATACTCAGTCAGAAGCTAATAAACAGCACAGTGTCATGACATGTTTTTAAATGTCCTAGAGGAATAGTTTGGTATTTTAGCAAATACATGTTTTTTTCCCGAGAGGTAGATTGATTAAATTGATACTGTATCTGTGAGATAAACATGAAGCTGGAGCCAGCACCCAGCTAGCTTAGCTTAACTCAAAGAGTCACATGAACAGGGTTAGCTAACAGGTTTTGACAAGTGAAGGGACTTTTATTAAGGTTAGAGTGAATGTTGGAATTATTATTAAAGGAACTATTTGTAAGTTTTGCTGTTGCTACATAGCCAATTTTTAAAGCATTAACAGCTGTTTACTTAACAATCTGGAGGAAATGTGAGTTCAGCATCAGACTTTATTCCTTTATTTGCCAAGAGCTGTCTCCAGCAGTGGAAAGCAATGCCAGTGTTTTGCTTAGAGTTCTATTACTTCTTTTTTCCTCTGAAGTTAGCATGCTAACCAGCTAGCCCTGGCCTGGCCAGCCCATCTAGTCACTTATCCATCACATCTCACTGTAACATCCAGACTGCCCTGAAGAGGTAGTGCTGCTCAGAAGGTGTATTCTAAACTCTTGCATTGCTGAAGCTGTTCACACCATCACCACCACCCAGGAGAAAATTTAAGTAACCCCTTTAAAGAACAGGAGTTTCCACAGAAATGAAAATTATGCTCAGTCTAAAGTATATACTGGAAACTACGTCCATAAAGCTGTGGTCCTATTTCTATGTCAAACTACTGCCTGTGACTTTCAAGGTAGGAAACATTTGCATGTACTGAGAAAGTTATTTGAAAATTAAAGGAGTAGGCAACATTTTGTTAAATGAGCTTACATCTGTGCTGTAAATATGAGGCTACTGCCAGGAGACAATTAGCTTAGCATAAAGATTGGAAATGGGAGGAAACAGCCAGCCTATCCAAAGTCAGTAAATCCTCATACCAGCACCTCTTCATATTTATCGTGCAGAAATGTGATTTTGTCATCCAACTCTCAGCAAAAGAGCAAATAATGTCAAATGTCAACAAAAATGTCAAACAATGAATTTAAATTGCAAATAACTTGCTTTGTATGTACAAAATGAGAGGAACATTTTCATCATCTCTGAGTAATTTCCTCTACTTCGACGACAACCAAAAACATTCCCTCTAAACGAAAAAAAGTTCCTTCACTTCCTCTGAAACCTGTTGAATAATTTTTTCAATGTGACAAACAAGTGAAAATGACGTGTCTAACTGCTTCTGCAAAATCAGTTTGCTGGTGGAGGTACATGATGTATAATATAGTATATATTCTGTGTTTCAGAGTGAATACTTCTTTCACAAACATTTGAGAGACTATGTGGCAGTATGTTGGTACTTTTTCTTGCCCTTAATCTTGTGCTGTCCTGGAAGGTCTCTACGGTTTCTGCTCAGTTTAGATGAAACTGTATTCTGCACAAGGCTTATAGTACCTAACAAAAACATTTTGACATATAGTATGTGCGTTTTCACCCTCTGTATGGGACACATCCATGTACATTTGCTGTTGGGTAAAAGTCTACAGCATATTACTGATTCATTTTTGACAGCAAAATCTCTTTTCTAGGAATCATTTAAATGAATTTCTGGGAACAATTATCTGACTGAGAGAGCCACAGACAAAGAAATGAGCACCACCTACTGAAACAGACAGAGACATCATCAACCAAAAAAAAAATAAAATAAATAAAAAAAACAAATTCTGGGAAATACACACCACTGGATCTCACACAGTTGTTTGTCTGACAGGTGATCTCTGCGAAATGAAAAACAATGAGCAACAGAGATACACAACTACAAAAAATATCACTGTGAATTAACTTTCCTGGATGCTGAACGGAACCAGCCTTTTACTGCCAACTGATAATCTGTGGAGAAATTGTGTGATGAAAAATACATTTCATCAAACATGGTACATAGATAAAAATTGTATGATACGAAATCCATACTTTTATCTTGTTTGTTATTCTCTTACTAGTTGATGCTGAAGAAATCCAGATTCTCCTGTCATAACTCAAGTTTCATCTTATTGTATCTGAATAAACTGGGCCTTCAAGGGATTTTAAAACAAACTCCATGAATTTATTGTAAATATTTACTGACCCTGCTCTGACAGAAAGTCTCAGTGCACCCGTCCCCCGGAGGTGGATACGTCACTGCTGGGCGGTCCAGTCCAGCTCTCTAGGCTGGTCCAGATGGATGACTAGCAGCTGTTGGCCCTACAACCTCTTCCCTCAGCACGACCATTAGGCCTATCTGTCTGCAATTTCCTCATTCTTCGTCAGTTCCCTCTGAAGTCCACTGTGATTGCTTTCCCACACCCCCACAGCCGAGCGCAGCACCACACTGTACGTACACTGCAGCATCGTTTGGCCTGAGCAGACCCGAGCACATTCACTGGACCAATTACCCTGTCCACCCACACATGCATACACACGCAGGCACGCATACACATAATCTCTCTCACACACACACATACACGTCCTCTGATAAATCTTACCATGAAGCAAAAGCAGGCAGACACCCATGAGGAAGACGTTAAAGGGAGATTTCTGCAGCCAGGGGAAGATTAATGTAGCTCTGCAGAGAGAGGCTAGTTGTGTAACTTTGTGCCTGGACCTCCTCTGGGACTCTGCAGCACTGTGAAAAGCAGGACATCCTAAACCCTCAAATACTAATAGTAACAGATGATACTGAGAAAGGAGGAGAAGCGGAGAGGAGGATGAGAGGGGACGTCCAAACCTCTAAAGTTAAACTGTGATTTATTGGTGCCATGACATTCATGTTGGTCTCCAAGTAGAGCCAACAGGATGCAACAGAATTTCTCACTTTATTTTAAAGCTGCTTTGAGCAATATTTCTATGTGAACAATACAAACTTACAGAAATTATAAACTGACTCTGTAGCTCCCCTCAGCACTGAGTCTTTTTGTGTCTTTCAACTAATTGTTTTGGTTTCCTGGCAACAACTTCAGAGTTGCTGGAGACGAAAACAGAGGAATATTGAACTAACATTTGTCAGGTGGCCAAAAACATGACTCAGAATTAATGCTTATGTTTGTCTGTGTCTGTTGAACGTGTACCTAATCCTGCTTTAAAAAACTCTGCTAGAATTTAGAGTCAAGCTTCATGCAGCATTTAGCTAGCTGAAACATATACAATAATCACACTGATTAAATCCTTAATAACTGCCATCAACATTTCTCCAACATAAGCCGACCTTGAATCTGTTCTGTTCCTCTGAGTCTTGCTGGGTTTGGGTACAAATATGAAGCCCTACAATGAAGGAAGAGCATGGGAGCTTGGAAGGGGAGTCTAACAAAATCTGAGGCACGCAGCCCGGTTCTAAGATCATTCTCTGTGTATGTATATTCACTCAAACACTACAAATACTGTATATACTCACTTACTCTGTGTATACATGCTCAGTTTATTCCAGCTGCAAGCTCTCTGCACCAGTATTCCCAACCAAGCTTCACAGCTACATCTGTGTGTGGAGAAATATATAGGCATGTGTGTCCATGTGTCAACGACTAGTGATTAATGACCCACAGCCCTGCTTTCTTCTACTTCCTTCCTCTCCAGTCATGTCACACACATCATCACGCATCACTGTAATGGCTGCCGGCAGACGGCTATAGCAGCTCCTGCTTGGCCTCGTGGATACAAGCAGACCAAAACATCCTCCACATGCAAATGCACTCATACATTTACATTGAAAGCTGCACTGGGACACTTTGCATGTCAGTAGCTCCACAATGTGACATCAGTAAACTATGTCCTCCTCTGACCTCAAGTGGAGGTCAGCTTTATGATGCTCCAGGTTTTTTTATGGAGTCACTGGCTGCTATTTTAAGAGGCCTTTTTATGTTCCACTTCAAAGTTTTGAATTTGGCAAGTCTCTTGTTAAAGTAAGTGCTCAGGTGTTCAGTCTTATCCATACCTGAGGCAAACGAATTTCATAAAGATAAAGAAAGTGCAGCTACACCAGCATCTGAAAGGAATAGCTTGACATTTTGGGAAATAATGAAAATGTCTTAGTTCCTTTTTCATCTGTCAGACAACTTAACACCATGGGAGCTGAAGATGAGTTTTTATTTAACTTTAGTAGTAACAGCAACCACTCCTTTTCCATCTTTTCTTTCTTTTCTTTCCCCTTTTCTTCAATTCCTCAACTAGGGCAAGCAACTTAGGTCAGTATTACAGAGAAAACATCCACCATTAATATTTCAATTTTTACCAATCTGATATCTGCCTGTTACGGCTGCTATAGAATATTTTATTATCACCCACATCTGTAGCTCTCCTCAGCTTTACAGAATTTTAATAGAGAGTTTGATCTCACTGTTTAGCTCACCACCCCAGCAGACAGGTACAGGTAGTGACTAGCAGGTGAACACTGGCAAACATTTAGCAACAAAAGAGCCAGTCAAATTTAATTATATTAGGTGCTGGTAGAGAGCAAAAAGAGAGCAAAAAGAGAGTGAATTTTGTACTTACATTCTCCAGGTGGCCAGAAACACAACTCCAAATGCATGATAATGTCATTCTGTAGCTAACCACTGGATGTGTAACTAAGCAACTGTTTTAACTGAAAAGGTGATAATATAGGGATGTTGTTTTCATAACTGGAAACTGGACTATATATATTTTTTTTCTTTTTTTTTTTTTCTAGGTTTGAATATGCAGCTACAGCCAGCAGCTGGTTAGCTTAGCTTAGCATAAAGACACAAAACAGGGGGAAACAGCTAACCTGGGTCTGTTTAAAGGGCTAAGACTCACTAATGAACACATTAAATCATGTTTTGTTTCTAGTTTGTACAAAAACAGAAGTGTAAAAATGGCAGGTTGCAGTTTTATGATTGTTTTGTGTTGGACTTTTTTCTTGGTCAGGATCAAGCTTCCGTATTTATGCTAAGCTAGGCTAGTCAGCTGCTAAACCTATCTCCCTATTGACATATTTGGCAATATGAGAGTGGAATAGGTTTTCTGGCCTTTTGGCAAGAGCACGATTTCATCTTATTTCCCAAAATGTCAAATATTTCTTTAAAAAGAGAACAAGGCTTGCCAATTTGTAATTTGAGCTGATGTGAAAACAATATCTACATATCTTGTAAAATCTTAACTAGTCCAGCTTTAACAACCAAGTATTTTATTAGGCTCTTACAATGCTGTTACCCACTGACAGTTACCCATTGATAATTTAACAGAAGCGTACATTTAAATATAACCAACTGATATTACACAGCAAGGGTCAAACCTACTTTATCTACTAGGTAATCATAAATGGAACAATATATCCCCACAATGGCCATGTGTGCTTGAGAAATGTCAAAACCAAGAGCACACATGCACACACAGACACATCTCATCCATCAAAGAATCATAGATTTTTCCAAACTTGTTCTGTCAAAAACACTTAACCACAGGACGCAAAAAAAAGTGCTGCAAGTGTGTTCTTGTGAGCACATGTGTCCTGAGCTGTCTGCTGATATGCTGCAATCTGCTGCAAGTGCGTGTGACAGACAGGGAGAAAGGGAGATAAAAGAGCAAAAGAGAAAGAAAGGGAGTGGTACTGACAGAGAAGAAACAGAGAGAGAATGGAAGATAATGAAGGAAAGAGAATGAGCAGTGGAAAAAGAGGCAGAGAAGAGAAAGAAAAGGGAACAGCAGAGAGACAGAAAGCAAGCAAGTCTTGCATGTGTGTTGGTTCCCAGCCCTGTCAGGGCCCTGTCAGACTGTGATTTATGGCACCGAGACTGGGAGCAGTCTTCGCTGCCAGCTCAGTATTGTTGCAACTGACAGCTAATGAGGCCGGACGGGCTTTCAAGCACAGCACTTAACAGAGGCCTCCATCTTCACAAGTCACGAGCTCTCCTCTCTCTTTTCTCCCCTCTCTTTCTCTCTCCCATTTATTTCTTCTTCCAGGGTGGCAGCAGTGTGGCGAGCTAACACAAGATTTCTGGGGGTGCAGAGAGAAAATAGGGGCAGGCCGACAGAGATATATGGGCGACACTCTGTTACTGCTGCACTACCACTCTCTTCTTCCTGCATGCTATTAAAGCTCAGCTCATATAAATGTGGGAGAGAGGATGAGATACACAAACAGAGAGATCTAGCCTCTACACTGCACTATACTTCTCTTAAACCAAAATATTCCACTCTTTCTGCAATTACCCTGTCATGTTTTCAAACCCTGCAGTTACATGTCTGTCTTCTCAGTGTGATGTGTGTGAGAGCACCTGAACTTTATAGCCTTAGCTGTGGTGTCTTTTACCTTCAACACCCCTGGCCCGGGCTGCTTGGACCCCGTTCTATAATCACTACCAGAGTCTTTGGCAGAGCTGCCCTCCCTCCCCTCCACCTCCTCCCTCGGCCCCTGGTTTCTTGTCAGTCGTGATTAATGGCACTAGGGCCCCGGTGCGGCTTACGCTGCCAGTTCCAGCGATGTTCCCTTGATACTTAATGAACTCTGACAAACTTCTTTTCCCTTGCTCTGTTGTTCCCTTTCCCCTCCACCACCCCACCCCTCCCTGTTTAAAATGCACGGCACAGAGCTGCCACTGCAGCACCTAGGGGTTAGCTCTGGTCCTTTGTAAATTTCTCAAGAGGCCAGTGTCTAAAAATAAAGTGCACAGCCATTTTAGTGTCAAGACCCTTAGTTGTGTATCAGCTAGAGGCTTGTTGCTGATTGAGGATGAAATAAATCAACTCTTTGAGTTTTGCACTTCTTAATTGGTAGATTATAGCATCGTTTTCTCTGATAAATGCAAAACTGTCTGTTAGTTTCTTGTGCTTTTAGCTAACCTTATCTACTACAAGTAAATGATGATTTAAAACGATTAAAAGAAATACCTGCTGCAATCTAACAGTGAAAACCTGTTAAATTTTAAATATTGAAATAACAGCAGACTTGAGTAGTGTGGTCCTCTGAGCCTCACAATACATTTCTCATGGAGACTAGGCACCATGTGTTATCTGGTCTCTAGTGCCATCTGCTGTTCACATTAGTTGAAAGTTGATGAAATAACTTTCCTCATCAAAATTAATGACATTTAGTTCAAGGACATGCAGAAGAAATACATACATACATATATATATATGTAAACAGTTTAATTATTGCTAGTTTTAACAAATAAAACTTCTTCAGTGTATATGCAGTGGGCAAGTTGCCTACACATTATAGATGCAGTTTATATACAATAGTATACAATTATAATAACACTTTATCCTCAACAGTTTCAGTACCATATTCCTTAATATATCAGTTAGGGCATACCCAGTACTTCCTCTCCATTCTTACTGTCAGAAAAGCAATAGAGAAGAGAGCATTTATGTTTAAGGCTCCCTCAGACTGGAACTTACCTTCAGAAGTACGATCCTTGTCATCATTTCACATATTTAAAAATGGTTTGTCTTCTTATTTTGAGATAAATTGCATATGTTTCATACGATGCCACACCTATATATAATATACAATACACTATGTATTCTATATACTTCACTCTCTATTAGATTACTGGACAAGCATTTGTTCACCGCCCCCCTGTGGCCACCTAGTGGTTATGCTCACTAATGCACTCATCTTTCTGATGTTTGCATGTGGATCATTATAGTTGTTGTGTTTATTGAATTGTTGATTTTTGTTTCATTTTTGTCTTTCCTATTACTTTGATGTCTTTCCTTTGTTTTTTCTTTGCTTTGTTTGAACTGTGTGTTAGACCCTCACAAAAACAAGATGGTTCACCTCAAGGTTTAACATAATGAATAATAGTGCAGTGGTCTCCAACCGAGGAGTCTCACCCCTCCAGACATTCAAAAGGTAAAATGTTGTTCAGTAATGAGTACAATACCTCAAAACCTCAGTACTGTATGTAGTTACTGTCCTCCACTGAACAGAAGAAGCTATATAAAGTCATGGAGTACTTTAGGAACACAAAACATTGCTGATGGATTCAAGATATTGGAAACACTCCTCTGAGATCCTGGTCCACGTTGACATGATCACATCACTTTATTCCTGTATCATTTGCGAGCTGCACGTTCATGCTGCCAAGCTCACATTCTACCATGTCCCAGATGTGTTCTGTTAGGTTCAGATCTGGTGACTGGGGAGGTCACTGAAGTTCACTGAACTCATTGTCACATTCATGAAACCATCCATCCATACTTATCCATTAAGGGTGATGGGGGGGCTGGAGCCTATCCCAGCTGACACTGGGCGAGAGGCGAGGTACAGTCCATCACAGGGCCAAGACAAACAACCCATTCACACTCACATTCACACCAATTAACCTAAGCTGCATGTCTTTGGACTGTGGGAGGAAGCTGTAGTACCCGTAGAGAACCCACACAGACACAGGGAGAACCTGCAAACTCCACACTTGGAACCTTCTTGCTGTGAGGCGACAGTGCTACTTTTGTTTTGTAACATGGTGCATTATCATGCTGGAAGTAACCATTAGAAGATGGTGAATCTGTGGCAGTCAAACAATGATTAATTGGTATTAAGCAGCCCAAAGTGTACCAAGAAAACATTTCCCACACCATTACACCACCACGCCAGCCTAGACTGTTGACAGGCAGGTTGGATCCATGGATTCATGCTGTTAATGCCATCTGCGTGCCTCAGCAGAAATCAATATTCATCAGATCAGACTATGTTATCCCAGTCTTCACCTGTCCACTTTTAATGAGCCTGTGCCCACTGCAGCCTCAGATTTCTGTTCATGGCTGACAGGAGTGCAGCCTCACCACAGTTGTTAAGAGTGCTTATGTGAGTTACTGTAGCCTTTATGTCAGCTCCAACCAGTGTGGCCATTTCCCGCTGACCTCTCTCGCACAATTTTTTTCTTGTTTGAAATGCAAAAACAGTTAAACATATTGATTAAATTATGAAAGAATATTAGAGGGAAACATTTGTAATATTCCTTTCTGCTGACTTGTGGCCTTAACCAGCTGCTTAGTTTGCTTATGCCTTGCGGCAGCATTATTGTGTCTCTTAGTTCCTTTACATTTGTTTTTAGCCTATTCACTGTTGAATCAAGCTTCCTCTCTGTCTACCTGCAGCAGGCAGTACAATACTGTCACAGTGAAATGGCTCAGAGCACTTAGCTCTCCTTATGTTGCTGTGGGTTCTCCTGTGCACTTTGGTTTCCTCTCATATTCCAGACATATTGGTTAAGTGAATTGTTCCTTTTTATTTTTCAAGTATATTTCAAATAAACAAGTGAATCATATCTGCATCTGTCTGTTTTCTCTCATATTGATATAGTAAAATTATACATACCCCATGGCAGTTTTAATAGTGTCACTCATCTTGCTGGCAGGCACAGACTAGAATACTTGCACTTAAAATGATGAAACGAGAGAATGAGATAAGAAGTCATAAAGCAATCCAGCTCAAGGTGCTGCTTGGATCCCCATGACCACCAGGGGCCCCAAACGAGCAAATTTATAAAAACCTGGTGCATACAGGAACCACCACCACAATTCTTGTGAAAGACAGAGGCTGTTTGCTGGCCGTCCGCCAGAGGGTGCGAACACTACAATCTGGATGCTGAACAGTAAAGATTCAAACGTTGAAGAAGAAGGTAGCGGGTGCCTGAGGTACCTGCTTCATTTCTGTTGTCGGTGTCACCTCGGTCCAAAATACAGGTAAGACCTGTCGACCAACAAGAACATGTGTTACTGCCTATTTAACCTATGTATTTTGCACCTCCGGTCTAGTTTGATATGACAGTATCACGTCAAAAGGAAGATGAGACGTGCTAAGATTATTTTGCTAACTTGTAATTAAGGTTAATCAATATTTGACCTTGTGTTGTGCTTTAACAGTGACACTAAAGTAAACGTTGAGACACCTAAGTAACTTAAATTCTATCTACACGGGCCTGCCATAGGAAGAGGCTCCTGTATTTCAGGCAACAGTAACATAGTAACTTGTGTTCTGCTAATGCTGTTAGCCCCGAAGCCCTCGACACCAAATTCCGTTCAAATGTTTGGATATTTTAAGTTGACGTGCTAATAACTATTAAATACGTGTCATAATTTAATTACTTAAGACTGAATACATATTTTTAGATTCAACCCCTCTATTCGGCATATATGTATTATCTAAGATTTCGTTTATTTTGATAGTGTTAACTGTTTTGCTGTAAGCTGTAGTCGTTTCCATGAAGTAGGGTAAACTGTAAACTGTCCGCCACTTTTCGGAAGCTTAGGATTTTATCAGACAGGTTCATTAATATGTTGAAATTGCCAGAAGACCTTTCTATTGGTGCAAGATGTTAAACATTGAACCACTAATAAACCTTTGTTAAAACACCGTTACCAGCTATCTAAATGCTTCCTTCCGCTCTGCCCGTACCGGATGTCAGTAACAGCTAGACGTCTTTATTACACAATAGGTAACATGCAACAGTAAAGGCATGCTAAACAGTTGTTGCTGTGTTTTCAGTTTCCCGCAAACTTTCAAGTCAAATGCACATTGAAGAAAGGTGTATATTCAATACATGTATATTTAGTAGGATTCAACACATAAATAGAAGATGATAAATCTTCAGTATAAACATTTGGAGTTGGGGACATGTCCTGTGTTGAGCCAGCAGGGTCACCAGATTGTAGCTCTGCAAATCCTCTCTAACCAGGGCTGAGACAGCTCCTCATCCAACCCCTTTAGCTCAAATTAGCTACATGAAAATGTGATTTATGAAGGAATGAAGATATTGTTTCAAGATTGCAGTTAGAGATTTATTGCACACATGACAAGGGAGGTTACAATGTTTTCGCACTTTAGCCTCAATCTTCTTAAAGTGTGACAAGGTCACTGAGTCCCAGCTGATGCCTGGTTTTAAGCCTGAGCTGAGAGGAGATAAACCAGTGAGCAAGAAGCCAGCTCCAAGTGTTACTATTGCTCTAAACAAGCTGCAGAGTGAGTGCAGGTCATGTTGACTGGATGGATAGACAGTTTAGCAGTCACTTCTATTTGAGAGATAGTGCCTGAACATTTGATTTTGCTCGAGACAGAGCATTGTGAAAAGGGAAACTGCTCGCATCTGTTCATTTTCACATGCTGTCTCCCCTGTTTGCTTGCCAGGATGGCACAGTGGGGTGCCATATTCTCAATAATTGTGGCGCTTGGAGGAGCAGCGCTTTTAGCCTCAGTACACAAGATTGATGAAGGACACACTGGAGTTTACTACAGGTGAGGCTGCAGCACACATTGTTTTTGTTGTTGTTGTTTTTTTTGCTTAAGACGTTAGACTATAAAGTAGAGAGCATCTGCTTCAGATGTGTTTGCCTTTAACAACTTAACAGTTAAACAGTGGGTTTGGTAAATACCTGGGCGTGAAGGTTGCCAAAAATGTCAGCTGTGATCCTGTGCCTCTGTACCCTCTAAGGTGCAGGGTAGTTTGAGTCAGACATGCTCTGTTTGAGTGGGGCTCTTAAAACAAAATGCAGTGTTGATAATGACTGATACTGTGGTCTCTAATGACTCATGGTAGTGTAGCTCAAGAACAAAGTTTTATTCTTTATCATGGAAACAGATTCATCTGGGAAAATTCTTAAACTGGTTGACTATGGGAACATGGGATTGTAAGTGTGTAATATGTGTGCTTGCTTTCAGCAGAATAAAGGACAATGGAAGCATTGTCCTGCTGCTAACATTGGCTGCATTCCTGAATGTGCCAACCTCAAGCCTTATCATTTGGACTTAGACCCACATCTTTAATTGTTCTTACCACAAATAAGCAGAACGTTTTGTTTTTTTTGGTTGAATGTTTTTTTTTTCTTTTTCATGAAAACTCAGATTCCCTCAGGAGCTAGTTTTACTCTGTTCTGAAGCCTACCCTAAGATATAATGATCAGCTGTATTTCTGTCTGTGTGTAACACAGGGGAGGGGCTCTCCTGACCACCACCAGTGGCCCTGGTTTCCATCTTATGCTTCCATTCATCACCACCTATAAGTCTGTTCAGGTGAGTGAAATCAAGTCAGTTTTATTTACATAGCCCAAATATCTCATATTCTGTACAGTATATAACACTCTCTGACCTTACATCCTCAGCTCATACACAGACACAATGCTAGTTATAGATAATAATAATAATAGAATTAAAGTGATGGGCTGCATCATGACTCTACTTGGTCTTATTTGTATCTTAGATATGTTAGCCTAAATGCATTCTGTTAATTGTTAATTCCAAAATGTAAAATATCCACAAACGCATGTGCACACTTTTGTTTCAAAATGGAATGAGGGGGTTTCCACTGGCAGACAAGACAATCACGCAATCAGGCGGTCATACTCTTAGCTGCTGTTGTCCACATAAATAGTATCATCTTTTCATTAATGGAAAGATCAAGCGAAGAAGTGTCACAAGGTAGAAAAAAATTCAACACAACAACCCAGTCCTGTAATATGAACTACTTTTGTGAAGGTAATCATTTTCAGGATGTGCAGACACATTGTCACAGACATGTGTACTCTGTATGCACAACTGAAATCCAGCTTTCTTCAATTTAAGATGTTGAATGATCTGATTTCATACAGTGTTGATTTACTCTCAGCCCCAGTGTTGTGCATCTGGTATATTTATAATGATCTCAGAGAAATCTGGAATGTCAGAAAGTGATAAGTTAATAAATCTTTATTTTGTGTTGCAGACGACGCTGCAGACAGATGAGGTGAAGAATGTTCCGTGTGGCACAAGGTGGGTTTGCTGTTTTGACTGGCTTAAGTTGTATTAGCTGTTGTCGTGATGTATTACACAATTCATCTTGTACCCCACACACTCCCACGCAGTCCACTGGGTAGAGTATTAAGCCTCTGACTCTGACAGTGTTTATCAGTACATGTCTGAACCACTGGTATCGTCCAGAAAATACAATCCCTTTTATCGCATAGCAGTGATTTAGATAAACGTGTCCATCAAATAGTGAGTGTTATGTTACTATTTTCTGTGTTTTTCAGTGGAGGAGTGATGATTTACTTTGATCGCATAGAAGTGGTGAACTATCTCATTCCATCAGCAGGTAAACTCACCAGTCTAGCCAAAAACATGTAAAACAATATATTTATCCTGAACTCCCATGGTATTTCTTTACGATTCTGAAACACATCTGAAGATCACTTCTTTGGCACTGACAAACACATTATATTTTATTTTGTTGCAGCTGTTTGCAGCTGGTCTCAGTAGAACCTAATATATCTCTTGTGCTCTGTGTTTGCTGTCATCTCTGGCTTGATTGAGCGCTTGTTTTCCTCTCTGCAGTGTACGACATAGTGAGGAACTTCACAGCGGACTACGATAAAGCTTTGATATTCAACAAGGTTCACCATGAACTAAACCAGTTCTGCAGTGTTCACTCGCTGCAAGAGGTTTACATCGGCTTGTTTGGTAAGTGTGGTGGGTGTAAACTCACTCAGTAATTTGAAACACCTCCTCTTCAATTTTAATGGTACATAAAAAGGATTTTACATAAACAGCATGTAGTCAGTCTACAGCTTAGGGTTCAAAAGACCCTGAATTTATGGTTTGTCTTTGACACACAACAGCTGTCTACTCTGTGTTGTATTTTCATCCACTTTGCTAAAGTGAGCCCACTCACCAACAAACCTACCCACCTAACCACAGTCCACAGAATGTAGACTCAACCATGGTGTAATTACACAAAACTTACTTATGGATCATTTATCAGATGAGTGAAAATGTAGGGAACAATTTTACTTACTTTATTTTAGTATTGATCTCAAGACTAATGACATATTTTTCCTGCCTTACGATGGCGAAGGCTGAATAAGCAACCAAGCCACTTTCCCGTTGTCAGGATGTCAGTCTTACTTGAACATACTTAGTAACATTTCTTAAACATTTCAAACATGCCAGTCTGAATTGACTGCTGTCAGATTGATGTAAAGACCATAGCAATACAAAGCTAAATGAACAGAGAGAGATTAAACACACTTTGAATTAAACCTTCATTTGATCTCAACTATACACCTGTAAAGTTTTGTGACTGTATCTTGCACAAATGTGACACTACTATGGCAGTATTGTTGACAGTGTAAAGAAAAAGTAAGTGAACCCTTTGGAATTACCTGCTTTTATGTATAAATTAGTCTTATGATATGGTCAGATCTTCATCTAACTTGCAATAATGAACAAATAAAAAAGATCACTGTTAGTGATGAAACTAAGGTTGAATTGTTAGGGAAGAAGACACAGCACTGCATGTGGTGTGAAAGGGAACTGTATAACAACATGCAAATATCATCCCAAAGGTGACGTTCAGTGGACTATCAGTGAGAATCATGATTTTGGGCTGATCTGCTCCTCAGGATACAGCTGAGCTGACTCAGTTCTGTGTGGAAGAATGGTCCAGAATTCCTCCTGAACATTGAGCAGGTCTGAGCTGCAGAGCTGAGGTCACTGCTGCCAAAGGTTTAAACAGTTATTAAATCCAAGGGTTCAGCTACTTTTTCCACTACGACCTTAAGCATGTTTGTTTACTTGTGAGTAACATGAGGATCAGATCACACTTCATATGCAAGTAATGCAGAAAAACTGGTATTTCCAAAGGGTTCACATTCTTTTTCTTGCCACTGTATGAACACCTGCCAAATGACATTTTACCATGATGACACACACACACATACTCACAGACTCCCACTGTCACAGCTGGTAATCATTCTAATAAACCGCAAATGAAAGAGTCATTCTTAAGTTGCTGAGGAGCCTCCTCTCATGCCGGACGTCTTTTTTTCTTTTCTTTCTTCATCATCTTGCAGTTTGGGCCAAAATAGGTTACAAAAAGAAAAAAAAGTCCTCTTACAGCCAACAATAACAATAACTGATGAATAACAAACTAAATTAACTAATAAATAATGCTAAAATGCTTTAGATACAGTTTGTTAACAAATATGAATTGATGTGAATCCCAACTTATCATCTGAAATCAATGAGACTGTGTATCAGGGGATTCACTGTGAGAAGTGGGGGTGAGTGTCCCTTCTCAATGGTCATTAAGACTTTTAGAGAAAAATATGAGGTGAGTTCTGTGCGAGAACAGAGAACATCTGTCTTCCTTCACACCACTCCCTCTTGTGCAGCACATACCAAATACAACATAAGCGCCGCGGCTCTTTCTGTCAGGGTTCTGTCATGTCTGAATGAAGCTATAAGGAACATTTAAAATTACAGACATTTAAAATCCGTGTTACAAAGAAAAACAACACACCATCCCATTTTGAGTTTTAAATCAAAGAGACAGTTTCTGCTGAAGTTATACACTCATCAGCTCGCCCACCCTCCTCTTGTACTTTTCCCCCACAGACCAAATTGATGAAAACCTAAAGCTGACACTACAGGAGGATCTGACATCCATGGCACCTGGACTTATCATACAGGTACAGTGAGACTACCAGATGGGCTGCATTAAAGACAAAGTTAGTCAAATCAGACAACCGAGATCAAAACTGTCTTAAGCCCAGTCTGGATAACACTACAGTCACGAAGGTTTTGTTGATAAGATCATGTGATTAGTGCATTTTACTTATAATTTCAGGAGGGATCAACCCTAAATCTGTCAGCTTTATCGAAGGAGCTATTGGTCATGTACTTTGTATTAATCAGACTGTTTTGAACTTTGTATGTGTTTTGGAGAGAATATTTATGCTTTTACTACAGTGTTGACATTAGAGAAATCACAGGAAATGAGGGTAGAGCAAGACTGGGAATAACATGAAACATAGTTGCCTGGCCAGGCTGCTATCTTTGTGTTCTGTAGCAACATTTGACTTATGTACTGCATATACTAACAGCACACTGATTGAAAGCAATAGGTGTACGCACATTCTCTGTGCGTTGTTGTGTTCTGGGAAATGTAGTTAATCACAAACTAAAGGATGAGACAAGGCAACTTGATTCAAAAGTGGGGAACTATTTCAAGAATGCACAGAACATGTACTGTCTCTGTTTAGAAGGATACTTTAAAAACCAATAAAAGGCATCTGAACTCACACAGGACTGCAGAACAGAACCACAGTATTGAAGTTATAAATGGAAATGCATTGTGCTAATGAAGCACTGTCCGCAGAGTCCTTTGTAGCAAAAGTCTTCTCACAGTCTGTAGCATTCAATCAAGTTTCACAGCCTCTATAAAACCCCTTTACTGCGGCCTTTATCATAACAACACAGTACATTGTTTTTGTTCAAGGAAGGTTTAGTAAAGAACAAGTGACTGAATGAGAGCCTGAATGGTTTTCCCCCCTAATGAATCTGCCCCTGAGAGATATACATATGTATGTTGTGAGTATGAATTCTCCACTGGGCTTTAATCCTCTAGTCTCATATTTCCTGTAAATTTCCAGAAACAACTGACAATCAAGTTTTTTCTCTCTCTGAGAAACCAATAATCACTTGGTCTTGGAACAAGGACTCTTTGTTTCAGGGCTCCTTTCCAACTGTGTTTATTTGTCTACTTGACAGAGGTTCTCTGTCTTTATTTGTCTGTCTCACTGGTCAACAGGCAGTCCGTGTGACAAAACCCAACATCCCAGAGAGCATTCGCCGGAACTATGAGCTCATGTGAGTTTTATGTTTTTGTGTACTAACAAGGAATGTTCCCTGACCCCTGCATTGTATATTTATTTTCCCTCCCAAATGGATGGACCTGATGTTCATCCAGCTCCCGGTGCCTAGTCCTGTAGACAAGGAAGACTCTGCTGGTTCACGTCAGCCTGTGAACATCTTACTTTGGTATCATGAATCAACAGTTAGTCACAGTTACTGTGATCAGAGGAAGAAATTGGGGACTTACGTAAGCTGTAGTCAGATCAGGAAATCACTGTCAGGCATCAGGCTTGTGGAGACTGGAAGACTTCAAGACACATTTCATGTTAAATACTGGACAAAATTTTGATCTTTGGTAATATATGCATGTCCCAGCTGGTCTACTTTAGCGGACCAGCAGACCTATTTATTTTATGGTGTAATTGTTAGTGAGTATCCCATGTAGTGTTGTACACAGTTCCCAGGAATGTCTTTCAGCTCTTTATTGTGAAACCTCAGCATAACATCTGTGTAACTGTGGAGAAAAGAAGCTTTCACAGGGTCTGTCTTACATAATGACTCCCTGTGCCTTACCAGGGAAATGTCCAGAATGAAAGTGAAAGTGTACAAATTCTATATTAAAACCTGTACTCTTTTAATATATTTGCTACACTTTAAGAAGCACAAGAAAAATAGGAAATGTAACACTGGAAATGTTAAGATGCTATTTTTCAAAATTAGATTCTCATAGGATTTTGGATACTTTAGTGCAACAATAGAAATGACTACATAATTCAAACAGACACCACCGCCAGCTGAGGGTCACGAGTTGCCATGGTAGCAAAGTCTGATGCTCGCCCAGTCATTTACTGTCACCCACTTCACTGTAAAAGGTGAATGCAAATGTCTAGAAATACACTCACCCTCTCCCAGCACACTCTGTCCTCGTGTTGAGATGCTGTTAGTGTTACTGGTGAATCAGACAGAGGTCAAGGTTAAGTGATGAACTGAGAAAAAGGAGGATATATAAATAACCTGCAGCAGTCTTGAGTTTACTTTTCCTCAATCATCACTTCCTGTAAATGTGTCAGTAATCACTTATTTTCCCAAAATATTTTTATTTTTCTTGCCACTGTAGTGTAGGTAATGAATCAGTGCACTCAAACCTAGTTAGTACAGTTGTACGGATCAAAAGCACACCACTTAAATAGTTTGTTCATTCATTATATGAATGTTTGTGGCAGCTGCCCTTCCCTAAGTGTGCAAACTGGCAACAGTGTTGCAACAAAGCACAGGTGAGCTATTTAACATAGCCAAGCACAACATTTAGCCAACAAGAGCTCTCATATTCCAAATAACACTAAAACCAAGATTGGTGAGTGTTTAAGTTTGTTGAAACTTTTATCAGACAAGAATTTGCCAGGACCACATGCCTTAAAGCACAACACAAATGTTTGGGATTAAAGATTCATGTGTTTCACATGTCTGTTTCATTCTGACTCACTGACTGTGAGGTAAACTTCTTTTAAAAACTGCAGGATGATGACTCAACTTCTGCAGTAGTTGTCAAATGCAATTTTGATATGCAGTGGACATGCAGACTTTGGATGAGCATACTTTTACTTTCACATCCACATTCAGATTGAGTTCAAGCTCAGTTTTGTTTTTACAGCCTGTGTCACATTCCAGGCACAGTGTTATTTTACCCTGGACTATTCTAGACTGAAAATGAGCCTCACATTGTAAAAGAGATGTCATTTTCTTTTAAATTAGCAGATTGTGTTAATTCAGGGGGTAGGAGAGATTAACAGCCCAGAGACCCCAATTGAAATTGTTCAGTTAATAGCAGAATGTCATTCAATGAGGCTTGTATAAATAAATAAAATCACAGATTTATTTGGTAGGCAATCCATGTGTCCATTATGGCGTGGTTTCCGATGCTGGACGGGGAGTTTAGAGCTGGAAGTTTTGAGGTTTTAGGCTCAGTCCCAGTGTCCGCCCCTTATAGACTTGGATGTGCATTCCCAAAAGTTTGACAGAGCTCAGGACTGTCTGAATGTGAAACTGGCCAGTGCAAGAGTTGGTGCTGGGAATTTCCCACAATTCATTACTTTGTAGTACTGAAAATAATGGCAGAAACCAAAAATGGTGAAAAAATAAGAGAGCTGCCATGAACAAGTTTACATGAACAAGTTTACATATTATATGAAATTCTGATCATTGTCAAAGAAATACCTCTGTCTAAATCATCCCTGTGATGTTATTTAGGTCTGTGAGGGAGCAGTGCTCATTCTGCTTATTCTGCATTCATTTCATACAGCACTTACTGTAATTACTAGTTTCTGACCACACCATAGATAAGCACCATTCATGTCAGCATCATCATAATTACTCTGAAAACTCCAATATATTTAGCTTAGTGTTTAATTTTAACAAGTGCCTGAAAAGGCAAACAGACATGGATACCTCATGTCAGTCAAAATCCACTGTTGGAGGTAATTAAACCTAAATTGAAGGTTTGGGATATACTGTCTAATTACACCTCCGCACACGTTAAAGTTGGGAGGCAGTCTTTTAGGAATAATGTCACAAAATTCAGCACACCAAATAAGAAACGTAAAGGTGAACATTGTCCTGTCCTGTGATGGTGAAAAACCCCATGTGGATGTGTAGGGCCTGTAATGGTAAAGTGTGCATTAATGTTTGCAGGGAGAGTGAGAAGACGAAGCTGCTGATCTCTCAACAGACACAGAAGGTTGTGGAGAAGGAGGCAGAGACAGAGAGGATCAAAGCTGTGATCGGTGAGAAAGCAGAAGGAAAGCAGTGATGGTTACAGTTCAGGGAAAAGGTGCATGAAACACACTGCAGGGTTACAGTTTAATTACGATTCTTTGTTTTGTAGAGGCTGAGAAAGTGGCACAAGTGGCGGAGATCAAGTTTGGACAGAAAGTCATGGAGAAGGAAACAGAAAAAAAGATATCTGAAATTGAAGGTTTGTATGTAGTGGTGGAGGAAGTATCCAGATCCTTTGATTAAAGAGCAGCTTCACTGACATTACACCTCAGAGTCTGTTTACAGGTGCTACTGCATATGTGAAACAAAGTTGTAGAAAGCCTTTTGTGGCTCCATGAATAGCTGTGTTAAATCTGATAGATGTCCCCAAGTGATGTCACTGGAGTCAGCATCAGTTGCATCTGAAATGGAGTAAAATAGAGGTGTAAAGTGGTGTTAATTGGAAAGTAAGTGCAGGTACCTCAAAATTGTACAGTACTTAAGTAAAGAACCTTGTTCCTCTATCAGTGTTTGTATCCTGCTCTTTGATTTAGATTTATATATATGTGTGTGTGTATATATATATATATGTATATAAACCACCCTCCTGCTGTTGACTCTTGACTGTTTGTGGTTTATAGACAGTGCTTTCCTGGCCCGGCAGAGGGCCAAGGCAGATGCAGAGTTTTATACATCACAGAGAGCTGCTGAGGCCAACAAGGTAAAGAGATGACACAAACACTCATCCTGGCTTAGCTGGGACAAAATCGTCAGACTGTGTTTTTGTAAACTTAATTCTGTTGCCCCTCTTGCAGCTGAAATTAACACCAGAGTACCTGCAGCTAATGAAGTACAAGGCCATCGCAGCCAACAGTAAAATTTACTTTGGGAATGATATACCCCAGATGTTTGTGGACTCTGGCTCTGCTGGGAGCTCCATCAAGGCCTCTGCAGCCATGGACATTGTAGGTGAGCACATCCTGGACCTGGATTAAGTAGTGGGACCCACAGGACCTCCCAGGGGTGGAGGACTATCTGCTGAAGGGCAGTAGTCTGGACCACAGGCAGGTAGGCTGCAGGTTCTCCCTCGGGCCCAAAGAAACTCTGCTGACCAGGGCCTGTATTTCTCAAACATCTCAGAATCACTGCTAGAAATCACACTGAAAGTTTGACTAGGAAGTAAAATTCTTCTACCTCAGAGCAGAGGGCCTTCATTTTTGAAACTTCCTGTGCTTCTGCTTGTCCTGACAGAGAATGCCATTGTCTAGACTCAGAACCATAAATTAGCTGGAGCAAAAACTAGCTTAAATAGCCTCACCTGTGGGTATATGATAAGCTCCTTTAAAACTGACATTTAGCCCAAACAGTAATTTAAAGTGTGCCCAGTCACAACATCATCCATCACTACCTGTGTTTATTCTGTGTAATCTTTTTGTGTGACATGTGTCTCAATTTAACATTTGAAGCTGTGATATTTGAATGAAAGCCAAAAATATTTCTCTAATAAAGTTCAGTGACAGGGTAAATAATCAATATTCATCTTAATTAAGCTCTTAGGTGCAATGAATTTGGTCACAGATATGAACAATCCAAATCACAATAGACTTCGCTAAGCCTCATGCCTCTAAGTTACAGCTGCTACAAGCGTTCAGTTGTTGCACAACTGAGCAGTTTACAGTGACTGAAATTCTTAATAATTGTCTAAATAGTGACTCCTCAATTTCAGGCAGACTTCTCATTTCCAGCCTGCAACCAGTGATTTAGCTGGCTGAAATGGCCACTTTCACATATTTCTGTAGCTGTAGCTAGCAGATGAAGCTAACGTTAGCTGCCTCAGTTGGTTAAGACATTGTCTATGGTTAACTTTTTAAGTTCATATTCAAATGAGAATGGAGGTTGATGGCTGCATACATTATTTCATGCTAACAGACTGAGGCTAATGTTACATTTTGCAGTGGAACATTGCTATCAGTTGAATATTCCTGTTCAAAACATGACAATATTGTTCTTTTATTGCAGTTTAGAGCTTGTTAGTGTTATTAGCACTATATGAAAAAATATGAGATCATTCTCTTTTAGTCTTTCATTTGAAACCGTGTTTTGCTACTTAAATACTCATATTTTCAGGCAACATGTTTTCACTCGAATGTTACAAGAGAAAAAACTGGATGAGAGATGATTATTAACCAGGGCAAATGCAACACTAATGAGTTTAACTTACAAGTTTTTTTAATTGTAACTTGTAACCTCATACAATAATGTATTTAGTTAATAATTCGCTAACTCTTTACTCTGTAGGTAAAGTGAAGTTACCACCATAGTTACAGAGCTTGTTAGCCACACATGCTAACAGTTGCATCTTACTGTAGAGCAGATGAACACAGATTAGATTCAAATTGCTGTTTATCGGAGGGGTTTAGTGAATGATTAGTTGCAACACCTTAAAGCTTTGTGGAGGAGAAAAAAACTTTTATTCCAGTAAATCTCTTTGTGGAAACTATGTTATTTTCAATGATACAGTTGGTTCTACATTCTCACACAAGGTCAAGGACAGAGCAGCTCTGCAGCTCCTAAACCCTGGAGGACACAGAATGACTTAACAAGATCAATAATGAAATGCTGATACTCTGCCTAAAAGAGGGACCAAATATATGTGTGGTGGGCTGTGATTTCTTATTCTGAGCAGCTTGAAAAATACTGGCCCTGACCAGATATATCACTGTAAGCAAATCACAGGGATGATGAATGTACTGTGTGTATGTCAGATATAACGTCACCACTCCATTTGTGTGTTTCTATGTTGTTGTAAAATTTCTTTTCAGCACAGAGGACTTGTTGAATATTGATTGAATTTGTGCAGCTGCATGAAGTTGTACTACATTTGGCTGTATATGTATGAAGGACTTTGTTTCTCACACTGTACATGTAGTAGAGGCTTTATTTGTGCAACTGTTTGTTTTTTCTGTTTTGCATTAGGATTTTTATTCAAACTTAGAAAATATCATGTTGGGATGTGATGAAAAGCAGCTTTTGTACACCGGTTTAATAACCAAACTACAGACACGTAACATCAGCTACATTCAGCTATTTTTAAAATTCATTTAATGAAACCTTTTCATGTACTTTATGTCCTGTAAGAATCTTCACTGGATACGTACAGCAGTGAATTGCCTTTGAGCCTTTGGTAATATGACCCATCGCCCCAGAGGAGAAAGACATGCACTAACTGCAATGTAGAAATTGACTGAATCACTGAAAGCAGCTTTGCGTATGTCAGTCATCTGTAGGAGTCGGTTTTCCACTGTGGACACCTCAAAACCTGTTTTATAGAAATCTTGACATGAGCAGGACGTTTGTCCAAGTGAAATATTAGGTTTGTTTCTCAGCGCTTGACAAAGTTTGTGCAGTTGTTGTGGCATTGAACAGAATGAATTAGAATGAGTTGGTTACCACATGATGTTTTTTCCAAAGAACCACTCTGCAATACTCTAGAGAACTGACTCACTTCACAGCTCATGGCATAGAGGAAAGGTAGCTCCAAATTTGGTGTGGGGCATGTTTAGGCATTGATTCAGGGAACCGGGTATATTTTTGTTTTTTCCACAGTGAGAAAATATTTCCTCTTTCTGGGGTTAAATGACTTTTGGCTTGAATTCACTGTAATCCTATACAGCTTCCATTTTTCTTGTACAAACAATTAACCCTGAGCTACTCACGCCACTCTCTTTTGTTATCAGAAGTTGGTCCAGTTAGCCCTCAAAGTTGTCATTTTAATTCTAAGTTCTCTGGTTAATTGAGATTTACAGTGACTTGAAAGGCACTTTTTTTTGCACTGATTTCAATTGTGAATGTGCAATTAAGATTTTGTCATTTGACAATAAAGTCCTATGGGTTTTTCTTTAAGAAATCATTGGCACTATTAAGATTTTGTCAATTTACAATGACATTGCAGTGTGATTACAGGATATTTCTAATTGATAAAACTGTATAAAAGAAAATAAGTGCGTTTCAAACACAATAAAACTTACAGTATCTAAACAGCTGTTATAATCCTATACTTACGGGATTATTTAATTAATTAATGTTGAAAAAGTATTTTTGAGTAATAATTCATTACAGATCCGTTTAAAAGACTTCATTAAATTCTTGAATATAATCGTATATTTTCCAGGTTGGAAAGGCGAGAGTTACAGTATAATTACAAAACACGGCGCAGTGAAGTATTTAAATCACATTACAGACAATAAAAAACTTAATATTTCAGCTGTTCGACTAAAGAGCTGAACACGTTGACTCATCTTTCACTCACGTTGACATCATGGCTGCATTAACTTGTCAGGGTGACTCGCTTTATTATAAAGGTCTGTTTTGTCCTTGGAGATTTCTTTTTTATGTTCCCAAGAAAAAATGTGTAAATTGTTTCACAGGGAAAATCTAAAACAAAGTTTGGAGACCGTGAATTTGATTAGTTTAATTAGCTGAGTTTAGTTGCTAATTTCCAGAGGGAAACATTTTACAGTAAGATACATAAAATCCTGAGCGGTTGTAATGAACAAATCACAACTGACTTGACGATTGCTAAAATGCTCATAGGATATATGTCAAACTATTAGTCATTCATGATATGTCATGGCTGCCAGTCCTTAATTGACCTCGCTCTGTCATAACTGAAGATGTCCCCGAACTGATAAAACGGTATCAAACTCTAAGCTGGCGCTACCTGCATCAGTGTCAGACCATATCAGCTCTCAGAAAATTGTTTTCTTAATTACAGGCTCCTTTCCCAGAAATCCCCTGTACTTCCAGCGACATGAGTAGGTGGTACCTTTCGTAAAACTAAAAGGTGGCAGGGATTTAACCCCCCTGTACAGTCACTCAGTGTTCGAGTGAAAAGAAATAGGAGGGAAAGAGACTTTTAATTGGCATTATATTCATAATATCGGTCCAGAGCCCCTCCTACCACAGAGTGGAGAGAAAAATTTTCCCGGATTAGGACTCTCCTGCAGGAAGGAGTGGAGCAGCAGCCGGGGAAAGTTTTGGATGAGTGTAAGAAGAATGTAACATATGACGTATAGTTAATGTGACGATATTATCTCTGAAGGGAAATAAGAACCGAAAAAAGTCATTATTTGTAAGAAGCGGAGATTGAACAGGAGGTTCGCACATGAGAGAAGATGTCCTCGATGAAGATGTGAAAGTCGTCATGAATGTACAGTCAGCAGATTATGGAGAGACGTGCGCGCTCATCCTACAGGAGCTGTGGGAGCACGTGAGAGCAGGACAGGAGGAGATCCTGCTCTCTCCTTACCTGCCTGCGTCCTACGCCTTCCTGACGCACGTCATGTTCTGTGCGCCCTTCCTCGCGCTGGACGCGCTGGCCAGCGTCTGTCAGAAGGTACGATCGTGGAGGATCGCCGCAGGCTCTGGTCCGCCGCCCTCTCTCCGGCGATGGTTGGGGTGTTTTTGGAGGGTGCTGTACAGATACTTTACCGTCGTCCTCCCCGTCACCGCTGTGTATCAGATCCTGCGGCAGCCCACGTTACCGGTGCTGGCCCCGTCCTGCTGGAAGCTCTTTGTGGAGGTCTTCGCATGTTTCCTGCTTTTTGACATGTTCTTCTTTATATGGCATTACTCTATGCACAGGTGAGCAGTATATATCTATGTTTCTGCATGCACGTGAGCGAAATATCAGCTGTTGGCAACTTTGATCCTGAAGTATTAATACTCCCTTCATTGTCCCTATCAATCTACAGATCATACTGATCAATAGAGGAAAGTAAGGGAGTACATTTACTCAAGTACTGCACTTAGTCATTTCCAATTCTGAGGAAAATGTACTTTACTGAAGTATTTTCATTTTCTGCTGCTCTGCATCCAAGAGGGACATGTAGCGTTTTTTTCCTCCTCTACTTTTATCTGACAGTGATCTTAGAGAACACAGAGCATCATCATACAGAAAATAAAAGCACCTTGTTCCACCAGCCACACTATTAAAACCATGCCTTCACATTATTGCATAATAATAATAATAATACACACTAATACTCTGACAGAGATGATTTTGCCTGCATAGTGGATGCGTTTACTTTTATTACATTTATAGAATGCAGGATTTTTACTTAGAATGGAGTGATGACATTGATTAATGATGAGTGACATTCAATGGTAAACAACAGAGAACAGGTTTATTAGGTAATAATGCTCCTAATTTATGACTTAAGAGCCTCTCTATCATACAGACCTCTAACAGATTATTTTCCCCCTACAGTTCACTTTATATTTCACAGTCACTCATGTCAATCACATTGTATTAGAGAGAGAGAAAATTACTCTTCTATACAGACAGACTGCTGGAGATACTGCACTAACCTGTAAGGTTGGATATTTGTTTCTATAAAGAAAACAAATATGGTATTTAATATGCACATTTATTTTCAAAGGCTACATTTCCCACAATAAACTCATAAACATTTTTTCTTTAGATGCTCACTGAGTGGCAAATGATTGCATCTTAAATAACACAGGCTGTTTAAAATGTCTCGTCTCAAGTCCAGTCTGACATAAAACTGTTGACATCGCTATGACATCATCAAGGAAGAGTTAGCCAGTGTTCATGTGTAAAATTAGTGGAGTGCCCCTTTAACTTGAACTTGTGCGTTCTGAAAGTTGTCTTCTGTTTGTTTTACTGCTGACAATAGTACAAATAGAAGCAGTGAAACTGAATTTCCATTTAGTTAATGACTACAGACAGTGTCTGTGCACCATTCTGGGAATATTCCAGTGATTATTATGGTAACTGTATAAATAGAGACAGCTGTTTCTGCGTTCCTCATCAGGGTTCCATGGCTCTATCGAAACATCCACCAGCTGCACCACCAGCACCACTCGCCCTTCGCTCTGGCAGCCCAGGATGCCAGCTCAGCTGAGCTGCTGTCTCTGCTGCTGCTGGCTCTGAGCTGCGCCTGGGTGGTGGGCTGCCACCCTCTGAGCGAAATCCTTTTTCACCTCCTCAACAGCTGGATGGCGGTGGAAGACCACTGCGGCTACAATCTGCCCTGGGCTCTGCACAGACTGCTGCCCTGTCTGGGAGGAGCTCCCTTTCACCAAGCCCACCACAGCCTGCACAGTGGCAACTACGCCCCCTACTTTACCCACTGGGACCACCTCTTTGGCACATACAATGCATGAGTGCTGTATTCACATCCAGAGTGATGATTCGCACATATAGCAATCGTGTTTACACATGCAGCTTGCATAACTGAAGGATGTTTTCTGCAGATTTTTGCTTACACCTGATCAGCTTTTCATATGTACATTTAGTAAGGGATAGGTGAGCTTACAAGTTTGACATTTCAGTATCATGAGTTAGTACCAATAGCATATGTGATAAAACTGGCTGTGTTTGAAACAAATATTCTGCATCATTGCCTAAACAAGATTACATACAGTATGTTTCCTTTCAGTTTCACCAGGTTTGTGGACAAATCTCAAGTAGCATTTGGTGCTTTGTACAGTGTGAATGTAGACAGTTGTATTTGGAAGATCATGTCTGTGGCTTGTTATATTGCAGCTTGAGATGAGATGAGCACATGGATAACATAATAAAATCAACACAATGAAGCAATGAAAAAAAAATCCTGAGCTAATGTGCATCTGTCCTCATGAAATGGGTGTGTGTTTGGATGAATTTCTATTCTGTCATATTGTTTTTGTGAGCGCAAGGAAGCTAATAGGTAGCAGATTTATGGCTAGTTATCTGTGTAATAAAGGGAAAACTAAACTAAGATATAGGTTTATTTGCTTTCTTGTCAAGAGTTAGATGAGAGGACCGATATCACTGTCATGTCTGTGCAGTAAATTAGAAGCTACAGCCAGCAGCTTGCTACCTTAGCTTAGCACAATGACTGGAAACAGGGGAAAACAGGTAGCTTGAGTCAGCGGACACCACCACACCTGGCCAGGAAACAGTGTTAACATAAAACAAGCTGTAAAACCACACAGTTTTGTACAGATTAAACAAAGATAATTGTTATATATTATATGTTATTATATAACATACTGTATACATATAAGTGCTCCAAGCTCTATGTTCTGGTTGGCAGATCTAAACTGACTACTGGTTGTAGCTTCATATTTAGTGTACAGACATGAGAGTGGTATCAATCTTCTCATCTAACTCTTGGTAAGTAAGCAAATAAGCATATTTCCCAAAATGCTATTCTTGCAATGTCATCAAATGATTGGATGTCAGTCTTTCATTTATTATGAGTAAAGCTTATTTGCTACCATGTAAATTTTTTTTGTATAATGTGTAATTTGTACTATTGTTTTCTTTGTGAGTTTTTGTAAAGATTCTGTAATTCAGTGGAATATTTGGTCATTTGATCTAGATTTTAAAATTTTTTCATGACGCACCTTTTCTTAACAAAAGGCCTTACAATTACTGTGCTTGATAAGTGTGAGGAAATATATGGAAGCAGCGCACAGTGTGGTATTTTGTTGTTCATCTCAGGTCCAGACTTGTGCTTCTGCGGTTAGTGATCTGTATGTCCTGGGCCCCGCAGCTGTCTACATTTGTGATTCCACAGGGATTAGATTAAGTAATCAAAACCATGTGTGTTTTTCAAGAAATGCAAAACCTTGTAGCAACTTTTTGGAGTTCTTATATTTTTTGTTTTTACAGTAGAGGCACTGTTATCAACACTCTTTAAATCCAGTAATAACACCACCCTGAGTGTATTTTCTACAGAATTCAGCCAGGATCATGCTAGAGGATTTATTGCAACCTTTTCATAAAAGAAGCATAGCAAAGAGCTTGAGATTGCTCAATCCTCCTGCACTTCATCACAGTGAGATGAAGTGTATATGACTCACAATGGCCAAATGCAATTCTTGTAGAGCGATAATTAGTTTTTACATCATTCCCTCACTTAAAAACTTGAGCATGATCTTGCAATAGATTAAACTTTACGTACTTTCGTATTTGATAGCTAGTGATATATTTTTTGAGCGTCTCTGGTGAGTTAAAGTCATTACTGTTGATGAAAAATGACAGTTTAAAGCTCATTCGGTCCTGACTTAACTTGTTTTGCTGAGAAATCACTTTGGGGGTAATATTACTTGGCCTGCACAAGCATGTGAACTACACTGAACATCTGCTTTTCATTACTGACTCTTTGAATGGGTTTTTTGAAGTTACGCAACATCAGAGTTGAATGTAAATTGTTTAAAGGTGTTTACACATTTGGAGAATCTTTTGCATATGAACACCAAGTAATGGTTGTGCAAACTGCTTTTCCTGGGAAATGAGGAGACTCGAGGAAAGAACAAGAGATGAGTACTGGGTGGTGGTATTGCCAAGAGATGGAATGATAAACACGTGACCCAAAACGGAAACAATCAGGCCTTATTACAGACCCCACGTCAGAGTCAGGGCGAGTCATGCAGCTTTGGATGACACACCAAAACACACGTTCACAGCAAGACGCACGTCGACGTCCTGCAGCCGACGTCATGATGTCAGTCAGTGGAGCATTACAGGATTTTGAAGATCTTTGAACTGTCTGTACATTGGGAACTGTCCAGTTTGTTTACTAATTGTTAGGTGTGCTCCTGAATTAATCACGTAGGCTGAAACCTTCACAAACTGCAGCATAACAACCAGCAGTGAGATTAAAAGTGTTTTGACAGATGAAGCCATGTCAAAACAAGAGAGAGGAAAAAGCACAGAACACTCTGCAGCAGTGCTTATCAACTGAGCCAATAAAGACTTCCCATTTCATCATATTTCCTGAATGTTTGCCATTCAGTGACAAAGGCCAGATTCATATTTCTTCCACCATTCTGTAAATATTCAATTAGTGAGCTGTACATAGCAGAGGCCGCCTGTTGTCACAGTAACTGGCTGAGGTTCTTGCCCTCTGGTCTGTGACCATTTTTAGACGACCTCTGCTCTCATCTTACATGGGAGGTCAGTCAGTGTCCAGCTTGTTTGCTTTCTGAAATTGCACTTGTCATTAGTGGGCTGCAGCCAAAAACTTTTTTTTTGTTTTTGAGGAAGCTTTAGGCAACTAACATTATTGCAATAGGATCCTAGAACTGCAACATCAGTTGTGACACACATTGTTTGGCTGCTTAAAGATGAGAAATCAGCATTTGTACAGCACATTCAGTGGCATGTAAGAATTTTACTGTATGGCGATACCCAAAACTAGAATAAGAGGAGGTAGCAGAGACATCACATAATAATTGTTCTGTAACAGTGTGGCAATGGTATTATTGCATAAGTTGTATTCACCCGAGACATACTGCTCACTGGAATTTTTGTAAGCTACTAAGTTATTGTTGCAAAAAATCTTTAAAGGAAATATGCTTATAGTATTAGCTGTCTTGCCAAGAGTTATATGAGAAAATTGATACCACACTCATGTTTGTCAGCAAAGTCTGAAGCTACAGCTAGGGAACAGTAGCTTAACTTAACATAATGACATCTAATGAGCTAGTGTCTAGAAGTGTATACAGTTTATAAAGTAGTGTGGAAGGAGTCAGTGTTAGCTCACTGCAGACATTCACTAACATTTGTATCTCCAGTATACACACCATGCTTTCTTCTGGATCCGTACTTGAGCAGTTCAGCATTATACTCAGTCCTCCTACAATCTAAATCAAAGACAAACACACAGGCAGACTTATGAAAACACACAAAGTCATATGAAAACATGCATAGGTGTGTTTTCATACGTGTGTCTGTGTCTTAGAGTCTTAGATTTTCATCCTCAACCTCAGCTCTTAACTCTGCTGCTGTAACAGTGGAATTTACCGAAACAGAGCCCAGACATCTCACCTTTCATAAAACAATAGTCTGACACACATTCCCAACAACAAATAAACAATAGAAGGTGTCACATCTCAGAGCATGAATCTGATCTGTATCCTTTATTTATCTTCAGTGTGCGTTGGTACATGGATAGAACAACATAATGCTCTTGCGATCTGGTTTAACATTCATAGAAAATGTAGTGACAACAGAAAAAGAGCTACACGTCCAAATCTTTGTCTTTTGCTCACATTTTCTCTTCACTAACAGGTTTTCCATCACAGCTGCCTGCATCTGCTCGCTGTCAGTGTGAGCAGAGGGCCATCCATTTTCTTCATTAGCAGACCATCCACTCAGTTTCCCATGGTTCTTTGTTTGTGTGACATGTATGAACTATGACCTGTGGGCTGATACTGTCGGACTGAATGATCAGAATGTGAGAAGTGCATTTATATCACTAGTTTAGCAGCTTCTTCCTAAAACATGGAGAAGAAAGCTGACAGACCAAGATACTTTGATTGATAATTGTAATGTGGAAAATAGATCATGTACAATTAACTGCTAAAAACACTGTCAGTATGGTATTTAAGCTCCAAATATTTACATTCATCTTGATATGAGATAATCTTAATGACGTTTTGAAGAACATGGTGTGTAAACTTTCTGAAAAAGTAAGGATCCGTTATTAAGTCATAGTTAAGGCAACTTTTCATTTGAGATTTATAAGTAATCATTCTTTATTGTTTCAGAAATTGTTACCATTTATCTTCCCAACAAAATTCATTTTGTGCTGCAAATGCATTGTCATGGTTACAAAACCTGCTCTACACTAACAAATGTACATATATATCTACTCTGTTGTAAAAATTAATAAATTAGAACAATAAATAGTCTTTTAATTGACACAAGCAGCAGAGGTATCAAAAGGCTTATAACAAAAGAAAATAAATGTATTTCCTTTGTGGATCCATAAAGGGAATGTGACAAGGTGCCCCCTTTTCCACTTTTGATTTTAGCTTACAGTTCCAAAAAGGCCATTTTTAACATAAAAGTGATGGATGACTCAACTGAGGAGTTGGAGATATGTTGGGGGTACATGGTGCTGGGTCAGTGAGTTGAACCAGTTAAGATTGTTTGTTGCCTGGGAATGTGGGAACCTCTGCACCCTTGTCCTGTCCCACTCCCCCCATTCCACCACCTCAAAAGATGCCCAGAATGGCGACCAGTTCTCCAAGCCTGAGTGGTGGCATACATGTTTCTCAACCCCCAACACCTTGCTATCGCTGTAGCTTGGGGGAGTGGAAAAGAGGCATGTGAAGTGGGAAACAGGGTTGGAATAGATAACCCTGCCGTCAGGATCCCTGCACAGCACCTACGTATCAGGAGGCTGCAGGAGGCAGGAGGTGGGCCTACAGAGTTCATGTCTTGTCAGGTTGCCTCAGGGAGGTCATTTCACTGCACCAGGACACATGAAGTGCTGATTACTGTTTGCCACGAGTGGGGGGGGGGGGGGGGGCAGAGATAAGTGGAAAGGAAGACTGATGTCAAGGGGAAGTAGAGGGAGGGGGGCATCTGGCCCACTAGTTCCCACCAGGCCTCACACACCGTTGGATGTGCTTGGTTTGGTCCTTTAGAAAATCTTGTGACTTTTTACTTGTTGGTATCATGTTGACTGTAAATCTGCAGCACATCATCTCATCACATCATCACTATCTAAATGATGGCGACTGATAATCATGTCTTTGGGCTGTGTAAAATGAAGTACTTGTTTTTTGCCATTTGAAACTTGTTCAATTGGAGCTCACATAGTTTCATGAATAGTGAATGTCACTTCCAGTCTCACTGAGTAACCCTTACAGAGATTGGACGGTTGTCCTTTTGTTGAAGACATTCTTGGCTTATCTCATTTTCCATCTCATAGTTAGTTCAGTGCTTTTCCCCATCTCCTACCGTAAGACTTTACACAGAGTTGAACTCTCTCAAAGCATGAACTATCTGCAGCCACACTCAGCCACCACCATGCCTTCAAACTTGTACTTGTAGGTGACCACGCCTGTATCGTCCAGATACAGCAGGGAAATGGGGTCCAGCTTGGTGGGGACACAACAAGCTCGTGCCGCCTTCTGAGGACTGTTGATGTTGACCAGTGTCTGGACAATGGCATGCTTGGTGGGTGTGACATGCTTTGTCAGTGGGAATGAGCAAATGCCAGTGCACTCAAAGGCATCATAACCAGTGGGTGCGAGAATCCAACTGTCCCATCCAATATCTTTGAACTCTACATAGAGAGATTGTTTCTTGCAATGATTGCCTTTAGCATTGCGACGAATGCGTGATGCTGTGTCATAGATCAGATTGGAGCGCATTTGGATGAGGTCCTCTTCATCTGGCTCAGCTTCTTCATCTCCATCTTCCCTGTCCCTCCCCAGCTCACCCCACAGGCCCGTCCCTAAATCATTCTGCAGAACCATGTTAGAGGTTTCATGGTCAATCATTTCATTCAGCTCACGCTTGTCATCGCGATGATCACTGCTTTGGTCATCGGAGAAAACAATCAGCAGAGGTTTGTGTTTTTCCTCAGGACTGGTGTCAATCTTCATGTCTCCTTCAGGTGGATTGCTGTCTTTGTTGTCTTCTGTCATACCTTGAATATTATCATTAGCCATACTGGCAATGTGCACTTCCAACCGATGTGTGGTGCCATGGTCAGATTTGCGCCAGCGTTGAACAGCAGCAGTGAGGTCAAAGGCCTCCCAGCCATTATCAGTGCCGTAGACCTGGCGTGAAGCCAACTCCACCAGCTCTATCCGCTCTCCTCCCCCTCTGAATGCATCTCCTCTCACAGTGTTCTCATCAGTCGTGTTGTCATAAGAGTCATGTGATTCCAGTTCATAGATTGTGACTTTGCGGTCGACACCAGCGTAGAGGTGGCGGTCAGTCTCGACAAGGGTGTAAAGGCGAAGCTCAGCTGCTGCGATACGTTCATGATGGGGGACTGACACGTTGAAGAGGAGAGGGTGACGTCTCGCTCCTCCAACACCCACAACACTGGGAGACGAATCTGGGGAAGATAAATAAGTGGTCAAAGTTAAACTTCTGTACATTTGTCTTTTTAATAATGTCTTAAACTGAGTTCTGCAATGTATCCTAACCCTATTCAAACTTAACCCTATTACGGATTTCATCCTCATTTCATCCTTAGTTGGGAAACAATTAACTATTATCATAATTTAATTGCAAGCTGTACTATTTAAGAATAGAATACCATATGATCATTGCTTTGCAAAGAGAAGTAACATGGTCATGATTAAAGCATGGATTTAATCAACTAAAATTTGGTTTGAATATGTTTGAAGTTAGTCTACTTACGAAGTGTATATATATATATATGAGAGAAGACCTTGCCCTTAGTTTCACTACTTACATTCTTTGGCCTTGCAGACCAGAGATGAGAAAAATACAAATAATATTTAAAAATGAAAACATAATGAAATTAACAAGGCAGCAAACATGAAGTAAAAAGTAGTTCTCATTTTTTATCTTTATTATTAAGAGGGTCATCATCATAAAAGCAGAGAAGTTATACCTTCATTTCTGAAGCTGCGGATGATGTTGGCAGAGGGCATAGCAGAGTGATCATTAGCAAAGCGGTTGTAGAGCTCCATCATGTACTCAGGCGGCTCCTCTCGTGTGCTTCCAGGAGGCAGTGGAGGACCCCAGCCCGACAGGTTGAAAGTCCGCAGAAACTGTTCTTTCAGGCTCTCCAGCAGGCTCTGCATGTCCATGTTGCTGTCCTGCTCCAACAGTGATGGATCCACCACCCCTCCATGCCCGTCTCCCAGCCCTGGAGAGGGGCGATGCCTCTGATGGGTGCTGGAGATGGGGCTGCTCTCACCACAGAGAGGCCCCTGAAGCAGCAGAATGGAAAACAGCAAGAGCAAAGTCTTGGAGCTGCAGATGGTTCCCAGTTGACAGACCCAAATGCTCGCCATGGGAAAAACAATCTGCAGCTTTCTATTTTATGACCTCTGTTGTCTATGGATGAGCTGATACAACAGTAAGACAAAATGATTGCAGTCTCTAGAGCCCTTAATCCACAGGTAAATTGAAATTATGCTCAGTTCATCTGTAGCCTATGAAAGTTCTGGTTCCTTGGCAGTAGTCAGTAGTGTTGTTGACCCTTGCACTGATCAGTGTGAGCCTCGCTGCAGGAGTGTGTATTCCTGATGCTCTCTTCCAGATCTCACAGCATTTATTCTCAGGCACAACTTTTGATGTCCTTTGTGACAGGGCTGCAGTTCCGGTGACAGGGTGGCCGAGGCTTGTCTTTGTCTGCCCGACTCATCTCTGTTGTGCCCTCTCCTCTGTCAGTCTCTCTCTGTGCTCTGCTCTCTTCTTCCCAGCTCTTTCTTTCTGTCCCTTATCTATGATATGGTGGGCTCTGCATTGCTCAGTGCTTATGGTCTCTTTGCTGGTGTGTGTGTGTGTGCGTGCATGCCTTCAACTTTGTGTGATGCACATGAGCGTGTGTTATCTTACAACTTCCTTAATGAGGATTTTGTAAACACTGTCCTGTAGCCTCTTCCTTGTGGAAGCGCTATTTTGTTTGGGTGGGTGCTCCAGAGTTGATATTCTTCATTTGTTTATTTGCTTTGTAAATGGTGGAGTTCTGTGAGCTGCTGTCTAGGCTCCATTGACCATTTCTTTTTGACGAAATACACCAAGGGTCTGTTGATACTGTTGAATGTAACAGGATATATCTATTAGACAACACTTGTCCAAATGAAATTGAAATGCAATGAGGTGTGAGGCCTTAATGTTGGAGAATGACAGATAATGGGCTCACAGTGAGTCTAGAGAACATTTCAAGTAGCTTGTGAGGATGACAGAGTTGTACAAAATAATCATTCATGTTCATTCAACAAAGTAATAATGATATGTAATGCCTGCTGAAATGTTCTGTGTGTACTTCCTCCTCTGGTAAGTGGACACACTGTCTGAAATGGGTTATCTATGCACAAGAGGCTCCTTAGAGAAAGCTAGAGCAAGTATGATGAGGGACATTCATAAGATTTCATAAGGGGGCGACAGCAACAAGTGAAATGTGATGTTTATGGAAACTGGGTGAATCGTAGAGAAAAACTTAAACCATTCAACAAGTCATTATCGCATGTATGGATATACTGCACATGGTGCAGCAGACTAGCACTGCCACTGACTTTGAGTCAACAGGTCGCTCAGCTGTTTTCTGATGAGAATATCAACAACTCACACTGGTTCCTTGACAGATTTGAATAACTGACCGATTTGTCATCTGAACCCTCGTCCCTCGTCCCACTCGTCCCACTAGGCAACTGTCCATCATTCCTGAGCTTCTTTTTGTGACCTGCAGATACACTCCTGCTTGTGGCGCTTCACAGAGATGGGAAGGAATGAACTTTTTCCTGCCTCTGCCACTCATCTGCCAGGATGAGAGTTGACAGACATGCTGTTATCTGTTGCTCTGTTAAACTGCTGCCACAACAGACTATCACATCTTCCTGGTGGCTGTAAGAAGGCTTGATAGTGGCAATGTCCTATTGCACACACACTCAGGCCCCTCCATATGGTCTCAATTAGGGATCTCAGGGTGTAACAAATGTAGATTTATGAGGGTTGTTATTTTTGGACTGAACCTTCCAACAGACAATAGTTTCTTCTGGTATCCAATATCCTGATTTTCATCTGCATTTCCTTCACAAGCTTATGGTTTTTTTTGTTGTTGTTGTTGTCGTTGTTTGTTTTTTTTTTTTTTTTTTTTGGGGGGGGGGGGGGGGGGGGGGAGGGGGGGGGGTGAAAAGAGTGTTGAAAACAAACACATTCCCAGATTAGATTAGAGAAACCAATGTTTTACTGCTCAGTTTTACAAAACTGGGTGTACTTAAAACAGTATTTGACTGCAGTGGAACAACACTGATATCTTAGCATTGTTTAAAGTCATTATTATGAATATGTCCAACAGACATGGAACATTGTTAGCATTCATTTGGAGAAGATTGTGGTTGTCCAAAAAAATGTACCCTCCGTTTAGCTCTGATTTGGTCACCAAGTCCCGAGGGAAAAATCTAATATACTCCTGAATATAGTGGAGCTAAATGCTAGCAGCCAGCTAGTTGCTAATTTTGTCAGTCCTGATTTGCTGAGCAAGTAGCACACAGTTTTGTTTTCTTGGTTTTTTCCTGAAATAGCTGCCTGCTGTGTCTGGAAACAAGTTTATTGGGAGCGAATCAAAACAGTAAGGCTGTGAAACTAACAGTTAGCTGCAGTACCTCACAGCTCCAAGCTGAGGGGAACTGCAGCACCAGTTGCTGTGGGTTCATCACTGCAAGCCATACCTTACATTACACGAGCGATTTTAGCCTTTGGTAGTATAAAAAATAGTGATTAGTGCAGCAAATTAATTAAACAAACTTTATTATCTGAGGTGAATATTAGAGCTCTATTGAAAGCAATGTAGCTCAGTCTGTCTTCTGGGCCAGAGTAAAACATATTAACAAGTATTACAAACTATTAAGATGGTTAATATTGTACTTGTTAAATATCAGCATGTTAGAGTGGTCAGTGTGAGCATGTTAGCATGCTTACATTAGCATTCAACTCAAATTACTGTCATGCTTAAGCACAGTGTCGGAGAGTCGCAAGCATGGCTGTAGATTTAATAAAGTACTAATAAAGTATCACTTTTACCATGCCAGCACTTTCTACCATAGAGCACACTCTTTACTGTATCTCTTACAGGCCTGTATCTTTTTATTCATGTCCCTGACAGAACAGTGCTTCATCGTTTCCCTTTTTTCTTCCATTATCTTGTTTTTTATTTCTTGAGTAAGGTAGTTATCAGTGATTGCATTGATGTTAAATTTCTAAGTAACACTAAGGTACGCTGATTTGTTGGTATAGAAAATAATGTATTTGGTGTAAGATTATTTTATGCATCAACAAAAGCACTTAAATTTGTGTTTATTAATTTACCATAAAATGACACAAGAAATGATGAACTTTTCACTCTGTATGACACATGGTATTTGTAATGTTCACCATTAATATTATACAGTTCAGACATCCTCTGATCAAAAGCTGATGTTGTCCAGCCTTGTATTTCCATGGAAAATCATTTCTTCCTTTTCCAAGTTGCCAAATGACATTAAATCTATAGAAATAATCTTCCAAGTGTACTGCTGCCTTTTCTGTCACCATCTGGTGTAAGTTCATATTCAGTGACATCACCTCTCCAGTGGGGAGAACAAACTTGTGTTGCATTTGAAGTCTGTGAATAGTGATATTAAAACCTATTCAATTTTCTTCTTAACAGACTTTCCTCACAGACAAGTGAGGAGCTAATAATTTATCTTCAGGACCAAACAGAGCTCAAATGGAAACAATCCAGTGCCATCCCACTGGAAGACGACAGTATTTTCCATAATCAGCCCCTGTGAAATTAGTTCTGTTGAGGTTAATGGGGTGATAAATCCTTATACTAGTGAATCTGAAAATGACTGTTAGGTGGGAGCTTGTGGTTCTCTGGTGAGGAATTGCTGAATGTCTCTTTGCAGCTCTTCGTTACGTTTCTGGGCCTCGTCTCGGCTGCGCTCAGCATTTCTCAGGCAGATCTCCAGAGCGGCCACACGGCGGTGCTCTGCCTCCAAAGCAGACTGGAGCTCTGCCACTGTGGCCTTCAGCTCCTTGTTCTCCTGTTGCAGACTGAAAGACACAAGATAGACAGTAAAAAGGCCAAGAGGAAACTCAGTATGCTCTGGACACAGTTTATGTCCTGGTATTCATCACTGAAAAGCAAATGAATCCAGTCCAAAAACATGTCAAAACTTGTCATGATACATGTCACCTTTGTTTTTTCCGCATAAATGGATGTTGAAGGCTGAGTATGAAACCACATGACTCATTTACACACACTTTATGTTATGTAAGACTGACCCGTATGTCCTCAGGAGAAGTTCCTGAATATTAACTTTTCAATTGTTTCACTCCAGTTTTGGTGATTTTCATGTTTCAACTGAAGGACTACATGCTCTTTGAGCTGCAAGAGTTCTATAACCCTCGCAGTTGCATGACCCTTGCAACGATACACTGAATACCTTGAGGTTTATCAAGCTAAACAGTCCCTAAAAATATCATTTAGAAGTTAAGTTTTGTTAAAATGTTGATTTTATAGTTTCATTAGCTTATTATGTATCACCTCTAAAAGTTATATTGGGTTGGTGAGGATCTGTCTGGTGTGTAGTGAGTTCATGTTAAGGTCATGACTCCTCAGCTGAACTCACCTGTCTACAAGCTGCTGGTTGTCTTTCTTCAGCTCAGACTGGCTGTTGACCTGCTGACTCAAACCACCCACTGTCAGGGTCTCTGCACTCTTCTGATGGGACAGCATCCGGGCAGGCCGGGGCTCACTGTCAGGTTTTTGGGAGCCAGCTGTTGAGGAACCTGTGTTATCACTTCCTCTTCGGGACGTGAGCCTGTGCTCTCCCTCCTTGTTACTCATCGGAGACCCCCCGAACAATGATCCTGAACTCCGGAGGTCCAGGATCTTAAAAATGTCCTCTGACAATGTCCCACCCTTCTCCTCTGTGCTCTCTTGGATGCGACTCCACCGGTTGAGAGCGTCGGCTTTAGCTGCCATGCCGGTGAGGGGGCAGTTGAAGGTGGGCAGGGTCTGGGTGCGTTTGCGGGGACTTCCGAGCCAGTCGTCTGTGGAAGGTGTGAGAGGCTCCGGAGGGAGGGTTTGTGGGCTGCTGTTTCCTCTGTCTGGACCTAGACTGTCAGTGTCCTCTTCTTCTTCTGGAGACTCAGACAGAGATGCATCACCCATCTGAGATAAACACATAATGGAAGATCAATCACAGATAAACATACTAGAGATGTATTCATGTGCAAAGGTAGTGTAAAGGTAGTTTCTCTGTTAGCTGTCTTTTAACTGTATATGTGGAATCGCTTAACCAACACAGTGTTAGTGAGCTGCACTGCACAGAAAACAAACAAAACCCCTGGATTAAAGTGTCAGTATGAGGAAAGTTATGTGTTTCTGAGAAGTTGAGGCTGAAGTCAAATGGTGAAAAAACACCAAAACATTAGGATGTGATGATGGTATATTCACACAAATTAGTATTTTATGTGGCACCCAGATTACCCAGGTACTACTACTACCTATGTCAGAGGGAAGTAATAGTGCAGCAGATTCTATATGGACCCATGACGGACTTTCACACTGGATACATAGCAACTTCTTCCTACCAACACAAATTCTTTTGGATATTCTGGTATGTGTCCTTTTCACTGGCCACTGCCTGAACCTGTTTTTTTGGACATGTTCTAGTGTTATGCTTGTGTAACACCAGAACAAGCCCTAAAAACACTCTGATGCTTTTCATTAGAGAGGCTTAATATACCTCTGCAGACTCCCAACCCACAAAGCTTCGGGGCGTGTTCTTCTGGCTCTCTGCCTTTTTTGAGGGAGGGGAGGGAAGCACGTCTTTGGAGAGAGGAAACAGAATCTCATGCTGTCTGATCATCACTGTCATCAGCTTTTGGATCTGAGGAGTCGCTGTGAAAAAAACAAAACAAACACAAATATGAAAAGATTATGATCAAAATGACTTAACTTTAGCTTCTTATGCTAATTCCTGATTCATTTTTCTTCAATACTTTGAAATTTCCATATATATATATCATATATCAGTATTAGTCTAAAAGGATTAGCAGCAGCATTACTGAGAAAGTAGGTGAAGTTTGTGGAATTGATAAAGTAGTTAGTACATGTTTTTATCTACTTAGTATCACAAATTACCAGGGTATCTAAATGAGAAACTTGTGAGCTCTTGTTTGTTAAAACTGTTTTGTTTTGTTTTTTTCGCTATACATAGTGTCTAAAATAGAGAAGGATGTAGTCATGGTGCAGTATTGCTACATGTCATTGCTTAATACAACTGTGGTCATATCTCATTTGGATTCAGGTTGTTTCCCAGATGCTGAGCAATTCAGTTTTCACAGAAAGAAGAAATACAGTCTCTTATTAGGCTGTTTAGCACCAACATATCAGACTCGTCTTAATAATGTCAAGGTCATAAGATAACACATTTCATCACTTTGATATCTTCTCAGCTCCCCATAGTGCTCTGTAGGGATCAGCATGTTTGCTACGACATGTTTGTTGTGTTTGTTCAGAATACATGATGTGTTCTCATCTTTCATCACAGTGATGGGGTCTTCTATCTGAGGTTTGAGCAAGTTGATCCCCATCACTGTAGCCAAGTTCTCCACATTCATCTTATTCACCTTGGAGTGCTGCTGCACCTCAAACAAAAACCTGAAAACAAGAAGACATGAAAATAATAATTAATTGAGTATGTGTCAGGACTAGAAACTGATCTCAGAACAGTATTTGGTCAGTGTTTTTGACCAGAAGGACTCTGTGAGATTTGGTGCATATACAGTAAAATGTCTTGCTCAAAGGCATTTTAGTGAACAATAAGTGAGACACCCCCTATAATCCAGGTGACGTCTTCAGAAGCTTCCTCACGCCGGCACACATAACTGAGAAGGTTATAGTTGATTCTAGGGAGAAGAGCTATTTGTTTCTCCAACTTTTCCCAACCCTGAAAGGACACAGGAGCAACAGATTAAATGACACACACACTCACAATATCACAGGACCTCTGGTTTATGTACACACTCAGACATGTTTGCACATACTCAGATGTGTACATATTGTAGTCTTTTTGTGAATAAGCATACCTCTGTTCTGAGGCTATCCATCAGGGTGGTGCAGTCCAGGAAATCTTGGTACTGAGTCCAGGGCACAACGGGCTCTGGCAGCCCTGAGTGGAGAGAAAGCAAGCAGCGGCAGCCACTGTGTGGACATCTGTGTCACTGCAGGCAACACATATCCACTGAACATCCACTTAAAATATAACTGCTGTTTATACCTTAAATGCCTGATTTTGCTCCAGTACATGGAGCTAGTATTGGTTTGCATGAGTTATCACAAACATGTATGGTTGGCTCAAGCCCTTTGACCTGGCTTAAATCTATTATAAAGAGTTAACTTTCAACCCTACAACCCTACACATCGTGTATATATATATATATATATATATATATATATATATATATACATACATATATACATATATATATAGCTAATAGTAACATCCCTATTTTTTATTAATTGTGTATTTGCCAGGTGTCTGAGCTTGGAGTTTATCAAGGTTTTTTCCATCTCATGACAAACAAGACTTGTGTAAATATTTTACTGGATTGTAAAAGAAAGTATTTACGGTGGGCTGTGAAGTGTAAACAAGGTCCTTTTTAACATTCTCATATCCACAAAGTTGTCTTTGAATTCACTGTTTGGGGCTCTGGGCCTAATTTTGTATATTCAGCCAAACTTGGATTCAGCTGTGTTGTGTGGACTCTTTTGGCCGAATATGACATGAAAATCTTTCAGTAGCCCTGCTAGCTAGCAACTGTGCTCCTTGACTCTACGATGAATTACAAACAATCTTGTTAAATGAATATTACCTTAATCAACAGTGCTCTGTCAGAGGAGCTTGATGTTAATGTTGAACGTCCTCTGTGTGCCTGCCAGAACAGGATCGTTGTCGCCCTCAGCTCTGAAACAGACGAAATCTATCGACCTCTCTGAATCTCTCTCATCTCTAACTACTTTCTCAGAAAAAAAGCTGATGCTGCTGATTGATTGAGTTAGGACATTTTTCACCTTATATGGCAATTGGCCTTCTTAAAGATCATACATTTACCAACCAATTTCAAAGAAGGGACTTGTGACTCTCTACGGCATGATAAATAAACCACTTTTATAGTATTTCAGTAATAGAACCAACCTACTTTAGATACAATATATGCCCATACCTACCACTTCTACTCATGCATACATGTGTGGCATTCATTCAAAATGTAACCTTGAATCAGTTCAAGTTAAGGTTTCCAGCAAAATACAGGTGTAATATTGAGGTAGACTGAAATCATGACTGTTTAATCAAATCATTCATATGGCTCTAGTCTGTGCAGAGAAGCATGAGTGTGTTACCTGGGGAAGGAGGGCCTCTCTCCTGCATCAAAAGCGTCTCTAAACTGTTTGACAGTTGTCCTGCGGGCAGGCGAATGCCCTCATCCAGTCCGTGTTCTTTAATGAACTCCACACACTTCTGCAAAGATTGGTGCCATCACGAGGCCCAAAGCACGTTGCTCGCATATTACGGTGTCCATGAGACTCTTTTCCAAACTTACAGAGATACGAAAAGTTCCGCGAACATTTTGACCAGTATGCTTATGGTATGATCCAGAAAAATACATATTCAAGACAACAACATTTATCTCTGTAGCGATGGTGTTTATGCCAGTTGTGGTTGTGCTCTGGTTTAAAACAGTAATCGACATTTATTTGCTTTCATGCTCCAGAGTGAGACTTTCATGATACCTATCATGTATGTATGTAAATATGAGCTGAGCTTGGCATGAAGAGTGCATACAGGAGAAATTAACTAGTTTCCGACTATGTCTTGAACAAGAACAGTACTTTTGCTGTCAGCATTGAGTTTGCTAGGCAACCAGCAAAAGACTCAGGAAGTTACTGTCAGACACGAGATAGTCCATCACACAATCCTCGACAGGGTAGTTTTTGTACTGATTAAACAAATGAGATACAGTATGTTAATCAGTGAGCTTTAGAGGTGCTGATAGGTGGATTTTGTTTTCTTTGGACGGAAACCAGGCTTGCTGATTCCCCAATTTCCAGTCTTTATGCTAAGCTAAAAGCTAACGTCTCATGATTGTGGCTTCATATTTAACAGATATATATCAGAAACGACATCAATCTTGGCATCTAACATTCTGACAAAAATTAAATAGACTAATTTCCCAAAACTTTCAATTTCAATTTCAACACTTGTCTTAAAAGATAATTTGATATTCTACCTGAAGGGATTTTCATGCTGAATCATCATGTAGCTGCCAACTTCTGAGTGATGGATGTACATAGAGTATGTGCAATATCACTACACTATATATGTACTGACAAAGACATTTTCCTATTTGTAAGCCCAAGAATGAACAGTAATTCAGCATTCAGTATTGAACAGGATAGCCACATATAATCTCCAGTTTCCATAATGATTTTGTAAAATTATTTCTGTTTTCAAGAATTGACAGGCATGAAACATATAACGCAACATAACTGCACTAAAAAGAGAATGATGGGAAAAAGATAGAAACAGTTTTCACGCTTGTTAAAGATTTACTGAACCTCCACTTGTTGGTACTCAATGACCGCGTGAAGTGCGGACCCACTCCTCCATGTCACTCTGGGGTTGCCATGAACACATATGGACATGCTCTCTGTCTCAGTGGGTACCTGGCCAAGCGTGTATTATTGAAAAATAGCATCTTAGTACAAAGAAAACCTTGACGTACGGCTGCCAGAAAATGTCTGAAAAATCTACAAAAGATTTCCTGAGTGAGCTGGAGTAGTTGCTATGTTCTTGGTGGTTTCTAACTCACCACCATACAGATAAGTTCTGGCCCATACAAACGAATGCAGGAGAGGGTTTGTACAACCATGAGAATAGGTATCACTTTTTAAGGGCGATCCTTGTATCGCTACGTGGTGTGATCCTGAAGGGAGTGCTTCAGGGTCATCTGAGTTGGGAGGAGGAGTTCGTTAACTTTGCTGAAAGCGTAGCTGGATAACTCCTGGAGACAGAATACCTGCCTTTTACACACACACACAGAGAAGAAATGTAATGTAATGCACAAACCAAGAGCCTTTCATATCAAGAACCAACCACCTGATATTTTTCACTAATGTTTTACATTCACATAGACCATATGCTACTATTAGTATCAACGGTATATATGTAGTGTGTCTTGTATAGCATGAGTGTTTCACTGTAGGTGTACTTCAGATTCTTTCATGGTAACGCTTCTGTGTCACAGGGGCTTTACAGATAAACAACACACCGAAAAAGGTCAAAGAAAAATGCTCCTGGTCATTGTTATCATTTGGTTCAGGGTCTACTCATGTTCACTGTTTACTTTATATGTACTGTACACACTGTACTGTGCCATTACAACAGTGTATGGCCCTTCTTCTATCTCCGATATTCATCACAGCCGCCCCCCATTACAGTTTTACACCAAAGGTCAAAAGTGACGATGACTCTCCAGACTTTTGGAGTAATTCCTGATTATTCTGTGGCTTTTAGACTTATCCATCCGGCAGAGGATGTAGAACATGTACCTGCTCCTGTTCAATGCCACTAGATGAAATTATGTTGTAGTTGTTTTGTTTTCATGAACACTCCTCTTCCTTCCCATTTCACCACCTCTCATTTCTTAACAGGAAGTACATCAGAAGGAGGAACAGAAAAATGAGAGACATAAGGGAGTGAATAGAAACTAAATTTAACAGAGTGACCATATCATTTTATACATAAAGAAAAACACCAAGGGTTGAGAGGCCACAATGCTGCACTGTTTCTCTCTTTTCTATGGTCTGACCTCTCTACATAGATGGTGATAACACCATCACCATCTGTCTACATACAACCCAACCCCTGAAACTCTAGCCAGTAACAACACCATGGGAGTGTTACATGGTCTCGCAGATCTCTACTGCCTTTTTGGAGGTTTGCCACACCTTGCAACATGTAAAGAGCTCAATGCCTTGTGTTCATCCCAAACAGACATAGAAATGCAACAAAAAGACTTTAAATGACAGGGGAGACATTACTCTATTGAGTGGCTTCAAGCATCATTCATATTGTTACAGGAAGTGCAAATTTAATACACACAGCTAACAACGTGTTGTGGTGTTGATTGGAAATGATAAATATTGGTCATACTGATGATTATGTAGATATACCAAAGATATTCAAAACAAAAAATACTGAGTATTTATTACTAAGTGTTGTGCTGAAGTAGTAATAAAGCAAACCAACATTATCGGGCACCACTTTATGTTAAGTAGAATGTCAACATATAATAGAGACATAGAAATGGTAACCATTGTAATGAATTTCCACACACATGGTAACTGCATGTGCTTCAAATTCAAGGTTATTGTAGTTTTGGTTTTGGAATATGTAGCATTGTATATGGTGCTTTGGAAAAAATTGCGTAATGTTTTATTCAAACAAAGACATAAAAATTAAAAAAAAAAAAAAACTTATAATAGAAATGACGCCAATAAGGACTAAAATAAACCATATTCCCAGTGTCTCACCTGGACAGTGGTCTCCTTGTCATCTTTGTGGTAGGTCAGCGTGCTTCCTCTCAGCACAAAGTAACGCTGTTGCCAGTTCTTGATATAACGACCTCTGTTGTTTTCTTGAGCCAGCGGCCTTCAGCAGCCTCTCCATGGACCTGGAGGAGCGCGGCGAGCCTGGGCAGGCCTCCCTCTCCAGGTATCCACACACTTTTTTGGATAATTCTTTGCCAAACACCAGAAGAAAACAGTTGGAAACGTTTCAAGATCCCCCAACGTGCTGTGTCACATTCAAACAGTGAAACGTACCAAAACATCGGTGCTGTTCAACTGCTGCGATACTTCCCCTTTTTGATATGAATATGCATCAACCTATCAAGGTTGAGAGACCTGCTCAACATAGGCCTTTTTGTTCACCACATTCAGGCTGAAGGAAACTGCTGGTCAGGAAGCGGCCGGTTTCCGCAATAAGGTGCACTGAATGCGGCGCAGCATTCTTCTACACAAATAATAACACGGCAGTCTGCAGCAGCTTGACCAGCCAAACAATAGCTCGAAAGGTCAGTGATTAAGTTCAGTGTGAACTGAACTTGAACTGAAGCTCCAACACAAATAAATGTCATCCTCTTTTGAGACCTTCTAAGAATGTACTGACTGATATTTGTCACCCTTGACTGTGAGAGGGACATGATGAGGAGGTTTAATGCTGTGATGAAAGGACAGAGGCAGAGGTGTACGTGGCCCAGAAAAGCACAGTCAGATGGAGACACTCCGAGAGGTAACACACAGGGTGGTAGGACTGCAGAGATAGCCCGACTGAGGACTATAGTTGTTCTTAAATTCACTGTGTCTTCTTAAGCAAGATGATAGAGAAAGAGAAGAAGAAGGGCCACACTGGGATAAACGAGGAGCTACAACATAATTGCGGAGGGCGACACTGAGTCTCCACCTAGAAGCTAGAGTTCTTTGGTCCACAGCCCTCTAACATCACCCTCCCTTGATTAGTGGAAAGTTAAGTGCTGTTGAGAACCTTGAGCCCACACACACAGGGGCAGATGTCACCACACCCTCAACTGACAAACACAAAGTTCCTTTGTGGCCTCAATTCATGATGAGCAAGAGTTCTTCAATAATCAGAAATATGTTCAATACCCACATCAAAGGAGTTTAATTTATAAGTGCAACGCCCATCAGTTGAATGAGCGTCCAGTGGAGAATGATATTCACAGTTTCCCACAGAGTGCTGTGGTTTTATATAGATATTAGAACTACTAGTTGAAATATTTCTCATTGCATTAAATATTCCCCTAAAGAAAGATCAGTAGAGGTCTCAGCCAGTTCTACAGTATATGATGATGACAAGATGAAGATTTCTTTGTACTTCCTGTTGCATCATGATCAGGCAGCATTCGAACATGACTGGATTAATGGTTTCATAAGAAAAGTTCAACATTTCTCATCTAATGCTCGACAAAAAGTAAAAATAAGAATATTTCCTAAAATAACAAAACTATTCCTTCAATGCAACACTGCATGAGACACACGTTCTACATTAAGAAAGAACTAGTGTCGGGTCTATTTTAAACTGACAGTTATTTCTGCACTGACAGGTTTGTGGTGATCCTCTTAAGAAATCTTTATGAAAGGACAGATGCAGTATGATTGTGCTCGCACATGCGTTACTACACGTCATGTCTACCTACACACTGCATATGTAGACAGTTACATACAGGCAACATGACAAAGCCGGAGTTCACAGAAACTAGCTCTTACATCAGTTTTCTGCCTGCGTCACTGCCATTCCAGGGTATATAAAACCTGTGGTTTGTCTTGGTCTAAAACATCTCAAGGTAAAAAGAATCATTGGGGGCTTTCGGAATTATACTTTCATACTGAAGCAAGACCATACTAGTAATAACAGCCGATATCCAGTCGACAAACAGATAAAATAAATGCACTGCGGCTGCTACTTCCTTCCACACTGCTGAACAACCACTGATTGTACCAAAATGATTAGGCAGAAAGAAAACAGCAATGATGCACACCGAACAATAGCAGTACTGTGCTGTGGAGGATAAATCCAGTCACTGCTTGTGTCCAAACCTCTTTTTATCAGCCTGCTGCAACTGTTATACCATCTGAGCCTGAGAGGAAACATGGCATATTACTGCACTGATTCCACCCTATATGCAAACACTGGTAAGCATAGTATTAGTAAGTCTAGACCACGGTGCAGTTACTTTAAAATACACGACTGCACATTGTTTTGCACGCACACACAGAGATTGCCTAACATCTTATTTCAAACACTGGGAGTTACTTTTAAGTGACTTAAGAAAAACACTGTCAGGTTTTGAATGTCAATTATGTCAGTTATTGTGTCAATTATAACAGGGTATAGTTGATTCTGTATTGGCTGACAGTGAGTTGCGTCCAAAAAAGGGTCTTAAAACAACTCTGGTTACAGTCACCACATAAGCAACCACTGACATACTCAAAAGCCAATACTGAGAAAACAAGGCGTAGAGCATTCACCTATAATTATCAGACACGTTTTTATATATAAGTATATGCCAGTATAATGGTGCCTCAATTGTACATATATACAGTGAATTCATATGCCAGAAAACTACAATATTCTTGAGGAAAAGGAGAAACACAAACTTTAAAAAGTACACTGTCTGCTATGTAGCTTATTTCACTTAGTTTACGTCCCTTCACTTGCCAACATCAGCTAAATGTCCAAATTGCCAGAAAATGTGAGATGTGACAGCGCTACATCCACACTGCTGACAGTGAAGGCAGCACAGTCACTGACTTACCTATCCGACCTGTCTCAGCCTTGAAGGTGCTGAAGTCCCAGTTGCAAGGTAGTTTCAGAGACATTGTCCTTAACGCACAGCACAGGTCAGTGGTTCATTTCACACATACACCTCAACCAAGCACACACACACACACACACACACACACCCAATACCTCACACACATACACAAAAAGTATAGATATCGCAGATCACACTTCCTACTTCCTGTGTGTTAATTTTTCTTCTTCTTTTTTTTCAGCCCTACAAAACGCGTCCCCTCATGTTGCCTTTACTTCCATGTTCGTACTTGTTCTGATAAGAGTCCTGTATATATGGCTACCTGGCTGATTCACTAAAGCGTCTCCAGGGCTTCATGTAGTGGGGAGTTTTCAAATGACTAATGTTCTCAGGGGTGTCTTCTTAAAGGAAATGGTTTTCACCTCTTGGTTTGACTCCTTCTGTAAGGATGTTCCTTCACAGCTGCATGAGACAGGAGGCTGCAGCAGTCAGTATTTACAAAGGTAAATTTTACTGCCAAAGCTTGAGGTATCATGCACTGACTGGAATACACTGATTTCAATGTTTAATCTTTAATTCAATCTTTAAAGAAATAAAAAATAATTAATTAAATGCGTCAGTATGGGTAAAGAAATCAACTGCAAATCTATTTCAAAATGGGGAAGGAGAGCAAGAGGGAAGAAAACAGTGACACACAGCAAACCACATGATTTTTTTTAAAATATCTTTAATTGTCTCTGAACCAAGGCAAAGCACATTTCAGCATCAAAGAGTACAACTTTGCTCTAGACAAATGTAAAACTCAACACAAACCATTGCACAGTTTAAGAATAATATACTGAAATCAAACAGCTTTGTAAGAGCATCTATAACCACAAAATAAATTGTCCACACAGAGGAGTCTACACAGTATGTGGGACACTCACAATTCCCATACATTCCTTTTAGAGGGTCCTGGCTGGGCAGGATACACAACAGCAAAGTGGCACTGTGTTGAAAATGGCACAGGGGGATTCCTGGGTGCCATAAGACAAAAAAAGCACTGAGAGTGGTATGTTTATCCCTCATGTTCTGCCTTCATGTGAGCAAAATTCAACGTTAGGGGTACTGGAATGTATCAAACAGCAGTTACAAAGGGTCAGACCTCTCTGCTCAGATGCAGCATCAGTGTTACACTCAAAACGGCAACCACATGAGCTCCAGCTCTCTCTAGTGGCTGCCTGTGTAACACCAGGCAGAAAAATGGCAGTACAGAGCTGCGAGGGGGAAAAACCTCAAAGATCAAACCACTGCAGAGGCGGTGAAGCCTGAGCAGTGTAAGATACGTATGACTGCTGAGACACCAGCCCTCACGACTCCTTCTTCCTGTCTACTCAAAAGGAGACAATGCAACACAGCGCTACAAGTATCCGCTTTGCTTCAACTTGCACTGCGACACAGAATTTGATTCACACGACAGCTACCAGGGAAGAGCCTAGAAAACACCCAACTGCACTAAAGTCACAGCAAGAAATGACAGAGAGAAAATACTTTTCTGCTATCTCAATACTCTTTCCTATGTGGCGATAATAATACTTTAATTATTCCTCTAACCAAAAATACTAAAGAACACTCAACATATCTCTAAACATCTTCTTAAATGTACAATATAGTAACTTTGAAAAGGTCTGATTTGCTTACAGTAAATAAAATAAATATTTTAAGAAAGATCAAGTTAAGACTGGGTGGATATTACACAAGACATGAGAGGAATGACATCAATAAAAATATGAGTGGAGTGACATTCAGATGCAATAAAATAAAATAAAATATAGAACACATAAAGCCATGCTTGGTTTATAGAGTGGTTTGTACCATCTGAAGAAAATACTGAAGTCAACTCTTAGAAATCGATTGCCATAGTGAAGAAAAAGTAAATTCTGGGTTAGAAAAAAATTGAGTCCTTTTGCTTAAAAATATATTTTTGAGGACAAAATCTGATAAGAGGAAATATAAGGTGGCAAACTATTTCCAAAATAACCCTGATAGGTGAAGCAGTCATTTATTGTACACAGATAACAGCATGTTTTAAGCTGTTTTATATAATTCCCATGTAGACTGACCCTCACATCCCTGCTACACTAACTACTGTGTGAATGTTCAATTTGCTGTCGTGTCATCCTACAAGACTGTACACAGAGACAGTTCTGTCTGGGTTACATTAACACCTGCAGTACTTCACTGCACCTCCACATAGTTCATTTGGCTTCACTGAAAAGGAAAAATCTATTCTTTTACCTGATCGGATGGAAACAAAATGATGAATATTTACAAATGTGATGAGGTGATTAGCTGATTAATGAATGGATGGTTACAGCTGAATCTTTGTCTCACATACACTGAACATACTCCAGTGTTTGCTGCTGCTCTTCTACAGCACCCTCATTTCTCCATTAACAATCCAGAGACTTAATTAATGACCATTTTTCAGATTTACTTGGCCACATCAATATTAACAATCTAAACCTTGTGAAATCTATTTCAAATACACACTTAGTGAATTTGCTCTCCAACTGCTGCACATTGTGATCTATAAGTGTCTGAAGTTAAAATAATGAGCATACTTTCAATAAAAACATTTATATATATAATCAGACTGAAATAACAAAGCAGACTGTGTTGGCAGTTTTAAAGCAATTTAGCATTGCACCTCCATAAAGTCGGGGGACAGATTAAGAGAACTGTCTAAATTGATGCAACAGAGGCTGAGATAGCCTGACTTTCAGTGGATACTACACTTCCCATAATGCACCTCAATGGCATTTTACATTAAACCCTCGTCATAAATGCCCAAATTCCACACCCCAGATTGTAATGTAGTCTTTCAGGGTTATTTTCTCAGACTTTTGAGAATTCAAGAGCTGCTGAGACATGATACAACTGTTTTTGCAGTTTTAGTAGAACTGATGTTTATATGTAAGAATCAGTGCAGCGCCCCTAACGTAACTATAGACTGTAGGTGAAAGCTTAAAAAACAGAAATGGACCAAACAGTTAAAAAAAAAAAAAAAAAAACTTCAGCTTTTATATTTTACCACCAAATCAAACAAATATTTGCCAGTGGCAGAAATATCACAGGATCCTACTACAAAACCTCTGAGAACGAACACTGGTGTGTGTGTACAGTAGCTGACTGTATTTGCAAACTGCAACTTGAACATTATATGCATTAAAACAAACTGACCACTTTATGGCAAAGGTTTCACTCAAATGGTGGTAGATCAGTGACAGTTACATATTCTGCTCTAAAGCAGATACTGGCAGTGTACAAACCATTACTGTGTCTTATTTGCACTGATACAAATAGTCTGATCCCAACAATGTCACAAATAGAAGCCATAATGAAAAATCCCATCACCTCTCTGAACAAAAAACCCATAACAGCTCCTTGACTAGACTGTAATCAGTCTCTGAGAACGTCTCTACTTTTGCCACAAAAAAGTAACCAGGTGAAGGGATACTGTGTCTGGATTGTGCTGGCCTTCAGGCATTTTTTTTCTTCCTTAAAAAAGACTATTTTGCATGGAGCTTTGCTAAACTGCTCCTTAATGCACAAAACCACCAGCAGTCTGAAATCATCCGACTCAGAGACTGAATTCTGCGTTTGTCCAATTCCATCAAAAACTTCAGTGTAACTTAGATTTGGCCAAGCATGACAGGCTTTGAAATGATGAATGGCAGCAAACACAAGAAAAGACGCACACACATAAATGCACATGGCAGATGGCAAAAGTCAATTCAGACTGAATAAAACAGACACAGAGACCTTAAGATATAATAGAACATACCAAATATAAAAACCATCTATGTATAAATAGAAACAATCACAACAAAGAAAATTAAAATTTAAATTGTGGGGTAGGGTGCAGCTGGAGGAACAATACAGTGAGTAACAGGGTTGAGAGCAGTGCATTAAAACAAAAAAAATGTACAATAAAATATTAACACGCATTAATAGGTATATAGAGGATGTCCTGTATACAGGTAGAAATGTACAGCTGACCAACATTTTGTTCAACACTGTGAATAGATACAAGTTGGCTATAATGGAAATGTGTGACAGTACAGTAATTCACTAACTCAACCTGAAAACACTGGTGTGAGAAACATGATTCATGGACCATATGAGCACAAACACACACGACTCTCATACCCAAATGAAATGGAATGACCCAAGGCTGTAGTTTTTTGTGGTTTTCTTTGTTGTTGGGGTTTTTTTTTTTCCTCAGATGTGTTCTGGCTCACACATAGCACTGCGAGTCTCCCAGATCTCCAGGGCTGCACAGAACCCACGGGTTCTGCCCTCCCTCTCTGTCTCCCCCTTCAGGGTGAGCCGGTGTGGTGCAGGTGGACCTAGGCGGCGGCCTCCTCCAGCGCTGGCAGCAGACCCTTCTCTGTCAGGTGAGCCTTCAGGGAGTTGAAGATGTGGAGCTGCTGATCAGCACGGAGGGCCAGGAGCTGCTGGATCACCTTGCTGGGATTGGGGCCCCTGAGATAAGGAAGAGAGATGATCAAACACACATTGTCTATTCAAAATCATCCCAGCACAACTGACCTTTTACTAAATCCCTCCTCCAAACAGTGATTGTCCAGCCACAGTTTAGCAACCATAACTAAGCATGGCAGGAGTATCAAGCTCAGATGTCTCAACATGCTGAAGCAGTGTACACAGAGCTACAAGAAACAGGAGAGCAAACTTCCAAGGCTAAGAGTTGCAGCACTTAACTGATTTCTAGAGCATTAGCAGTGACAAAATCTGATAATAAGCAAAGGCCAAACACAATATGTTGAAGTGTCACTATTTCATACAAGTGTTGTGTGTTTGTGTGTTTACCTGATGAAGCTAGCAATGTAGACATTAACAAATGTGGCCATGAGGTACTGGCAGTCAAACCTGTCCATAATGCCACCATGACCCGGGATAGTGTTGGCAAAATCCTGCAAGGACAAAGGACAGTGCACATGCTTAACATATAATAACAGGGAGAAACATTAAAGTAACAGTAAGAGAAAAATGAATAGGAATACATACTCAGAATATTTTGTATGTGATCAAACACAATGCACATTATATTTTCTGGGTGAATATGAGTATGAATCAGTATTCCACATTAAGTCATGCAATCAACATCGGAGCCTGTGTTACACATTGTTCTGACTGCTTACAGGTGCAGAAGCAGCACTGTACTGAAGCCTGCAAGGAGTGCGGCCAAAAGCATGCTCATTGTTTTCTCTGACATTCATGGGGTTCTGCACTGTGAATTCACCCTCCAGGGTCAGACTGTCCACTTTTAGATGGATAACTTTGGCATGATGGCAATGGGGTGCTCCTTCATGACAACACGCTCGCTCACAGCGCATTGAAAACGTGTGAGGTTTTGGGCACACCAACACAGTCGTTGCTCCCCACCTGCCCTTCAGCGTTCTAAGTATGACAGGAGTGCTGGGAGCAAATTATCGCTGCACAAGGTGACTACTTTGAGCTCATGTGTGGTTTTTGCTTGTTATAGGTGCAGTTTCAGAACTTTTTGATCACACCTTGTAATAGAAAGCTGCCCTTTTCTGAGCAGGCCAATACCAAGGGGGGGATGCAAATACGAACAGAAAAATAGCAGCAGCAGGCTGAAAGTGGAATGGCCCTGTATGTATGCTGATTGGTTACTGAGGGTGTAAGGTCATCTCAGGATGGTCTCTGCATCTCTACCTTGATCTTGAAGGCCCTCTTGAAGCCGCTGGCAAAGAAGCCACCAAAGGGCCCCACGATGGAAGCAAAGGAGGAGAGAGCGATGCTGTGGATCTGGAATGGATAGAGGCGCACTGTGGTCTGTGGAGACAACAAGGAGGGGTTCAATGAAAACAGTCCCACTCAACTCAAGGACAAGCAGATTCAACCAGTGGGGCTGTCTGATACAGGGTTCTCTCTTCTTTCACTTTTTTTAACACCTCTTTCTAAATTATTTTTTCAGCTCTACATTTCTTAACTGGATTTGGTCATTTTATCGTCTCTATGTGAGCCGACACTACAAGGTCCTGATATAAATACAAATAATTCCTTACAACACAAAGTAACAGATGACAGGATTCTACAAAAGCTCTAATCCTATTAATATCTTGGACTGCTTTGATTTCATATTCACATCAGTTTGACTACGACTATAAAGCACCAATCAAAACAGATAAAGCCAGACAGATGAGGAAGACTGCAGGTTGAGTCTTACCCATCCAGTGACAGACTCCAGGATACTGGGCAGGGCGTAGTCCTGGAGCTGGAAAAGGTCAGATGGCTCACAGTCCACCTGAAAACTGTTGGAGTCATTGTTGAACTCCACTGGACACACAAAGTAGCGGTAGCCGGCCATCACGTAGGAGAGCTGGAAGGAGAACATGTACATCAGCTACAGCACTAACCCCACCAATTGTGTGAAAATTTCACCGACTTAACATGTTAAAGTTAATTTACTTGTTATGGGGAGTACTACTCAGCCTTTGAAAACAGCTGTATAATGTCTTATGTGGCTGTGGAGGAGCTTTGTAATGAGATTTATTTACTATAACAATGATGAGTCCAGATATACATTAATGTGCATTAATTATGAATTTTCTTTTCCTCTCCTCTATTTGAATTGTTTGCTTTTAGCTGTGTAAAAGTACTTTGCAGGGTAAACTGACTGACCAAGCCACGCTAGCACATACCTCAATATGACAACATTAGATTGCAACAAAGGGGTTATTGTATATAAACATACATAGATGTCAGACCATAAGGCTCTGTTTCATGAATGTCTGAATATCTAAGGACTTTAAGAGGGACTTTTAAACACTTCAGAAACAGACCAGAGCACACAAAGGGTCAAATTCTCTATAAAGACGTGATAAAATGGAAACCATATCTTACCATGATGCCAAACACAATGGTGGAAAAGAATCCCCCAATGAATCCCTCCCATGTCTTCTTAGGTGACAGCTGCAGAGGACACAGTTGAGATGTGGACATAAGGTTATTATATCACCATGTAACACTTCAAATGTGTCTATAACATCTGTCAATACCCAGACCCCTAAACACTGGTTATGTTTGTCACACAGTACACACTGGAGAGAAGAATAATCTTCAATAATAATAATTAGAATACACACATCAGATTATAACATGTAAATATTGGTTAATAATTTACTACAAACGTGTTCTGTTGGTGCAAAACAGCAGACATCTCGTGCTTCCATCAGTGCTTTGCAAAGCTAAAAAGAATCATGATGCAAACTGACCTTGATGAGAGGGGTGCGGCCAAAGAAGAATCCAAACATGTAGGCCATAATGTCATTACAGATCACACAGGAAATTGGCACTATAAACCTATCCAGACAAGAGAGAGTTCACATCAACTAAATGGAAATACATTTTATGAAAGAGATGTGTGGTGAGGCAACCTGGACAAGTAATGATTCAAGAGCTAATTATCTGTGCATGCTCAAGACCAACACATTAATAATAACAACAACATTGGATTTCAGCATATTAGAATTTGCTTCTGCAGCAGGCATTGTTAGTGAGAAGGAGCTATATAACTGCTGATTTAGTTAAGCTGTACATCATAAAAGCAGATAAAGGACTGTTGACTTACCAGATCATCCCCTCAAACAGGTTGTGAATGATAAGGTGAGACTGAGTCACCACAATCAGTAGAGTCACATGGGTCCAACCAAACTGAGAGACAAGATTAACAATATATGTTTACACTAGGATAAGTTTATATTTGCTTTCAGTTCAAAATGTACTTATCTGTATAATTCTAACATCTAACAGACTGGACAAAGTAACAGTGTCTGAGACAAATGTTTCCTGGTGATACATATTTGTGTGAAAATACTTAAAGATGTGTTCAAGATGTTAAACACATCTCAAAGTTAAAGATGTGAACTGACTCCACCTTAAGTTTACAATAAACAGTGACTGCACAGTGAAGGGTTTTGCCAGGACACACTCTGTTACCAGCGTCCAAAATGTGACCAGATAATAGCTTTATTACATCCACAGTATGAGTGGAAAATGTGGGCAGCGTAAGTGTCTGCTCCTCGACAGTCAGAGCTAGCTGCAGTCCTCATCTCCTCACTTAGAGCCAGCAGAAGACTGTGGATAAATTCTGAACTGTCAGGTGGGAATAGTTGTGTATGTGTAGCTGTAAAACTGTTTGTGCGCTAAAACACCTCCCCAAGATAAATACTTCTCTTTCTGTCTCGGGTCTGCTCTCTAATGACAGACTAGCTTTTCAGGCTACCCATGCTAACTGAAAACAGTTGGAATTAACTATATGCCAGACATTTCTCTAAGAGCACTCTCTGGCCCACTTCTCCATTTACTCGGGGGCCTGTACTTTATCATCAATAACCCAGTAGCCTAGAGGCTGGTGGCCAGGAGGAAGCAGGGTGCTACTTACCATGTAGAACTGAAGGCGGTAGTGTTTCTTTACCAGACTCAGCACAAACATGCAGAAACCTGGAACAACAGGACGAGTAATATATGAAATACCTAATATGGACATGATCAGAACTGTACTGTCTGTGAGAAGGAGGAGATTCATTAATTCAGAATCCAGGTCATCTTTGGACAAACTCTGACTAAATTTAGCCTGACCTATTTCAGACAAAGCCCGGTGTTAATGTGCAGAGAGGAGCTCAGGGTTGCTGAGGTGAGGTGAGGATGGCGCAAAGCAGGGAGTGTGTCAGACAAAAAGTACTTTTACTGGGAGAAGAGAAGTCAAACCAGACATACTGACGAGCCCGGGGAACTGGCCCCTTAAAAAGGTTTCAGACTGACATCTACTCTTCCAAAATCAGAAAAATATGTCATGCTGAAACACAGATTGCAGATTGGAGCATTTTTCTGACACTTCAAGGTAACACCACTATCTTCACATCGAAGACATGTGAGAAAGCCAGGCCATTCAATTTCACCTTGAAACTTGTACGTAAGACACACAAAGAGTCAGGGTGCTTCCTTCCTCACCACATCCTGTTTGACATCAGTTAGCGGCTGCAGTAGCACTGACTTACTAACAGACAATCTGCAGCACAGGAAGCAAGACTTCTCCAGTTAGCATGGTGTCTGAAATAACCAACTTTGAAGTAATTAACTATCTATTGATCAACATGGTACACCAGTCAAGATAACAAAGTTACCAGATCTGATACTCACTGATTATAATCAACTGGTGATGCTGATTTTCTCTTTAATATTTTAAGAGGATATTTATTTATTCATATTTCCCCTGTGAAAGTCCTCATTAATCATCAAGCCTAGAAACTCCTGGAGCCATCTTGTCTTTTGTGATCAATTCAAATACCAGATTTAAATACCAAAACAGTCGACTCACTCATTAAATACGTTATCTTTGCTGTGGGGAACAGCACCTCTTCTCTGTTCCCCTTGAGTGTAATGGTGTCATTTGAGAAAATGCAAATGTATTCATTTCTTTGACCCTGAGGGCATTCACTAAATACTAGGTCACCCTGTGACACTTGATAAAGCAACAATAGAACATATAGAAAATACTCACTAGAAAACCTCTGTATGGCTGGTGTTAGGCAACTGTGTTCAACTGTTAAACATTTGTGATACCTGCACCTCAAGTGACATGACTCAGTACTGAATAATCTGAATAAATGAATAGATCTTTTTGTGGCCCCCGTCGTGTTGATGTGACACATTTACAAAATGAAAAGATAACTGTGAAAACTCAGCAAACATTGCACATTTCAGGTAGTTAATCCAGTAAAGTCTATCCTTTCCACACACCAGTATGAGAATAGACTTGTATAGGCTTCATTTTCAGTTTGAGTCTCCTCTACTGTTTGTACCTGTCAGGTAGAGGGCAAAGGAGATGAAGCGGTGGTATTTGCTGAGGATACGAAGCGGCTCCTCCCTTTGCACTAGTGTGAAGAAGTAATCTGTCACGGTCTCACCATAGAAGAAGTAGTTCACACACAGCAGGAAGTACCTGGAAAAGGTTGAAGTGAATGTACAAATCGGACAGTTCTATGGCAGCAGCTAATCATACTCTGAATTCAGTATGCCTGCAGAAAAACCAGTAATAAGCTGCACTTTAGCGCAAAGATGCATCACATTTTTTTCAGGGATTTAACTGTGGAAAAGCACTGATCTGAAATATTCCTGAAATGAATCTATTATGTGAGTAAACTGTGCAGACCCAGGCAGAGAGAAGCCCAAACAGTCTGCTGTTCCAAAGTACTAACTAACTGCACATTGTGTTTAGATTTTTCATCAGGTTTTTCAGGCACATGGCATAGTGAATGTCAGGACTCTGCTATCTATCACACTATACCAGAGGTTTTCAAACTGTGACGCGTGCCTCCCCTAGGTGTCGTGAAGAGAGAGATACTGAGCGAGGTGACTGGGACGAGTGTGTGCTGGTGTTCAAACAATGGGATGTTAATGTGTTCGGCTTGCTGATTAGTCTGTCTCATTAAGACAGTCAGCAGTTGTAGCTGCAGCAGTGACTGTGACACACAGCTCACAGAGAAAATTAAATCAAAATTAGCACCAACATTTGTACTTCTATTGAGTCATAGCTCCATTAAATCTGAACAGACATGATAATTATATTTTTAGATTCAGTGTGACTTACGCTTTCCAAAGATATCTTTATATTTGATGACATTCAAAAATTAATGTCCATAAATCCACCTAAAAATCACTGAAAAAACACACTTTTGAACTTGCCTAAGAATAATCATGTTTTTAAGTTTTCTTCAGTAATCTACTGATAGTTATCTGTACATCCATGACTGCACTGCAAACAGAACCTGTACATAGGTGATTCTGCATACTTTTAGTGGTGCCATTTTGTCATGGGTGTGTGGATGGGGGGGTCACAGTGTCAAACCTTGAAAACCTCTCTTCTATACTGTACACCGCTGTTGCTAAAATCATACAACATCAATGATTCACAGTATTTGTTGGATTGGGTTAATAATCTTCAGTCTACTTAAGATTTAAAACAGGTCAGAAACAAACCTCAGGAAGTCTGCAACAAAATAAAACATGAGACAAAACAGTAAGAAAGAAGCAAACAAGGAAATTTGCTGCGTTCATGACACCTTCCTAAAATGTGTGATTGTTTGTGTACTGTATGTACATGTCCTCACCAGCTCAACGTCCTGAACCAGGGGAGGTGGTAGGAGTGGTAAACGCTGTAGCCGATGGTGATGATTTCTTGGAAGCACTTGATCTGAACACAGAGGACCTGCACAGAGAGACACGGTGTCACCAAGGACGAAACAAGTGGAGCACCAGAACTGTGTGTGTGTGTGTGTCCTATAGCCTGCTGTCCTACTGACACAAAATGGCTGACAGGTCCATTTCGAGGGAATTCCCAGATGACAGAAGCAGCAATCCTGCATGTTATTAACCAGGATCCTATTAATCCATGAGATTACATTTTTCATTTGTGTCCCAAAGTTCAACTGCATAGAACATGCTGCAGAAAGCAATTATGAACCTCAACACACTGTACAACTCATTGAGAAAATGAACCGTGCCAGCACCTTAAACATAAATATATGAGACCATGGCTTACACCAAGTATTTTGTTAACTTTTGCCAATCTTTTTCCCCATTGAAGCTACAAAAAACCCCACAATTTTAACATTTTCTTTAAGGCAACAAACTCAAGAGCTATCAAAGCTTTTGCACAGAGCCATCAGTGTTGTTTGTAGCCTACTCACAATCATCATAAGCACCATGGGGCCCAGGTAGATGATGAAGAAGAAGAAGGAGATCATGGCTAGTGTGAGGATGCCTCGTACCCACCAGTTCTTCCATCTGAGGGAAGCACACAAAAATGTCTATTCAATGTCAATGTTCAGTGTCATAAAACACAGAGGCAGACAAACTAACCCAGCATTTGGTTTAATAATGGATCCATAAGAAGAGTAGAAAAAAGAAAAGAAAAGAAAAATAAACAAAAAAAATATTAGTTTTGAATGGCTGGCAGCTGTACAACAGAAAACACATTTGTTATTTTCATATATCAGGACACCTCCTCTGCATTATCCCTTACATGTGTTGTGCTGATTCATTAAGTGTGTTGTGTAGACTTGTTTGTGTCACAGTGAATGTATTTCCATTACTGCAGCTTTAAAAACAACAGAGGAACTATGCCCATACACACACAACCCAAGTTTGATATTAATGAATAAATATTAATGTGTCTGCCAGGAATACAGATCATACACTTCAGTGACTCATATTAGCTGTTCAAAGAAAGCTATGAGTGAGGAGGGATTCCTCAGTGTGAATCGTGACACCTCTACATGTGTAGCAGTGGTGAGATGAAGTCCAGTAAACATGGGCATCTTGTTTAGGTCTATATAGAACATGTAGTGACTAACAGAACAACTCAGAATACCAAACTCCCTTAGATAATGAGTGTCTAACATTTACACATAGTATTTATACTTTTGCTGGGCGGGGCAAGTTTACTGAACATGCTCAAAACAACTGCTTTCATTACTGCACACAAAACTCAGCAATATGGTTCTGTGTTCAACAGTAATCTTACCTTGAGGATAGTCCAGACAGGGCTTTGTTTAGGACTTCAGGGGTGTCATCTGGAGGAACTGGCACCTCTGGAACCCCTGAGTCCACTTTAGACTCACTGTCTGACACCCCATCTTTTTCCACCTTCAGCTCACTGTCTGAGACCTGACAGACAGACAGAGGAGAAATAAGACACTAACATTAAGTGAAGATGACTTGTTGTAGCAAAAGATCCTGAGATGTAAAAACAGAAATAAAGTCTTTTCCTTTCATATACATATACGTTTTTGTTTACTCCATCCTAAATTCAGTATGAGAAGCTGTATAACATTACTTACTTGTATAGTAACATGTCATTCAATCAGTTTTGCTACAGAATTAAAATTTTTCTCTTTCCTACTATCTAAGCACATGGCATATAATTGTATTGATTTTTCAGACAGCACAGGGCGTACACAGCTACACTGTAAATTAAGCTCTTCTTCTCACAATGGAAACAGTCAAACTACATGACAACTGCCATGGGGATGGCCTCAAACTAAATCACATGATACTATATCTAGGTTAGATAGCTCTTGGTATTTTTTGCACTTTACAACATAAACATGCAACACATCTTGCATAATTTCCCCCTGGCACTTTGTTCCCCACAGAGAGAATGATCTTGGCTGAGAAATTTCCTCCAAAGTACATTTTTTATTGTTTTACTTAACTCAGAACAAACTGTCATCTAACTTCCTGAGCTGGATACAGTAACTGATCATAAATCTTTGAGTCAAACACTGTCACTATAGAAGCAGAAATGAGAATTAATTAAAATTAATAAATCAATCATTGCACCCAAAATTTAAGCAAAAACGGTGACCAAATGTACCTAGGACAGAATTATAGTGAACTGAACTGCATTTCTTGGAACCAGATTGATAAGAATTTAAAGCCTGTATGAACACAAATGCTCTCAGTTCTGCCTGATTACACCTCTGCCTGGCCACACTGGGTTTTTTAAGGTCACCAAACTCTGTTTACTTCAAAAATTGATACAGGTGCAGGTTCTCTGACAGGACCAACATAACAGAGAAAGTACATGAAATATCAACTCACCATTCACTACACTCTGCCTCCATTTGCTACTGTTCCTACACCTGTCAAGCTTTCCGTTACAACACAGCATGATGCAGTTTACAGTATTAATGGTGGCAGATTTACCACTCCAAACCTGTAGGGTTTTTTTTTTTTAAACAACTTGTCCTTAATCTCACACAAAGGTGAACACAAGCAGATTCTCTTATTTCTAACCCGGTTTTGTTGGCTGAAATGGTGAATTTCCCTGGCAGATTTTATTGGCTACAGCTAGCTAATAAATACTATCTCAATGTGTTGGTTAAAAAAACATTTTATGTTTACAGCTGACAGTTTTTTTTTTAAAGCAAACCCTGTATAAAAACTCTTAAATGTGCACTTAATGGGTACATACATGATATAATACTGAAAGACTGAGGCTAAAGTTACATGTTACAGGCAAAGTTAGCATCCTCACGTGCTGATCCATGTACTTGTCAAGTAAATGAGGAGCAGAGTTACATGGCCCTGATACAATAGTATGATGGGTTCCTTGGCTTTTTAAATGATGCTAGGTCACTACTGTTGGCAGTAGGCTAGTTAGCAAGGCATGCTAGCATTTGTTGCTTATGTTACAGCAGACAAATAAACAGATTTGTCCAATTATTATGCTTAATGCTTTCATGTTTTTGGTTGTGGAAAGTGATTAAAAAGAAACACCACAAACGAAAAGTAAGTGAAAACACCTGTGTGAGGGAACAATGGATGTGTGTGTAAAGCCTTTCAAGCTCTGTGAGTCAAACTTGTATCAGTCCAGTACTTTCATAAACACCCTCAAGCAAATACTGATATGTCACTGAACAAACAGCCACATGTTGACAGTATCAGAGATGGACATGCTGTATTAAGCAAACAGTAGCAGGACTGCCAGTGCAGGGTTGTGTGTGGGAGGCTGAACACTACGCCAAATCATCATCATCTCCATCCATATTGTTGATTTCTCAGAACCATCTGTTCACTGATGAAGGCCTGCTTAAAACACACTGATCCCTGCCTCTCCATGGTAACAATCGAAAGATGGGTGTCATCAGACGGTGGCAGTTACACACAGTTACAGCTCCTGTGACTGCTAAAAACAGAGAGGTTTCCTCAGGTCAGTCTGTCCTTTCACTTCTCACATCCCCCACTGACCTCTCTGCTGCTGGTGACCAAATTAGGTTCACAGCTCTCACCTCATATTCACAAAGCAGATGGTTTGCTTGCTGCTCTCTGACGCCCACTCAAGTCTCACACATAGGTTTTAACACTTACAACACTGCTACATTACTGCAGCTGGAAAATTTCTACATTAATAATATACCTTTGTTATTTTTTGCAACAACCTGACCGTTATTTTCTCTGTGCTGTTTTATGTTGTTTTGTGCCTCTTTTCACACATTTATCTTTACAATGACAGGAATTATGAAATGACATAATTATGTTTTCTGCACATGTAAATCTAAGTTATGACAAATAAATAAAATGAGAACCTCAACACCATATTACATCGACATTTAATGTAATAGCTCATTCAAGGGTCTCCCAACAATTCCAGGTTAAGGAAGTGCTTTGAAATGATACACCAATATACTTTTAACAGTGGACACTTACACTGAATTAAATTTATTTATTACTTTATTACTCAGTTTTAGAGTGAGAAGATATAGTGTCATTTTCAAATTCTTTATATCTGCATAATCTACATCAACAGGAGAACCAGTCAAATTCACGATGAAGAGAAAGCACTTCATATTTGTGCAAGACCTATTAAATACAGCTGTGAATTCTTTTTCAAGTTATTTTCATATTATTTATATATATATATATATATATATATATATATATATATATATATATATATATATATATATGTACACACTTATTTTTCTTTTTGTTACTAACAACTTCTTCTCCTTACATCATGAAACTTATTATTGCGCAAAATCAACGTGTTCATGACAAAAAAAATATTATATTAAAATATTTTCTTATAATGAGAAAAGGAATTTCTCATTATAACAACAGAGACACACAATACTCTGCTGTATGGATTCAGTTGACTTCTTATATTATTGAAGTAGAGGATAACATTTTGTCATCTGCAACAGTCAGTGTCTGCACACTTTTGTTAGCGTCCCTGAGCAAAACACTGATTCCCTAACCTCTCTGGTTTAACTCTGGTAAAAGAAAAAAAAATTACATCTTCCAAAATGTAGAACATTTCATTGACTATGCTTCAAATTATGTGAAATACTCTTACAAACAATGATGCACTGTCAATAACTGTCAAAACTCACCAACTGAATGCAGAAGCATGAACAAGGATACAGATACATACACACACACACACACACACACAGAAAGAGAGAGACTCATTCTCCGCCTGCTGGTTTCTATGGAGACAATATCCGTCATTCAGGATGCTTGAGTTAAAAATAGGGGCTTGTTTCACTCCTCCCCTTTCATATTCTCTGGTAGACCAGCGGCAACCCTGAGTGTCTTTGTTTTGTTTATCTCCAATTCATTAGAAAAGGCTAGATCTGCACGCTGTGAAAGGATGAGCACAATTTATGATCTAAGGCCAATCTTCACTGGGAATTTTAGAGCTTTCAGACCGCATCATCTAAACCCAGAGGAGTGTGGGTCCTTCACAAATAAAGCGACAAAGGGAAAAGACAGGGTTTGTCATCCAGGTTCTCAGCTGTGTCGCACTGAGTTCATCAGACACAAATATTTTAGAGCAACTGTTTTGAATCGCTTAGGACCACACGCACACACCATGTATTCAGATGGTCATTTAGAGAGACTTCCCAGCATCGCCTGATAGAACACTAAATATCTTTGAACAGATGTACACACAGCCAGATGATGCATCAAGCTGAGATCCAGTATGGTGACGCAATTGAATTTTCAGGTGTGTTTTATAGTTATGCAGTTAAATCAAAGTGTGACTCATTAATAAATGTGTCTCTTTCTACTCCAATTTATGCTAACCACCATAAAAATACCTCACCTGAACTAATGTCACCCTCACTTTATAAACCAAAGTCATTTTCTTTAGAGCTGTTCTTACAAAGCTCATCCAGATGAAAAGGTCACAGCAGGGCAACAACAGATTCAACGATCACCTATTTTTTCCACCTTTTACTTAGTATGATCACTATGTCACTGGAAGGGGACCCAATACAACAACTAAATGTCCTGCAATAATAAATTTTATCTTGTGAATGAATCTGTAAAATTGTCTGTGAACCTCGCTCAACCCAAGCAACCACAAAATTTTGCTATTTCCCTGAACTATTTCCCCAAACTCATGGGACACTTATAGGACACTGTAATTAATCTGATTATATAACCTGACAACCACTCCATATTAGTACCGGGAAAACAGCTTCATTAAGTAACTATGTATTCCACTATCCTGAAACACATTATGACCATGAGAAATGATATGAAAGCGGCACATTAAGAAAAAGCACCGAGGTTAGTTCCACTATCACTGACCATTTCCTCTCTAACACGCGGTGCGGTTTTATTGTCAGGGATGTCAAAATGCCCTGACTAGTTTCCCCATCTGCTTAGCCGTTCTCCAATTGTCTGTAATTATGTCCTCTCGTCCTAGATAGATCACCACATCCATCACACCATCGCCACGCCCCTTTCCTGGCTCCGACTATTCTCTGGTAAACACCTTCGATATCCATGTTGGCACAACACAGATAATGCATTTATTTGCCTCCGTTTCAATATAACGCGAGGTTAATTATAACACACTGCTAGACAGCGGTGGGTTTGGGGGCGGTTGTTACTGTAGCAGTCGGACCGGTGCTGCTAATGTTGTTATGAAAAGGAACTCAAGTCTCGTTTAGCAGTTCTACGGTAAACAAATTCCAACAGCTGACTTTTAGCTATCACCGATAGCTATCGCTAATAGCTTGAGGCTTTTAGATTATGTAGCCCTGATTGCAAAATGTGTGTATTAGCTGCAAAACATCTTCACTAATCATCAGTCAAATATCATGTAATTTACTGTTGTTTACTTATAGCAAATTAAGAAGCAGATTCAAATATAGCTACGACTCTTTTCTGTATAAACGAAGTGCCATTCTGTAATGCCTATATATACCTGTAAAAATAGTATTAAACAAAAGCATCAAATCTTTATTTATTTGCTCAGGTTTTGAGACTGAGCACACCCAGGAAGACCGTAATAGCAACACCAATCAAGTTCGAAATTCTTAGCAGTTTCATGGATGATTTGTATATGTGCCTCGGTGGTTCTAACAGTTCTTAAGTTATAACTATATTATTCAGCTGGCAAGCGACCATGCCTAAAGAAAATACGATTGGACCTTATTCTATTCGATTCTATTACTTTTTCTGGCCACGTTATACCAGCCAATAAGTAATAGAATAATAACTAGCGCATTCGTTTCCAAAATGGCAGACTGAGCCCTACACGCCACCTGTCCTGACGGCTTGCCAAGTTGCAACGCCGGGTCGGTGTCTCTGGCCTCCACGGTGCCTCAGCTCTGTCATCATCTTAGCAGATCGTAGCCCAACGACACAGCGAAGCGTCCCAGTGGCTCCGACACACAAAACCATCTTATGAACTGAGGTGATCTTCTGCTAAGATTCTTAGATTTTAAACATGCACACCAATGATGAACCTGTTGTAAGTCGCCGGAACCCTGAAATAAAAAGATAACGACTATTTTGTTTAAAATAAAGTCCACGTACTACTTAACCTTTATATTGATTATATTTTAAATCTGTGTCCAGTAGTTAAAGATGGCTGTGCCGTAAAGCTAATTTAACGGAAATAGAAATACTCATCATGGGAAGTCACCTCAGCTTTATTTTTGAAAAAACAATACTAGAAATTAGCAACATACACCGTTGTAAACTGGGGATTTGTATTTATCTCATAATAAAATGTAAACAACAACAACAACAACAACAATAGTGGGGTTAATAATAATAATAATAATACAATTGACCACAAACAGAGAAGTTTTCATGTCATGGAAGTTCAGGACGCAAACAGTTACAGATTTCCCAAACTGATTACCGAGACCGACATGAGAAATTTTATGATTTTATTTCATTTGAATCTAAATTTGGAAATCTACTTTGCTGCATGTTCATGTTCAGCTGTGCAAATTGCAGCTGCATCACGTCACTTTAAATCTAACCATTGACAGCAGCAGATAACATATACCCCGGCCAGGGAGTATGAAAAAGTCATAGTTTTTAACCTGATCAGAACTGAACTGTTCAAAACTCAAAGTCAAGTCAAGTCAAAAAGTCAAAAAAGAAATGACAGGCAGGGAGATGGAGGTTCGTTGTATATATTGTCTTTTAATCTGCTAAAACAACAGAAGAGTAGTTAACCTTGCTTAAGATCAAATTTTCAACACAAAAGCCTTTCCACCAAACAATCTAGATAGTGAAGCCTGGATTTTCATCTTTGTTCATAAATACCTGTTTTCGTTTTGTTTTAGCGTTAAAAACACTGACACACAAATAATGTTATCGTACTCATAGCTGGGCTATTGCAAGTGGCAAGTGTGTGCTTTTATTTTTAAGGTATACTTAATTCAATATTTAGTTGTATTCTGGCTAACTTGACATTGCTATCGGAGCACTCTTGATGTCACAGGAGTGTGCTATACTCACGACAAATATTGTAAATTGTAGATTATCATCATCATATAACCATGCAATATTTAATTTATGTTCTGAAATATGATATGAATAACGTCATTAACTCAGTCATTATAATTTGCATTACTGTGGCGGTGATGTTCAGGCTCTCAGTCAGACTCTGTTTTTGTCAAAAAAAATTCTTGGTCACAGAGGTCCTTTGAAAGTTACATTTTACTACTGCTCCATATACACACGCGTTTTCATACATTATGCTATACACTCAATCAAAGTGTTATACACTTACTGAATACACTCTGTCAGTGTAGAGTAGTAGAGTGTAGAGTGTATTCAGTAAGTGTATAACCCTTTTCCAATAATCTCACAAACTGCACCACAAGTTATGCTTTTTAAAAACAACAGAAATGCTCCCTCCCTCTCATGGATGGAGAATTCAGAAGTTTAAAATATTGTATGTGTGCTTCTCATTTAAAAAGTGTTACATTATCAGTTTAATGGAGGCTAATGTCAGTCAAGTATCCATGAAGACTAGAGGGCTTGATGGTGGTAGTCTCATGTTTTAAAATTATCTGCAATTTGCACCTTTAACACCAAGTGGCTGCAAAAGCTCACTATAATTGTTTGTGTGTGTGTGTGTGTGTGTGTGTGTGTGTGTGTGTGTGTGTGTGTGTGTGTGTGTGTAAAAGTCAGTCGTAGCCTGCATGAGATAGCAGCACATACAGTCACAGTTGTATAGCAGAACGGTCTGGATATGAAATATTATTTTTGCAAATAGAGATAGATTGAAAACGTGACGATAAACATCTAAGAAAAGATTTGCCACATTTGTCACATTGAAGAAGGGCTGCATTCATTTTTAATATGAGAGTGATTTCTAAAAGATACGTTTATAATTAGATATCCCTGTCTTTCATCAGTGTCCACTGTGCAGAGTCCTCCTTTAGAGTTCAGCTGATGAATGTGATGTCTCTGGCCAAAGTCAGACTTGTGTAACTTCTATGGTAATTGACCTCTAACTGTCTCTGTGATTTGCCTTATCAGGCTTGTATTCTTACCTGGTTTGAATATTGTCTCATCTGTTGTCTGATTTTTGTTTGTTTTGTCAGTAATATTTTATTCTGCTGTCTTGATCAGGTCTCCCTTGCAAATGAGGTTTCCAACCTCAGCTGGGCCTACCCATTTAGAGAAAGGTTAAATATATCACATCCACACTTACATACCTGCATCTCTCCAATTTCATTGTTATGGCGATCCTCCATCTCAGCAATCTGCCTCTCCAGGGCCTCGTTGTGGCCCCTGAGGGCCTCGATCTCCAGGGTGCGGGCCTGCACCTGCCTGCGGTACTCACTCAGCTCCTCCTTCGAGTGCTTGATGGCATCCTGGTTGCGGGCAGCCGCCTCGGTCACACTGACGAACTTGGAGCGGTACCACTCCTCTGCCTGGACCTGGTTCCTGGCTGACAGGTTCTCGTACTGAGCCCGGATATCCTTCAGGGCGGCAGCCAGGTCCGGTTTGCTCATGTCCATCTCCACTGACACCTGAACACAGGAGAGGGAACGAGGGATACCAAGTCTTGGCTTATAGGTTTATATATTATATCTGTGAAAATGCAGTAAGATATGAAACTGATTCTGTTTAAATGTGTGGCTATATGTGTTTTTTGTTGTTGTAGTTTCACTTACTTGTATTCTGTTTGACTTAATTACATGCCTTTTACTTAGACTAAAATTGTACTTTTCTAATCATTCAACAATATAATTTGCCAACAGGGGTTAGTGAAAGTTGATGTCTTAAAGTAATGTGCAGGATGAGTCAGAGAAGCAGAGTAGCTGATGACCAGAACATTCCTTGAATTTCTGGTTGAGGTGCTCTGGTGACATATACATATGTAAAAGGTGAGCAGTGTGTTGATGAGCTGAGTTGCAATCTAGTGAGGTGGAATGCCGCAGGACTGATTAATCGACTGCTGACTCAGGCCTGTCTCTGCCGGAGAAAGCTGTGCTGTCAGTAGCTTACATGGCAGTTATATTCCCTGCAGGGAAGATGAGAAACCCTGGAGAAATCTACCGAGCAACCATCACTCAAACGCATCACTTACTTAATACTACTGCACATTCAATGAATTGATTTCTGCTCAAAGTTGCAGTGAAAGCTGCCTGCTGCCTTTTATCACTTCAGAGTTTTTTTTTTCTTTTTCATTTGCTGCTATACAACAAGCTCTAATACTGTTAACCGCTCCATATAAAGTCTGAGTAACTCCAAGAGCTTTTATATTTGAACAGGAGTCCGTGTTATTAATGATCTCATTAATGAAAACAACTCCATGTACACTCAGGGCAAGTCAGACCAAAACTTTTTTGGTCAGACTGTGAGAGTATTTCCACTGTACTAATACTGTTGAAATAGTTTAGCTTGAAATGTAGCCCACACTAAAAACTAAAAACTAAAAAACAAATGCTCCTTCCTCACAGGGTATGTCCCACCTGCTGCCCCGTGGGACGACCACACCCTTTGATTATGCGCTATTTCTCCGCACCCCCACCCCCCACTGCACCCTCTCCTCACCTCCTCAACTCCTTTAATGAAAACATCACCATTATTGCCACACTATAAGCCACATAATGCCTGAACTCAGCCTACAATATGTCACCTTAGGTTTAAAATGATCTTGTTTCACTACGCGTATTTGTATTTGAAGAAGTACCTATGTAATATGATACTTACATAATACTCTCACAGAGAATTCAGTTTTAGGACGTACTTTGTCCATGAAGACCTGTGCCCATTAGCGGGAAAGGACACACTCGCTCAACCCCAACATGTAATGCCTGAGACAAACTCCATCTTTAAGTTTGCACGGGGGCGTGGCGGAGCGTGCGGGACTCTGCAGGGGCGCTCGAGACCCCCGATTTCTGAGAGGAGGAGGGGGGAGGGACAGCGCGCGGTGCTGAAACGGAACTGCAGTGCCATTAATTATCGAGTGCGCAGTGTTCAGTTTGAAGCGGAGGCAGCATGTCGGACATAGAGAAAAACTCTCTGACAGTACTGTTGTAGCAGCTCACTGAACCCACCTACTACCTACACAGTAGCCCATATAAACAGTCGCTGTGGACCTGTGTATTATTACCAGGGTAATAACCTAGGTAGTTTGTAACAAATCATTTTATCTGGTGATCATGTTACACTATTTACAGTATTATCGCCATGCTATATGGAAGCCATTAGGAAACATAGGGAATAACCTATAATCAAGTTTTTTCCTATAATATGAAGGCCATGAGGATTTAAGAATATCACTGAGACACTGAAAACTAGTGGTTGATAATCTGGCAAGTGTCAGACTATGGAACCCGGTGGGCTGTACCTGTGTGGCCTGCAGAGACGCCTGCAGCTCCTGCAGCTCCTCCTCATGGACTTTCCTGAGGAAGGCGATCTCGTCCAGCAGTGACTCAACTTTCTTCTCCAGCTCCAGGCGCGCCAGGGTCGCGTCGTCCACGTCCTTCCGGTAGCCCTTCAGGGTATTCTCCGCTTCCTCGCGCAGCCTGGTCTCCTCCTCCAGCTTCTCCCTCACGCGCTCCAGCGTCTCGTTCATCTGCACGCAATCCAGGTGCATCTGGCTCTTCTCGTGCGTCAGCTCTTCCACGCGCGCCCGCAACTCGCGGATCTCTTGCTCGTACAGCTCGTGCAGGCGCGAGGGCTCGCTGTTGCGCTGCCGCAGCAGCGTGACCTCCGCCTCCAGGACTTTGTTCTGCTGCTCCAAGTTATGCACTTTCTCAATGAAGGACACGAAGCGGTCGTTGAGGCCCTGCAGCTGCTCCTTCTCGTTGGTGCGGATGATCTTGAGCTCGTTGGTGACCGCGGTGGACTGGGTCAGGTCCATTACGGACTCCGGCATGGAGGAGAAGACGCGGCCGGGCGCCGCTGTCCTGCGGAAGGTGGCGGAGGACATCACGGAAGGGGAACCATAGGTGCGGTGGCTGCTGCGGTATCCCGCAGAATGCAGCCGGGACGGGCTGCTGCTGCTTACCAGACCCACGCGGCCGGACCGGGGGGCATCTCCGAAGATCTTCCGATAGGAGCTGCTGCTGTAAATTTCGCTGGAGTAACTCATGTTTCCTTTACCTCGGTGGTGTCCGGTCCCACTGATCTGTACAGGAGAGAGACAGAGTGTGTGTGGAGTTCGGGAGTGTGTGAGGGTGGGTGTGTGTGAGAGAGAGAAAGTGAGATGCGAGTGATGTCTGGCCAGGACAGGTGCTTTTATAGAGAAGGCGCCGGCGCATCATTTGACGCAGAGACAACAGAGGATGAGGGGAAACCTGCAAGCTTTTGCAGAAAGCCTCTACCCTCTGGGGAGACACGAATTCACTCATGCAGCTCCTCTTTTCTGCCTTGAAGCTCGGGCATCAACACAACAACTCTATATGAAGATCACGTTTTGCATAAGGGCTTTATTGTAGCCTGTTAGAGTTCAACTTCATTTTTCATTAAGTTATTAAGTCAAGATTTCCTTTAATGTGCTGACTTGAGCACACGCAAAATCACAGCATAATAAAATCACACGTGTAATCTCATTTCCCCAGTGCATTCAGTATCCCACCGGACTGTCTCATGTTACCCGAGTCCATATTGTCCACTGTCATTGCAGTTTTTTCTTTGCTGTCCCAGCAGAATGGCTAATGGGATCGATGTGTGGGGATGTGCGCTGGAGTGTGTTTTGGTGCTGCAGTCTGCATCCAGCCGCCCTCATCCCCCGACCTCCGCAATATCGGAATACAGGATGAGACTGATTATAGTGGCCTGATTCTTGCAGTCCCACATTGTCAGAGTCTCATCACAGTCCTGGAAACATCGGTGATGCAGTGGTATATTGTAGCTAAGGTGGCAAAATGTGACCTCCTGTCGGTCGTCTTCATAATGGATTAAACACATATGAAATGACTTACATTAACTTATGCGTTTACTAGGCTTGAAAGTTGCTATATCTTATTACAAAGCAGCACAATTGGCCTACTAAACGCTTGTATTTAGGCCTATATAAATATGAATAACACTTACATCACGTGTATGAAGTATATACATAGTTGCCTAAAGATGTGTCTAAACGTGAGTCCACAAATGCACAAGGCTAAATAAAAGTTATTCCTTCACAGGATCCCTGGCAAAACAAATAAAACAACAACCTGTGTAAGGTGCATGTTCTCTCCTGAGCCGCAGAGAGCTATCAGCAGCAGTATTCAGTCTCTGTTTTTCATGACTGAAAAACAGTCATGTCTGGCCTGTGTGATGTAAAAGTGCTGCGCAGAGCTGTCGCTGGCCTTGGTCCTGATCCAGGCAGGAGGAGGACCACGCCCCTGCAAAGGAGAGGAGCCACCCCCCCCCCCCCCCCCCCCCCCGGCACCCACAGGACTGCAGCCTCACCACCTCCAAGCGCCTCCTGTACACTGCCTGTCTGGAAAACAGCCCAAACAATGAGAGTGTACAACAGACCCAAAGCCAAGTCATCTTAAATTACCCGATGCTGCTGCCTTAATGAAGAAGTAAAGCTACCATATCAATATAATTACATATACATAACTTTAATGGAAAAGTGGAACATTTTCTCAAAATAAAATTGTTCTCTTCATACCACTAGTCACCTGCTTTATTTAGCCTGGAGCCAACCTATACTATTATTAGGAGAAAGTATTTGCTCAGCAACAGCATATCCATAACAGATCACTGGATCAGCCTTGAATTCCTGTCTTAAACATAGAATTTTTTAAATCCTCCATCAAGTGTGTCACAGTGTTTGCAACTGCTTTTTAGAGCAGGCCAACTTGTTTCTGGGTTTTATCCTTCTCACTGTATGTGCAGAGTCATTTTAAGGTGATTCTATCTCCAGATTCATCTCTTATTCAAGACAGTGATATTTATTTCATACAATGTTTATTTATCTATTATTTAATAAAAACTGCAATCACGTAACTATCACCATCCCATTACTCTGGTTTTTACTTGTTGTGTTTTGGGGCTAAATTTGAGAGCAATGTCAATATGTAATATGTTTTTTGACATTTTAGATAGATAGATAGATAGATAGATAGATGGATAGATAGATAGATAGATAGATAGATAGATAGATAGATAGAAAGATAGATAGTCTTCTGATTTTTACTTACTCATTTTAACCGTTAGGGGGCGCTAAACCATCAGTGGTGCTTCACATGTCCAGCACACCTGAACTGATGCTGGGCACGTGTAAAAACAAAAACCTCAGCCTCACTATACAGTAACACTTTCATGTTAGAATAATATAAATATGATGACAGATAACATGGACACGATGTTTGGTGAGGCATTTGATCTCATGTTTCAGCTTCACACTGAGGAATACAACTCAGGACTTCAAGATTATAATTCATCATGAATGCACACTCATACAGACAGACTGGGGGGTAAACTGAGCATGTTATTATGAAAAAGAACAGACTGAATGGAAAAGACTGCTGAACAGGAAAGCTCCTAAGACTTATTTAGGTGTGTATGTGTGTGTGAGAGAGAGAGGGAGAGGGAGAGAGAGAGACTGCAGTGCTCTACCATGGCTACCCAGCCATTTGGACTGTCTGTGGTAACAAAAGGGCCTATTGAGGAGGGAGGATGCCAGTGACTCAGCAGGAAATAACAGGTAGCCAGAAATGCCTGATTTCTGTCATTATGTGTCTTGCTCAGCCTCCCCACCCCTCTTTATGGTTACCAAAAAGCCCAGTAACAGGACAGACAGCACCTTTATTCAATTTATGCTACTGAAAGCATCATATCACTCAGTAAAGTGATACATGCCATCAAATGTCTATTCACTCAGTCAACTAAGTCTGCCATCAGCTGTAATACAAAACTACTGGGTTTGCAGCACTATCATAAACTGACTTTCATTTCAGTATGCAGGTGCAGTGTGCAGTGCTTGTGTCTCAATAAACAACTATGACATTAATTCTGACAAAACAAAATAATGACTGTAAACAAACAAGACCACAGTTGGCAGCCTCCAGCAGGCCATGTGTTGCCTTTTGCATGCAGACAGAGCTACTGGCTGGATTTCACAGGAAATATGCAGTGGTGTTTTACAACAGGTAAACAGGAAGAGGGCGCTGTTCTTCCAGCAGAAACAGAGAGGAAGCTTGCAGGGTTTGTGGCAATGGCAAATGGTGGAGCAAGTGAAAGGTTAATGGGAAAATGTCCCCTAAAATGTATCCCATGTTGAGTATAAGAAGGAAAAGAAAACATGAACACACATGGAGCGATGACAGATAATAGACCTATATACAAGTATACATTCTGATATGCCATGGTAGGAAAAACAACACTAATGATGGCTGCATTCAATTTATTTCAACCTTATACAGGCCCTGCCATGCATACTGGCTCACTAGCATGGCTTACTGGGGCGGTTACTGGAACCATGCAACCATTATTGATATTAGTCACACCTGTGCTTTTCCTGCTCTGACCTATCAAAATGGCTGCCATGGACTACAGTCGTGTTTCTGAGCAATGTCACTGTAAGTGGCTGATCAAAAATAAGCCAGAATGACTGAGAGCTTATGAAGAAATTCATTTTAGAATTTGATTTTGTGCTATCACCTGCACAAATTGCAAAAGTAATGTGGGGCAAATGTCCCAAGAAGGACACCTCAACCTTAGCTCATAGCTATTAGCATGTAGCAAGTTATCTCCCCAATAGGGTGGTGGACCGTTTTTCACACAAATTCTGTAAGTTATTAAATACTCTATTTAAAAAAAAATGCTACAAGTGAACTTTTGCCTGTATACACTGCAGGCATCAACAGTAATATGAGGTTTTGTATTAACATAATACGTCTGATCTGATGTATTTTTATGGTAAACACCAGGACGTTACAGTCTAATGTTAGTGACAGAAAATCCTAATGATGAGGTTAGCATGTGCAGCAGGTAAACAACAGGAATTTCATATGCTTTTTTATGCTAACATTATTTATGTGGTGGGACTCCGGAGTTTGGCCCCCAGTGCCTGTTAATGGTTTGGGACACAGTTCTCACTACTTGTGACATATGACTTTGTAGCGTAATCACTGCTAGTAGCTGTCGTTTCTCACTGGAACTCCATGTGTCCATTAGCTAGCTAGACTCAACAATGTGATAAAATATTGATTTTGAAAATGCAGAGATGAATGCCACATACAAGTCCATATATAAGATGTTATCACATTGTGGGGGTGAGGATACAGTCCTGCCCTGTGAGCATCCTTGATTGTTTGTAAAGGAGGAACCTATCTATAGGCAAGCACCAAACATTTTTGTCATTCAGAATAACAAAAACCCTTTTATAAACAATGTTACAGTATATAAATCTGGTGAGATAGAGACCATCAGTCATTCCAGCCTTGGTCTCACTGGTTATCATACAAAAGTAACACAATTAATTTGATAATCTTGAGCTGTTTAGACCTGGCACTATAGAGTAGAATACATGTAGTTCCCCTTACTAGTTACTGCTGAGAGAGTGAATTAATACTATTTTAATTTACCCTGTTCCCCCATGGCCCCAGGTGAGACTGCAACATTATATTATGACGACCCCCCCTCACCAACCTGCTGCTCTAACCCTTCTCCTTCTGCTGTCCCAACCACTGCTGCTGCCAGCACAGCCACACTATCCTCACTGTGGTTTCATCTAATAGACTGTAAACACTGTTCCACGTTGCAACCAGTACATTCAGTTGTTAAACTGTAGCAAAACAGCCAGAATTGATCTGAAGTAGGTTTAAAACAACATATAATATCACTGAGTATTAGATATAGCTCAGTCAGTGTGGTCCAGCTCTGTTCATGTAGTTTGATTGAGTACATTTTTATTGCATTCAGCACCACAATGGAAACACTGTAAACAAAATAATTGCTATCTGAGTGATTACTGATGCTATCATGATGCACTGAAGATATTATTTAACCTCACATAGTGTATATTTTAATGTCTAATTCCTGAGTGATATTATTTACTATAATGACATTTAATAACTCAGAAATTCCACCTCTCCATGGAGGCCCCAACACAAACCACTCTCCAGCGGCCCTGCTGCTTTGAAACTCCTTTCTCTTTGGTGCTTTGATATGCCAGGTGTTACTCACAGCGCTAAGCGAGGGTTTCTGTGAAGAGCTTTACTATGTGTCACGTACAGGCCACTCAGCTCCCTTGCTTTTGTTCTGTCTTGGATGCACTGATCTTGTCTGATGTGCACTCTTCACTCTGGTCCCCTGAGATCTCTCTTTCCCGCATGCAGACGATCTCCTCCATCTGTTTGCATATACACATGCACATGCTAAACACACATATACACACACACTCAGTTCTCTATCATTTGATCTAAGCTGTCAGCTGTGATGGAGGATGATCATGTACAGCTGTTGCCACTCAGCCACTTCCTGAGCTGACATTATGATCAGACATGGGGGCCATATTGTATGTGGCTACTGAAGGATTTCTACTCAGGTGATGAAATTCAGTGAGCCTCAGATGAAGTCACCGACTTCAGGTGGAAAATGGTGACAGGACTGCGCTGCAGATAGTTGACAGCACCATCAGGGTTGCACTACCCGAACTGGAGGAGTTATACCAGAAACGCTGCAGGATGAAAACCAAAAAAATTAACTGCACTTCAACTATGGTCTCTTCTCCTTGTTGCCATCAAAGAGGCACCACTGCAGCCTCAGGAGCACCACAGAGAGACTGAAGAGGAGTCTCCTTCCTCACCTCATCAGACTTCTAAACATGGACCTTGCTTAAAGACTGTATGCTTGGCCACAGTATTAGAACTGACTCATCAGTGTTTCACTCATTTGTTGTTCAAATTTCATGTCCACCGTTAATGTCTCTGTAGTTGTGTTCTTTCATTTTAACTTAACTCTATTTCAACTTCTTAACATTTGTATTCCGAGTTTTTTGCATATGCTTGTACTACATATTACAACATTTCTATTGCACAATTATGGATCATTGCAATGTAGCATTTCACTACCCAAGTTTTTAGGCTCTTTTCTACCTCAGTAGAGGGCTTTTGTATTCCACAATCTAAAACCAGAAGACTGGGAATCTGTTTGTCATTTAGACCTGTGACACTGCTGACACAGTCATATGATGATCCAGAGCCATGCACAGTGATAATGGACCTTTTTCAAACATTTTGACTTGTCATAGCGGCAAACTTACAGGTGGAACTGATACTATTAATGATAGCTCAGTTCCATTAAGTGTCCCATTAATGTTGCTATTACACCTGTACTTTTCCTGCTGTGACATGAAAAAAGTACTATGAACTACAAACTCCAGGTGACCATGAGGTAAATAATGGTCAAACTAATCAATAAAACATACTCTTTCTACAAGTATTTTCAAAAGGAAACACAGTATTCATGTAAAAAGAAGAAGAGGAACAAATAACAGTCATTGCCATTTCTATAAAATACTATTCCACATCTAACTGTGGTTAAATCATCATCATACAACTGTCTTGATGGTAGGGAGAGTCCGGGGGGTGGCTGTGACTATACAACCTGGATTTGGCCAGCAGATTACTCTGAAACACACTGGATGGCTGGCGAGGGATCAGGCCCCATGGAGGCTTTCTTTCATCTGTGGTAACAAGTTCTCATTACTGTCTATTCAGCCTGTACAGAAGATTATTCATTGTATGAGAAAACCGTGGCTGGGTTTTTGGAAGAATAGAATAGAATCGTATTTCATGCTTTGTGTCTTGAACCACAAATAAAGACAATGACAAGGTAATAGGTGGGTAAACAAGGGTTTCAAATGTTTTATTCCTTTAACATCACTGGCAAATATAAATTGCTGCTCACAATTCATTTTCAGCGGTTTTTCACATTTGAAGTGATTTCAGAAGACAGTTCCAAATTCTCCACTTAAAAAGTAAGTGCACAAAACACCCTTAAGTAATTGTTCAACAGATAGACATCTGACCTTTCTTGAGGAGAAAGGTGAGCAAGATTACAATGTTCATGGAGCTATGACGCGTAATAATCTGTGTGTTTGTGTGTGTGTGTATTAGTAATATGAAAGCACTGCTCTGAGACCGGCTACAATGAAAAGGAATGACCTTTTGTATATATATATCATACACTCATACATATCATATACTTAGGTCAAGACATTTGTGTTCACAATACATTATCAGCCAGTGTTGTATGCAGGGACAAATGTGCAAAAACAAATATAATATTATTGAACATGAGTTTCTGATGCTGAAACCTGTAGTTTAAAACAACTGGTCTGACCGTAGTCTTGTTCTTGAGAGATTTACACCTGCTTCTTAAGGCAGATGCTGAGAGCACCAGGGTTTTGTAGAGGGTAGTGGTGGGGTGGTGAGAAAACAATAGCCATGTGATCATTGGACACACATGAACACACCTCTACTACACGCGAGACACATGGCCAGGCACGCACGACACACACACACACCCCACTGCACCATGAGGCTAACGAGCATGTGGAGGAGGAATACGCCAAGACATGTAAGCACATGTGCAACACAATGGCGGGAAACGCCACACACACACACACACACACACACACACACACACACACACACACACAGATTGGCAGAAGACAGACGACAGACCATGGATGGAAAAAAGGAGAAACATGAGACTCCCATAGACAGACATTAATGCTTAGGTTCATACATGAAGTCTTTGTCAAGTGGACTTTTTTTGCATTTTACTAGTAAACAAATGAACAGAAACCCAGAACAGAAACATATCCTTACAAATGTTTTTTTTTTTTAAACCACCCACCCTCTACCACCCCATAAAATTTCTCTCTGAAGACAGTGACTAAATAAACGCACACACGTGAATGCCATAGTTGCACACACTGACAGATGCATTTCAGAACCGCCCGCCCACTACACCTACTTCTCACATTTCTTTAGTCTCTTCATAGCGTGGCTACAGTTTCTTCCATTTGAAAAGGTTTCAATTTGACAGAAAAAGCAGCACCTACACCAAAAGACTAAACAATCATGGACTATTTTTCTGATTTTCTTCTTTTTTTCTTTTTTTTTTTTGTGTACCATCTTCATGCTTTAATTGAGATTTACAAGTGGCGGATGCAGGAGTAGGGGGAGGTTCTTTTGGCATCGTTGATGCAGGGTTGAGGACATCTACATACAAAAAAGCTGCTATCCTCTCCCTGCCCGTGAGGATTCTGGACCAAACAAAGGGCTGAAATCTCACATGGGCGAGCAGCCATCTTGTTTGAGGTTCCTAGGCACGAAGATGGGCGAACAGGCAACGCAGCTTTGCCAAAGGAGTCGTCACCGCCCCGCAACCTGGCCACTAGCTCCTCTCTCACTTTTACGCTTTTTTAATTCACATTTTTAGAACTTATACAGATTTTGTCCTACTATCCCTCCTCTAAAGGGCAAGATGGCTTTGAATACAGCTAAAAATTTGAATTAACCACAAAGAAAACATTTCATTTCCTAGGAGCACTGTGACGAATTCTGAACAGACACAAAAGCCTAGAGGCACAAGAGATATTTCTAAATATTCTATGGATTGACTAGGCTGTGCAAACAAACTACACATAGGAAACTCTCAATAAACTCCACAAGAACATAGGCTATGACTAATTAAATATCTTTATATATATATATATTCATCTATATATTTAGTATATCTAATAAATACATTTGTTGATAGACATAGAGATCTTTCTGTAGACTATTTACATTAAAAGGAGTACATTTTTTCAGAAACAATAAATAGCTATCAAGGCAAGGCGAAGGAGAGAAACTCTGATGTGGTTTTAATATTTTGGTGCTCTTCAGATGTGAACACAAAGAAAGAACCAAGATTCCTCAGTGTGTTCCAACTGAAAAGTCAAAGCCAGACCTTCTGTTTCAGGGTGACTCGCCTCGTCTCAAACTGAACTCTCCCTTCATAAATAATTGGCAGGAACATCCACTCGCAAAAAATAACGCTCTCAGTCTCACCTGCCTGTCCTCTCTATATAGTGGAATGTGCTCCAGTCTCTTCGACTGCTCTCAATAGATAGAATCTTCCCTTCCTTACCTGGAGAACGGGGCAGTGAAGAATTAGTGTACAAAAAAATGTACCAGCACCTGCCAAAAATATACCAGCATTTGGCCTGGTGGCTGGTGTTTTATCTTTCCAAACCTGCTAGTGACCCCTGTCGTTGCCATGCTCAAACGTGACATACACACATTACGATAAAAGGATACTGTAAAAACGCCACCGTCATCAGAGAGAGGCAGAAAACATCAAACCCACCCCAAACCCTCCCCTACACCCCAGCCCCTTCACAATCTCATGCTGCACAATTTTTTTTTTGTTTGTTTTTGTGTTTCTTTCTCTTCTGAACTGCAGGCGTGGACATAAAATTACAGGGTAATTACGAGATCGCCCGCCAAAGCTCGGGTACTAAGGGATGTATTGCTGTCGGCCCCCGACAGTTTAGTTTAGTGTCCACAAAGTCTGCTGCACCGTACAGCCCAGGCAGACAACTGACATGTTTCAAACACTTCTGGTAACAATACAGCAACAGCTGCAGTGGGGGCCTTGAAGTTTTTAAGAGAGTGTTTGAAAAAGATGACACAGTTTTGTTTACAAAAGCAATTTTAAGTGCAAATTACCATGCACAGATGGTTGACTGGTGAGCAGGGCTGAAAAAAAAGCCCCACGTCATGTCAGTGTCACACCTTTGGGAGGACTCTGTCTCACTGGACAACTAGGAGCGATGGAGGGGTGTGTGTGTATGTGTGTGTTAATGTATGCACATGTGTGTGTGTGAAGTAAGGGTGAAATCTCATAAGTGCTTCCCATGGCTCTTGAGGCATAGAAAAAGAGGCAGTGGGATATTGTGTGGTAACATTCACTGGCTGAAAGTTGTGATTCTGACGGATGGGGTGGGGTGGGGGATGGAGGGGTTGGTAGGGTGGAGTGTCTTTAAAATCCCACTCGTTTGATTGGTGCAGAGCCGAGTGAGTGACACCCTAAAGATTGACCGCTGATGACGGACTAGATGTGGGTGGGTGTCTCAGAGGTGTTGCAGTCTGAATGGAAGTCACCGTGGGGACAGGAAGTCTGCGGAGGCCTGGCTAGAGGAGAGACCTCAGACTTGGTCAGTCCTGGTGGAGTGGCGAGGGAGACAGGGAGGGAGGGAAGGAGGGTGGGGTCTCAGCGGGACCAGGGAGTGGTGAGACAATCTTGGGATGGGATTGGCTGAGGGGAGGAGGTGGGTGTTGGGTCAGTGACCAGTGCTGTTTATAGGCTGCAGCCCAGCTGCTTGGCCCTCTCCTGAGTGTCCTGCAGGCGCTGCAGGCTGGCGCTGGAGTAGCCCTCGTCGCTACAGCTGCTGCGCAGGCTGCCTCGCTCGTCCCCTGAGTCGCTAACACTGCTGGTGCTCCACTCCAGGTCACCCAGCAGGTAGTCCGTCCCCTCCACATCTACATCCAAGTCCTCTGTTGTCACACGGGGGACACAACAACACAGTTATGAGCATGAAAGATGACAACATTGTTTTTTCACACTTGTTTTTATCTGAGCTGAATGGTTTAGCTTTAGCTGATTCTGGGTTATTATGAACAACTCTATAAAATGTCAGTTTCCTTAAGTATAAAATGATGTCTTCATATTACTTGTTTTGTCAAAGGCAACAGTCCAAAACCCAGCAAAGAACTAGTTAATGTTTAGCATTTAGCAAATGACTTAAAATAACGGTCCATAATCAAAATAATTGCAAATTATCATTCTGTTGATCGACTAATCGTTTTAGCTCTATCACTACTGTGGTTCATAAAGGTTCACCCAACTTCAGAGTGTTTACACTGGTTAACAATATTGCAGTACATTACAGTATGTTTGTTTTCATGAAGTTTCTGCCTAAACGCTGGTGCAGATCAAAAGTAACAGTAATGTATCCTTAATGAACTGGTTCCATAAGGTCTTATTCACTGCAGACATCTCATTACAGAAAAATGACAACTAATTAATATTTGTTGCATTTCATTTAGTCGTGTCAGTTGCAGGGTTCTGCACTGTGCATGCTGCCAGGGCATATCAGCATCAGTATTACAATTACACCTGTGTTCTAAATGTCAGCCATGAAAAACATCTACTGCCACTGATCTGTTTCAGAGAACAGGAAGTTTTTGTATTATTTTATTCATAAAGAACTCTTCTGCATATATCACAGCTAAGAGAGCAAACTTTGTATTGCTTCATCTTTTAACACATTATTACAGAAAATACTGATGAAGTGAAGCCTTAAGAAAGCTGTACTAACTACTACTAACTGCCGTGAAATCACACCACCACAATACTGACTTAACATCTATTTGCTGCAAACTACACTAATTTGTTATTTGTAATTGACTAGTTACAGAGGAGTTACAGATAAAAATCGCTCAATAACTTTGATCAACACTAGGAAAGTTGCATTTAAAGAAAGCGTTTAAAGTTTTGTTAAACATTTAATCTTTGTCAAAGCAAATTCTGAAGACATAACGTGTGTATATCCAGCTATATTCTCTTTAAAAAGAAGATAGCTGGCTCCAGAGAGCTGTAATAAATCCTTCTCATTTCGAATTTCCGGCAGCACAGTTCCCCCCTGCCCCCCCATGGCTTTTTCATTATAATTTTGCATAATTTGATTTAAGGGAGGACAGCTGTTAACCACAAGATAAATGGCTCTAGGCCTCCTTTGAGCTCATCACCACACTAAGATGTTACTTCCAATCTATGAAAAATAACATTTCAAAAACATCCAATCCACTGAAGAGACACAAATGACCACAGTAACATATTATTTATTACAGCCTGTTGCAGGAAAGTTCTGTATCATTAGTGGGAGTAGAAAAATGCATAATTGCCTTTTTCTCATGTGAGTACACCTGCTCCATCAACTATTTTATAGAGAGAAGTGAGTATATTACGTCTGTGTGTCTGTGTGAGGCTCACCCTGGTCAGAGTCGGACTTGTCGGAGGACAGAGTGGAGCCGGTACTGTCCATGCGGGTCCTCTCCACCCCCAGCTGCTCCAGACGCCTCCTCAGGTGTCTCTGCTCCCGCTGTAGCTGCTCCAAGGTGTGCTGAGCTCTCCTGTCGCTCTCCTCCAACCTCTGCAGGGTAGAAAAAGAAAAAACACAACACTGTCAAAAATGTTGCTGTGTGTGTCTGTGTTCCCTCAGTAGCTTATCTCAAACATGCCACTCAAACACACAATACTAATGCACTTATCCACCACAGCCGTCAACACATTGCCGTCTTCATTAGGTGAGTAGTGCACACCTTGATGTGATCTTTGGCCTTCATCAGCAGGCTGAGGGTGGTGTGCCTGTTCGCATCTGGTCCCAAGGGAACGAGGGATTTCAAGCGCTCTAAACACAGCCGTAGATGTGCCCGTCTGGAAAGAGAAAGGAAGAGACAAAGAGAGAGAAATCTGTCAAGCATCATCACTTATTTACTTGTCAAAAAACAAGCATGTGTGGAAGTTTGTTCTTTAATGCTGGAAACACTGGAGCTTTCAACTGCACCTCATGGTCTCAAAATCTCAAATCTAAGCTTGAGATTTGAGTACAGATAAACTGGCTCAAGTGACTGAGACATCACAGTCTGTAGGCCACTCATGGTCCAGTATGCAACTCCAGGTCACATACGCTAAGGTGGGTTAGGTAAAGGAGGGAAAAGGAGTAGATATAAGAGTAGGTTTTAAATGAGGTAAATTAACTTTTTATAAAAGTTTTTGCAGAAAAAAATAATTCCAGATTTATCAAAGCAGAGTATTTTTATATGTCATAAGACTTGTTTCTATGAGATATTTAAATGCAGCCTTACAAAAATGTGTCCAAAATTTGCACAATAATGATAAAAGAATGGGTAAAGTGTGAATCTGAGCAGGCATCTGATGCCATCTTTTGGCATCTCACAATTTTTAATACTTGGAGATAAAGACATCATATGACCTGAGATATTATTACACTTCACTGAAAGAGTACTCCACTCCTATAACATTGTCTGAGGTCCAAGAGATAGAAGATAAATATCATCCAATGATGAACCAACCAACCAACCAACAGAAAAAGATCCAAAAATCCCTTAAATGTCAATGAAGTATTTGTATTTTTTGTATGAGCTACTGTACATTTGTGGTCCTTGTGCTTTTTGATGCAAATACTAAACTTGATCATCAATATTAAGAGGCAGCAAGTAAAAGCTTTGGCCATGGTAGGTGGTATGTGTGAGATCTTCCCATGTATATTTCTTCCCAGGAAGTCAGCATTAACACATTATTACATAATGTTGCTGCATAGGATGTTTCATTGAGCAGCAATGTTCAAATCCTCTTGACAGGAAGAAAACAGAAATGTGGTGAAATCCAGAGATCATCTGTGACATACGTTCAGATCTGAACTGATTATTAATGCCCCTGTTCACATTTAAATCATCCCCCTCCTCCCTCCTTTTCCCTCTGTATCACTCTCAGCTGCTCTAAGCTGGCAGCCTTGGCAGTTGCTGAGGTCTGGTGGGTGTTTGTGACCACTTGACCCCGCTGTTACACAACACACACCTCCAGCTCCAGCCTCGGCGAAGTGTGTACGTGTCTGTGTGCCTGTGTGTGCCTGAGTGAGTGGGCGTGTGTACGTCAGACTCTTCCTGAGAGTGAGTGTAAAAATTTTATTTTGGCAGATGAGGGGCCAGCTGGATGAGCTGTTCATTTATTGCTTGCTGCAGGTAATCCTGATGTGAGCGTCACTGCCGGAAAGAGTTTATTCAAAATTGGACACATGGAGAGAGAAGAGCACTGATTTGAATGTGGGCAGCGGACACATACAAATATATTCTTACCCCTTACCCTTTTAAAAACACACGCACATACAGCCATAACACTAAAACCACTGACAGCTGAAGTGAATAACATTCATCATCTTGTTACAATACAATGTTCTGCTGAGGAACCATGGGTCATTCATCTGGATGTTACTTTGACACGTACCACCCACCTAAACATTGTTTTAGACCAAGCACAGTCCCCCAATGGCAACAACACTCCCCAATGTCAGGGGCCTCCCCCAGCAGGATAATGCTCCCACCACACCATAAAAACTGCTCAGAAATGTCTCCAGGAACACAACAAAGAGTCCAAGGTGTTGACCTGACCTCCGGACTCCCCGCAACCCATAGGACCGACTGCCAATGTCCTGGTGCCAGACACTACAGGAGATCTTCAGAGATCCCATGTCCAAGCCCCAACAGGTCAGACTTGTTTTGCCAGTATAAGGATCTATGCAATATTAGGCAGGTCCCACAGGTACTGAATCAGATTGGGATCTGGGGAGTTTGGAGCCCAGGTCAACAGCTTTGGCTCTTTGTCGTGTTCCTGGAGACATTTCTGAGCAGTTTTTGTGGTGTGGTGGGAGCACTATCCTGCTGGGGGAGGCCCCTGACACTGGGGAGTGTTGTTGCCATTGGAGGGGTGTGTGCTTTGTTTGTAACAATATTTAGGAGGGTGGTACGTGATAAAGTAACGTCCAAATGAATGTCGGGATCAAAGGTTCCTCAGCAGAACATTGTGTTATAACAAGATGATCAATGTTATTCACTTCATCCACCAATGGTCATAATGTTATGTCTGATCAGTGTATACTGCAGGAGAAGCCCACACACAAACATACAAAGCAGTATTGAGCAGCTGAAACTAAGTGCCTGTTTCTCAGCTGACTCAGTCCAAAGGGCATGCAGACTGTCATTACATAACATGGAAATGCCCTCGCCTGTGTTGTTCTGACATAATAAGGGATCAGTCAGGGTAGATAATGTTTGTTAAACAACACCGATGAGCAGCACTCATGAAACAGAAGAGGTCACATGTCGTCTGAGTGAGATAAAAAGCTACAGGCGTGGCAGTAACGTACAGTGGTATTTCAGAAACAGGTTATTCTGGTTCAGTGTGACTTCAGTGCAGTGTGTCAATAGGTGAGTATGAATGTAGAGCTACAGGTTTGTGTGCTATCAGCCTTAGGCCAGAACCTACATTTCTCTGCCCCAGTTTCTCGCTTGTGTCCTCTTCAAATGCAAACAACTGGTCTGAGCGCACCTGTTTGGTCTGAAATAAGGTGAACGTGCGAGTCCAACTTGTTGCATAAAACAGCTGCCGGGTCATTTCTTGCAACTAAGAACAGTTTCTCTTACAGTAGCCTCTAACCTACAAAAACTACAACTAGGTCAGCGGGATGCACTCTGCCTGACCAGCAGTAAATCACTCTGATGTCCGCACTCCTGCCCTCTGACCCCCCAGCAGTAACTGCCCATGACTAGCTGGGACGAACTTACATGTAAAAAAAAAAAAAAAGGCGTGGTGGTGGCCGGAGTTGTGTTGCATGGACATGCACACACACACACTCGCTCCCGGATCTGTGTTATTTAACAACCAGAGGGGATTGGAGTTTTACAAAATAGGACAAAATGGGGGGAGGAAGGGCTGGGTCTTGTACTCCTTTGGCTTTGGTGGCACTAGGTGACCATGGGTAATTTACTATCTGCCTGTGATGGCTTTCTATCATCAAGCTACTGGTGGGAGAAACTGGCTAAAGGCTATGAATGTTCTCAAGTGTAATACGACAGGCTGTGGTCATAATTTTGACTTACTGCTGGGAATGAGGTGTCTGCACGCGCATACACGCATACACACACACACACACACACACACACACACACACACAAAGGGCTAAATCCCCGGCACAGGCCTCAGTGCCATATATTATTCAGGCCGTCTGCTAAGCTGCTGGTTTGGATCAACCAGCACAGGCAGCACTGAGGGTGATGCCGACTTACTCTCTCTCTCTTTCTCTCTCACTCACACACACACACAGATTCATATTTAGGTCTAAAATGTCTGCCTGGAGAAATACTGACAGCAGCAGTTTGATTTTTGCCTGGGACCATTAAAAAACATGTCAAAAATGTGACTTAATCATAGCCTAAACAGTTTGTGATAAATAGGCCATACAAAATCAGTTTCCTCAAACACTTATTTTCTAAACTCATTTAATATACTACTCATGCCTGCCTTCAAATTCATGTTGAGTACCTTACTGGTAGGGATGAAACTAACCAACATCTTCATTATCAATTAATGTCCAGATTACTTTCTCAATTGTGTTCTTTCTTTAAAATGTTGAAGATAGTTATAACATCCCACAACTCAAGGTGGTTGCTTGTTTTATTCAGCCAACAGTCCAAAACCAAAAGATATTCAGTTTGCAACTTGCATCAACTGAGGTTAAGTGAGAGGCAAAGTAATGGACTGATGAATTCACAGTCTAAAACAGAGCATACATTTACCAGCTCTGTAAAAAGTTGTTGAGACCGCCCAGTTGCAAATTATTGAAACAGGATCAACTGTTTTAAGGTGCCAAGGGGCACACTGAGTCACCTGATACAACCATGATAGCTCATTTGTCTCATCAGTTTCAGAAGGGGGTGAGAAACCAGTAGTTCTGTTTGCACAAATCAATTTAAGCACTGAACCAAGAGCATTATTACACATAACAGTCTGTCATTTTAAGCCGAGTTTTTTAAAGAAATACTTGGAAATAATCTGTTTTTAACAGGTTTAATACTTTAATTGAGTATTTTGCTCATATAAACACTGTATTCCTGCACATTCTTAACTCAGCTGCAAACACTTTGATAAGGTTCCTGGGTCATTCTGATATGATCTGGGATACTGACGCATGTTAACATCTTATCCTACTTACTGTTGGTTTTCCACATCTGCAAAGGCACATTGTAGTTTTAACTGGATCACTGCATGAAACTTTCTTCACTAGTAACTTCTCAATCACTTATTTTTATACTTCATTATTTATGCATTGACTTTACAAAATACTAACACCCACTATGTGGTGGGACAAAGCGATGTCTTACATAATCTGACAAGTGCACACACAAATGAAAACAGTGTGTTCATTTAGTGATGACAAGACAATAAAAAAGCAAATCTAAACTTGAGAAGCATAAGCTTTAGTAGTTTTACTGTGCTAGATAAATCATTTATCAGTTGTAAATGTGTTCATCTTGTCTGTATGTCTGCTACATCTTGTCTATCAGTTCAGCACCTACCTAAAATAATTTACATGTACACAAGAAATCAGGTTACACAGGAAGTCAGACATTGTGTTGTCATGCACTGTAGTAAAATCCATGTATAAATGCAACAGGTGCGTAATCAGATTTCAACCCTATCTCAGATTTAGTATGGAACCATAGTTTACTAATTTTAGGGGCCTTTTCAGAACTGTAGTTCATATATTCTGAGTCCAATAAGTGGAGTTGGGTTGTAAATTGTTGCTGAACTTGATGTAGTTTCTTTTCATATGAAAAACAATCAAAGCAAACAAAAAGAGATCACTAAAAACCAGGTGGGAACACTCAATCCTCTCATTAGTTAGATTTATCTTGGGCAGGAACAAGAAGGTCAACATAGTAAGAACGTCCTGAAGAAGCTCTTATCGGCCCAAACATCATGAAGGCAAAATATTTTGTTGCTAGTCCAGATCAGAGCTTGATTCATTCCCCAACTAGCAGCTGGTGTTTAGCTCAAACTTGTGGAGTACACCTTGTAGTTGGGTCTAATTGAGGTTGGAATACTTTCCTCATTACAAACAAACTACTCCAATATTTGTTTGTGATCAGACTGAGACAATATCCTCTACAGGTTGATAGTGCACTGTTTTGGTCCACATCCAAGCCCAAATGCAGCACTCAGGTTTATCTAAATGAATCAGAGGTCCAGTTGAAAATATACATTAGTGGTAAAAGATGCTTCATCCTTTTTCTGAATTTTACAATTCAGTCAAATGTTCAACTTTGTAAAATTATTTATGATTTCCAGTTTTCCTTTCCTTTAATTTTAATTCTGGGTAAAATGATCCTACATACTTAATTATTATTAACCATCTGATTTTCCATTCGTATGTCAAACCATGATTTACAGAGACTTCCACTGTAACAGTGGGGGAGGGCTTTGGTGGTGTGAACTGGTTTTCTTATGAACTGATGAACAGCACTAACACACAAATACACACACACACACACAAAGCATTTTTTACATACCTGTTCTTTTCCATCTCATTGTGCGTAGACCTGTGGAGATAAAACAAAACACATATGAGAAAATGACTGCACTCATAATAACACAGTCAGTGACTGAACAGGGTAAGATTTCCCCTCTGCGTGTGCCATCACTGCAGTCCAAGGCCTTACTGCAGGGGAGTGAGAGAGAGGGAGAGAGAGAGAGAGAGAAAAGGCTGTGTGGGAGTTTATGAGCAGTCAGAACGGATGACAAAATGAGATTCTAGGAAAAAAGAGGAAAAGACTGGGTATGCTGATGCCTGAGGCTTGTTCTACGGAGGAAACCTGCACTTTTTTAAGGACCACAGCGAGATATGTGATGAGGAGGCCAAGAGTAAACATAGTAACAGTAACCAGAAACAATAGGCAGGAGCTGGAGTAGACAGGACTATGCCCCTTCATATTGCCTGATTATCCATTGTGTGTGTATTACTGAGCAGGAGAGGGTGGGGGAAGACAGTGCTGAAGGTAAACTGAGCCATGGAAGTGTGCTAGCAGCCAGAACAACTCCTGCACTGCAGTGTTAAAGCAGCACACACACACACACACACACACAGAGATGGTGAAGTGATTGGGTCAAGTGCAATTTTTTTGGAAGGAATGTGCTGGCCTGACCTGTGTGAAAAGGGGTAGGTGGGTGGTTTGGTGGAGGGACGGAGGGGCAGAAAGCAGAGAAGATCCCCTTGGCATTTCTGAACTCTCCTCTACCTCCACCTGACCCGAGCACACTCCCCCACCCCCCACCCCTCCCCTCCCAATCCTCCCACCCCAGGTCCCAAAATAGCCTCTGCACCTTCAGCTCCGTTAGGCCACACATACACACACACACACACACACACACACACACACACACACACACACACACACACTTCTATCTTTGTAGGGACAACCATTGACATAATGCATTCCCCCAGCCTCTATCCTAACCTTAACCATCACAACTAAATGCCTAAACCTAAGCCTTACCATAACTTAAACCTGTACCCTAAAATCAAGTCTTACCCCTCTAACAGCCATTTAAAGCTGCAAGATCCAGCAAAAATGTTCCCACTTTCTGAAAATGTCATCACTCTGTAGAGTAAAAAACTGGTCCTCACAAAGACAGAAGTACAAGTGTTGTCAGGTTGACAATTTACTTTCAAGACTTTGCTTAGGAATACTGTCTTCCACCATCCGCAGTCACAGAAATGGGTCTGTAGCCTGTGTGTGTGTGTGTGTGTGTGTGTGTGTGTGTCACTGTGGGGGTATCATCTTGTTTCAGCCCTTCTCTTTGGGTGCTCTATATCTCACTTGGGCCCCACCAGCCAGTGTGCATTCCTGTGCAGGGCAGACAGCCACTGGTGACATAACAGCACTAGCAGGGAAACGATCCCACTTATTCAGGCTAGATTTCAGGCTCTCCTGTCCTGGTCCAACTACCCTCTGCCCCTCTGCCATCTAACACACCCATGACACGACAAGGTACATCTGATATTAAGTAATACAGTGCAATGATGAGATTTGTCATTGTGAGCAGTGTGGAATGATGTATGGTTGGTCTCCAGCTCCACATCAGTACATTACACTGTACTATCAGTACAATCATGGTCTATCAATCAGACCAGACTGACTTCACCATACTTTGTCATTATACTAGATTATATTATACACCATACTACTATAATGTTCCATAATTGCTATTTTCTAAAGCTCTAACTAACTAATCCTTTATAGAAAAGGAAATAAATACCTTTGCCATCTACAGTTCAAGATGACTGCTGAATTTAAAGGTCCTCTTTCCACAAATTTGCAATTTGAACAGAACAGGAAACTCTCTGGTTACCAGCAGCCCACCCAAGTGGCAGTCAATAATAAGAAACCTAGCTACAGCCAAACTTCACTTTACTGCGATTCTGAATTGATTCTCAGCTTGCAAAATTATTTTTTCAAACATTGTTGAAGAAGTTCTTACATGTATATTTATATACTTGTTAATGCCTCACATGCTTTGCTCTTGCTCTTATTGAATGAAGAATCAATTTTGAATCAAGAGTCAACTCAACACCAAGAATCAGAATCAAATAGTGAGATTCCCAAAGATTCCCACTATAGAATACAATACTTGAGTTTTGAAGCTAATACTAATATCAATATTTATTTCTGTACTGACATTTCTTGTTTCTTCTTAGCAGACAATATATAGTGATACTGAGGTATCTGCAGTAAGCTATTATAGGTTTAACCAATTAATTAACCTGACTGACCGGTGTTGTTCTAACTCCCACTGCTAGTAGGTTGCCCAGATAAATTCATAGCTTTGGCCATCGTTTCTGTCAGGCATGGTATCTGAATTGGCAAATTTTCAGGCAGACATCAAACAGATTGTAAAGAAGATTATCTAAAGCATTTTGTTTGGAGGTAAAACTGAAAGCAGCACAGAAATGTTGCTAAGAATTCCTCATTGCCACGGAAAACTGTGTGCATACACAACTACAGAAAGTACAGTAGGTTAAAGTTGAACTGGGAAATTCCAATAATAATTCTACAGTTTACTTCCAATCTCTCTTCCAAATAAGTGAGCTGGTGAGAATAATCTTCATCATCAATCTTCTTTTCAGTTATAGGAATAATGAACGCAAAACTATGAACGCAAGAACCAGGATGCATAAAACCTGACTTTCCCTTAAAGAGGGAGATAACCTGCATGATACAGATCAGTGTCATTTCAAAATCATTTGTCTGAACAGTTATTGAGAAAATGAATGACTATTCTCATCCTAGGTTTTGGTCACATCATCATTCTCTCTCCACATTCAATATAGACCTTCACTTCAACCTTCAATCTTCCTATGGGGGGTGGGGGTTCTCCATCTATATAATGGAGGAGCCGGTGCTCTCCACTGCCTGCCAAGAGTGAGAACAGAGCAGGAAAGACACATAGGAGTGGAGGAGGTGAGGAGAGAGAGAGAGACGAGGGGGAGGGGGGAGTTACAACTACTCACACACATGCACACACCAGAAACACAGTGACTCCCCTCCCCCACTACTCACACATCCATGCCATGGGAAAACAACAGAAACTGAAAGGGGCTTGTACATACTGGGTTGAATGACTTCAAATGCATACATGGCTGCCTGGCCTACATTTCACCAAGTCTCAACAGCAAGAAAAAAAACTTATCATGGATGATCAATTAATGATCCTCTCTTCTCTGGCAGAAATCAGCCCTTCCCCCCCAGAGGCAAATTCACTCAGTCACTGTGCTGGTCTGCCTATTTATGATCAAGAGCCAACATCATCCCAGACCATATCAAATCATCTAGGCTGCACAATAACCCTTACCAATAAAAAGTGTGGCTCTGCCAGCCTTGAATAGTAACAAGTAATGTAGCTCAGCTTAACCTTGTACATAAACAACAATGAACCATGAAGTAAATGCTGGTGAGCTAAAAGGTTTCATGACTGGAAACAAGGACAAACCTGCAGCAGCTAGTTGTGTACTCAACATACTAAGCTAGTCGCATGTTTTCTTCTCTAAGCATGTCTAAAAATGTAGTGCCGTACAAGCATGTTCTTGCAGCACTCCACATCCTGCGTCTTTTTATATATAGTGGAAATGGAAAAACACTACAAATGTGACAACACCATTGAGCCAAACAGCCATTATCCTAACTGACAGGCTAAACCAAATATTTGAGTAACACCAACTGTTTTTAAAAGGGCAGTATTTTCTGCATATATAGGTATATAGGTAAGTGCTGTAACTAATGATTATTTTCTCAATTCTGTCTATACCATGTCAGAGAATTGTATTAGTGTGTCCATTACAGTTTCCCAAAGTCCAAGGGGGTGTCTTCAAATGTGTTTTTTTGTCTGGGCTGTGTACATATATGAATGTATGGAATCCTCAAATGTCTGTGTATAGGAGTCTTGTAACTTAAGATCTGAGGATAATGTAGCTGGACATACGTCAGGTTACGAGGGGTAACAGGCCTGTACATAAACCTATAAACTGTACATGCTTATTTACATGCTTCACCTCATGTGCTCTATACATTGGATACTGAACATTACATTTAACAGTCCAGTCACTTTAGGTCAGGGTGTTACAACAAACTTATTTGTACAAAAGTACAACAATAGTTCAAATGCCGACCTTTCAAAAGTCTCCTCTTCAAGGCATTTGTGATGTTGCACTTGTTTGTACAGAAAAGTGATACAAGTGGTTGTATAAAAGACTGAAACACAAGACTGTAGAGTGTTTGCTGAATAGTTACTTTGAGAAAACAAAAATGTGAAAAAGTGTGCTGGGGATGAGGTTCAGAAGTTGTTCAATGATGTATCAAGTACACCTTTAATGCATGAAGGCACTGGATGTAGTAACCACATTTCTCCACTTATGCAAAATGTCTTCCCATTCATCAGGTATGATTATAGATGAAATGGTGGCAGGTAATTTTAAAGTTCTGCATTGTCTGATCTATGCCAAACAAATCACAAGGGAAGAGATGCAGGTAAAGAGATACAAGTTGGTTAAGAATCTTGACGGTTGAGACACTGAGATGTCGATGGTGCAAAAATGTGTACACAACACGTAGCGTACTCATATGCCTGTGTGTCGCAGTCTTGTAACTTATACTGGATGTACATTGGGTCACATACAGTAAGAAGGCTATATATAAACCTATTTATATTCTTGACCTCATGTGCTCTGTGTGCACATTTCCATACATGATTGGCAGAGGAATGCATTCACTCCACTGGGGGGGGTGGATGACCGACATACCTGATGTGGGTTTAAGTAAGTATACAATCAGCTGTCATGTGATGTCATGTACTGAAGAAGCAGGTTTCACTGTTTCACTTTCAATGTCACTGCTTATCTTAACACTGTTTTCCATCAGCCTTACCACATCTTCTTTATACTGACATGCCAACTTTTCCACCTCAGCCAAGTATTAAAACTCTTTGACTTTGCCCTGATTAGGTATTTTTACTGGGCGGCATGGTGATGCAGTGGTTCGAGCTGCGGTTCGAGTCTGGGCCTTTTCTGTGTGGAGTTTGCATGTTCTGTACCTGCATGGGTTATTGCCAGGTACTCCGGCTTCCTCCCACAGTCACGTTAGGTTAACCGGTGACTCTAAATTGCCCATAGGTGTGAATTTGTGTGAATGGTTGTTTGTCTATATGTGTTGGCCCTGCGATGGACTGGCAATCAGTACAGGATATACCCCGCATCTCGCCCAATGTCAGCTGGGATAGGCTCCAGCCCCCCGTGACCCTTAACGGATAAGCTTTATAGGTAATGGATAGATGGAGGTATTTTTAGCGGTGCATCATTCACCGTTTTTCATGTGCATATGATCGCTATGGACATACAGCATGAAATCTTTTAGGTCTCGTAACAGCCTCAGTTCTTTGTGGCATGGACTCCACATGATTTTGGACACGCTGCTCTGAGCTTCTGGTTCATGTTGACATGATTGCATCAGCTGCACATTCATGCTAATCTCCTGTTCTACCACATCCCAAAGGTGCTCTACTGGATTCAGATCTGGTGACTGGGGAGACTGAAGATCACTGAACTCATTGCCAACAACTCCCTTGTTTATGAAACCAGTCTGACACGACTGTTACTTCGTGACATTATCATGCTATAAGTAGCCATTAGAAGATGGTGAATTGTGGTCATGAAGGGATGCACATGGTCAGCAACAATACTCAGACAGGCTGTGACATCCAAATGATGATTGATTGGTATAAAGGAGTGAAAGTGTGCGAAGAAAATATTCTCCCATGCCATTACATGGATTTATGCTCAATTCTGACTCTACCATCTGTGTGCCTCAGCAGAAATGGAGATTCATTAGACCAGACCAAGTTTTTCTTCAACTGACTAGTTCTGGTGAGCATGTGCCCACTGCAGCCTCAGATTTCTGTTCTTTCTTCTTGACAGTACTGGAGCCTGATGTGGTCTTCTGCTGTTGTAGCCCATCTGCCTCAAGGTTTGACGTGTTGTTCATTCTGAGATTCTTTTCTGCTCACCACAGTTGTAAAGAGAGGTTATCTAAGTTACTGTGGCCTTTCTCTCAGCTCAAACCAGTCTGGCCATTCTCCTTTGATCTCTCCTTTTTATTTTCTCGCACTATTCTGGGTAAAATCCCAGGAGATCAGCAGATTCTGGCACCAACAATCATGCCACGGTTATAATAACTGAGATCACATTTTTCCCCATTCTGCATGAAATCGTGTATCTGCATTTTATGCATTGTGCACTGCTGCCACATGATTGACAGTTAATGATGTGAATTGTATGCTGTGGCCTTTGTAGTCACCAGATCTCAACTCAACTGCACCCCTATGGGAGATTTTGGACCAACAGTTTACACCATTATCACAATACCAAATGGGAATATCTATTAGAAAAATGGTGTTCCATCCCTCCAGTAGAGTTCCAGAGACTCAAGGAATCAATGCCAAGGTGCACTGAAGCTGTTCTGGCAGCTTGAGGTGGCCCAACGCCTTGTTAAGAGACTTTATATTGGTTTTTCCTTTGTCACCTCTCTGTGTGTCCTCCTGAACTCGGTCACAAAACCAAACTGCAATCTAACCACAGAGCACACATTGATCTGTGGGGTGTGGATGCAACACAAATCTGTCCTCATATGATTGATTTATGGAATTCGGGTTACAGACTCTGAATGTACACTATGTGTGTGCAGTGGTGACCACCGAGGTGACTGGAGCTGCCAGGAGCTGCCCCCTCACTGAAATGTCTTCTGCTGTCACCTTGACTGACCCAGTTTGTCTTGCCGAGCAGCTATTCACTTAAAGCCAGACTCATGTTTGTTGCTGTCAGTCACACTTTAAAGACAACAGGAAGTCTAAACATGACATTAGACCAACACACTCACACATACACATGCAGCCACAGCTCTTGATGCCTAAGAACTAGCCATTAGCCATCAAGAGAATTGGGTGAGAAGGTGAGCAGAGGTGCCAAATTTCTACAATGTGATTTTTTTTGTAAAAACAAATGCCTTTTGCATTACATCGTTGTGTAACTAACTAATAGTACATTTTATTGTGCAGTCTGTAACACATCCAATTATAGACTGTGCACCAAATACCTAAATTGGGCTAAATATACAGTATGTGAGTGCTGTTGACAGATTACCTGTCAGGTTTTTGATGCTTTACTACCTCTGAATTTTGGCAGAGACCTTTTCAAAGCTGACTGTTTTGGTCAGTAACCTATAGATCTTTATATCCTCCAACAAACAGCTGGGGTTAGGACAGAATACGTTCTCTAAGAATACCACCAAGAATGGGTGCTGCTGACTTTGAAATGTCTCCCTTTAGCTGGAAAGAGAGCTCTTACTATTTTTAGGTATAATGAACATGATGATCACAATTTTGGATGTGGGTGGTGAGATTATTTTTTTAATTACCCTGGTCTTTGGCACAGCACGAAAACACACAAAAAGGAATGTAGTCGCAAGCAACAATAAGCAGGGTCCAAGTATAGTCAGCACCTTTACCCCTATACTGTCAGCTCTGCTGGCAAATGGGGCACATTTTGTTTTCACTACCTTAAAGTTAAATACAACAGAGGTCTATGAGAATAAATGCATCTTAAGTTTAAATAAAAAATTTTAACTTTTCCAAAAAATAAGCTGAAAGAAAAAGTTTGCGTTCACGATAAACTAAGAAATATTCTGAGATTTTCATGACATTTGATCACACATTTGGCAAGCTAGGACACGTTATTTATACAGTACATATTGGTGAAACATTTACTGTCATTGTGTCTTCAATTTTCAAAAGATTCAGAAACAACATTTAATTTCCAGATTCTAAATCAGCTCGGTTTTAGTAGCATTTGAACAAATACGTCAGGAGTTTTAATTAGAAAAATTAATCATGCAAATTTTGAAAAAAAAAAAAGCAGAGTGAGGGACTTGGTACTTGACCAATGGTGTAAAGTTTCATCATATACTGCAAGACGTGTTGTCTCTACGACATTCTGCTGATTTTTGACATTTGCATGGAGGTATGAATGCCTTATTGCTAACTTCTGATTACTGGCTTGTATACCCTATGCACATTGATTACCTGAAACTAAATTTCACATGCTGACTGGGACATGACACCACAGTTTCTGCCCTCTTAGTGTTAGAGGAAAACATAAATTATGAGATATAATCTTTTGGAATTTATGCCGCTTCTTAAGGGCTGAATGATCAACACTGAACAGTGAATCTCAGAGCTAGCATCCAAACAGGTTGACCAAATTTGGTTACAATAGCTTGAACCAATTTGATTTATGAGCAATTATGTGAAACTGAATTACTCCCAAAGGAAATGGGGTATTTAAAAAAAGTAACAACTATGGTGCAGCTTTGGTCGAGACTTTTGATGTGTGAAATTTTGTGAAGATTAAATCAAATCTGAAATATACACAGCTCAAAACCACAGGATCAGAGAGGGTGGGCCTGCATTCAAAAACGTTGCGCAATAATCAACAGAATCCAGAGAAAAAAGAATTTAGTTTCAGGCTCATATTTCCAGCTCAGACAGCCAATTATAATTCTGATGTGGAAAACAAACACCAATCTAGGAACAATGGATTAAGGCTGCTGCACTCAGTGGTGGCACACTTGAGGTGGGGATATGATGGGCGGCTTGTTGCTGAACTGAAAAACAATGAAGTGTGTAGATTTTTGGACTCGAGGAGCTGAAGAGCCTTTACCTGCTACTTGTGTTTTTCTTGCTTTTGCTTTTCCTTTTCAAGCTTTCCCTCTCTCGACTGCTGATGAAGGGTGGCATGGAGGCATAGCCGTGTTCTGCTTCTGCAAGAAAATAAACAACATACTGGTCACATGTCCTGATATCTGGCAAGGCAAAATACAGTGAAAAGAAGCCAAACTGGGAACAGGCAGACTGCAAAATGTGCCACATTTGATCCTTTAGGCATTCAGTAGCAACGGCTTGTGCTGAAGTGTAGGCATGCAATGAATGGATTTCATGCAGTATATTTATACAGTATTTTCTCCCCTCAGCCTGGACAATGATGTCATCTTGAACTGGAATAAACCCCACTAGCAAACCACAACAGAAGGAAAGGAGGGGCCTCAATGAAAACAATGTCTCCCTGCACATCTGACTGCATCTGCCACATATGCATTCATTCTTTCATTTTCACAAATTAATAATAAAAGGCAAATAAAAGGCACGTGTGCAAACACACACGTGCCTTTTATCTAAAAAAATATCTGAATATTGATTAGCACCTATTTTGGGCAGGCGATGAATTCTGTTGTATTGTGCTAAATTCGACAACCTTAATGTATTTAATGCATGGCCCGATGACATGATGTAAAAATAATAACAACAATAATGATAATAAAGGACTGGCACAGACTTCAAAATGACAGGTGCATATATTTGCGTGACTTGGGGGGGAGGGGTGTCGATGTAATTTTTCAGAAATAAAACAGACCGTAGTAAACAATACATTTATACTTTACCTCGTTCCCTGCGATCGAGGTACTCGGCTGCTTCGATCAACATCTGCACCATTCCGATCGCCGCCATCTTCAACAATAACACTGATAATATAACAATCCGATGAGGGATTCCGTGGCTGTACACAACCAGCTTCAGGTCCTATAACTGGCTCTGCCTCTAACACTCAGGTGCCTCGCTGTTCTGTCACCGATTATTTTAAAAGGCGAGAGGTTACCTTAAAGAGTTACTCCTGCAGCGTGTCAAATGGGCTATTTAAAAGTTAAAGGTCGTGAATGAAGCACCAATCCGTTTTAAAAGCTTTACGGTTTTCGTCCTTAATTAATGGTTGTTAAAATGGTTCAGGTGAGGGTTTGGTGTTAGCTGGCTAGTCAAGGCTGGCGCTAACACTTCTTCAGCAGTTATGGTTGTTTTGTCCCTCTTTTTAAAAACAAATTGTTAGCTAAATATTGCTAGTTTTAGCTGTTCGTAGTTCTTCGAAAAACGCGGTTTGTGGACAAAAAACGAAGGCTTGCTTAACGTATATAAATAACTCGAGTGTTGAGTGTATATTGGTTTGGGAAAAAATGAGTTGGCTAATGTTCGCGCTGATGGCAATTACCAGAATAACGATGAAAAGTTCCTCCTAGCTCGATTGTATGGTGTAAAGATTGAGCCAATCGAAAGACAAGAACGTTGTTGTCTTGTTCACTTGTCAGAGACTTGCCTGGTGTGAAATGGAAAGAAAAACAAGCTAGCTGTCTATAAGTTCAACCGACGATGTCATCCAACCTTTTCGGTTCGGGGCTATGTGGCTGGCTAGTTTTGTGCTGGTTTATCGCTGATCACGCGTGATACGTCTCGCTGGAAATGCAGATAGCGACTGACATCAGCTGAGGAACACTGAGTGTTTATCAAACTGCTTCCAAAATAGTGGCTTGTTGATCTGGACGACGGCTAACTACTGTACTTTACCACAAAGCTACTGTGTGCCGAGATGTAATTGGGTACATAACAAATCAAGCTGCTATTGGACGGTCAAGCCGTCAATCATAAAGGGGGTTGGCACTGACTGCCACTGAGGGCCATCCTCAGCCATTTTGGTTCTAATTCACATTGGAAAATACGCACTACATGGATCCGCAATGGACATAGTTTCTACACCACGCACCCTCGTGCCGTGATTAGTTGCTTTTCTGATAAACTTGTTATCTATTGGCCGCAGTGCCCACGAGCTAAAGTGACAACGCCCGCTTCTGACAGAGGACACACCCATAAGCCATGCTGTTTCGCGGTGTATGGCAATGATTGGCTCCGCTGATGTTGTTGGTCTTATTTCTTGATCAGTGATTGGCCAGATTCACATGTTCTCTTACTATTGGTCTCTCGTTTCTCCTATCACAAAAAGTCTGTCCGCGCAGGCGCACGCCCACTGCTTTCAGAATCATGATGGCAGTGAAAGCCCGTCTCAATACAATCTATGGTGTCAAGATGAGACGGATGCCCATTACAAGCCAGATCTGGACCAATAATAAAATGGAGCGGATTTATTTACTGAAAATCATCCTTCGTCTTGGTCTAAATTTAATACTTGAATGGGACGTCTGCTCATAGCGCACATTTACAGAGGACACCAAACTGGATTAAATTCGGCTACACAATACATAGAATACACGTTTGACTCAGAGCCTGTTGCACTTACTCTGTAATACTGTGATCACACTTAGGAATGTTAAATGTCATAGTGTAAATACATACAGCAGTTACAACAGTTATCATCTAGAAAGTGTTCCTGGACATCGAGGTAGACGCAGTTGGCTTTAATACATTTTCACAAACAGAATGCAAACCTCATTTTAAAATGCTTTTATTTCAAATAAAACACCATCCACTTCAACAACATAAAGCTCCAGGCATTGTGTCCACACAGGATCTCCTCTCAATACTCAGCTGTGGCCTACTGCAAGCACTAATATTTACATGTACGTGTCTACTTGTAAAAAGATATATACAGAATTGTTTCCATCACACAAAACAAGTTAGAAATAACAGGAAATAGCACAATATCCACTGTGAAGGGGAGGACAGAGGTAAGCTTCTTGGGTATCACAATGAGTTGCTGATACTTTCAAGCGATGAAGTCCAGTGGTCTGTTGAATCCACCTTTTCTGTTCATGTACTGCCTAAAAAAATAAATATATAGGAAAACATTACATCACTGTTACCCTCGCAACACTTGCGGATTACATCATCGAGCACCAATGGGAGAGCCAGGATATCTGCATAGAAACACCTGCAGAGGTGATTGGCTACAATAACACTGGTTGATGCTGAGAGCGCCCACTGTGAGGGGACTGAAAAGTTGACGTTTTAACTCAGCAGCCTGACCAACAACTGGGGTTCAGAGAATAACTTCAAAAAAAGATCACTGCTTATGAAACCTTTGACTGTGACTATGTGCAGCACTGTTGTAAAGCTGCATGACCCACAAACAGCTCTGTACTATTAAGAACAGTTTTTCTTGCTGTTGACGTACCTGTATTTTCTCTTCATGGTCACATTGACAGCATATGCATTAACTGATCCATCGGTTTTCTTCCCCTGTTTGAAAACAATGTTACTGCATCTCACATGTCACACATAAAACAGCACAAACATTACAATTCAAGTTATAGTGACATTAATTGACAACTTTTCTTACTAAAACAAATGTGTTTAGTTTAGAAGCTGTCTAATCCTTTTCAAAATGGACAACAAAATACAGCAAACACACAACAGAAAGGTGGAGCTGAAATATATCAAACAAAATACTATACAATGAATGTTTGATTTACTTATGGCTGTATAAAACCATGATGGTAATAAAAAAAAAAAAACATTATAAAGACACTGAGATTGTCCTGAATGTCCAATATGCATTTTATAATACAGTTTTTTTGACCCTCAAAGGGTGCAAAGTGCAACTTTTCTGTGAACAAATTCATTAGCCCTCACTGGCCATCTCAGTATTCCCTTTAAATTCATATGCCTCCAGTTGCCTCACTGTGTTATCCTTTTCAGATGCTCTAAGTCTGCAGCTGGAAGGTTTTTATTATGAAGGAGTTGCAAACAGCTGTTCTAAATTAAGATTTTTACAATTTTCTGTTATAGTCAGCTGATCAGTCTGAAATATTGTAAGAGAGAAACGACTCTCATCACAGCTCCAGGACAAATAGATATTAACCAGGTAGCAGTGGGGTCTCTTAGATGAAGAATGATCTTTCAGCAAGGAACAACTACTACTACCTTGTGCGAATGCTACTGGTTCTTTCAATCATAGCTGTTGTTCACACTATGTTTTCAGAAATTCATATATTAGAAGTTAAGATGTTCTTTAAATGACAGTTACACTGGGGCGGCTCGGTTGGAAGCATAGATATGATGGTTGGAAAGCTCACCACTGACATCTGTTAGATGAACGCACCATGGGAAAACAGCAGGTCTGAGATCAGAGTTCTTTATCCTTATTGTGAATAGTGATGTTTAAACCTTAACACAGACACTTCCTAAAGGGCATTTAGGGATCATGTTGAGAGAGAAAGGTAAAAGCCCAAAAAATTTTGTGACAGTGATGAGGAGGAGACTATTAACATTCGCAGCTCCACCGAGGCAAGTCAACAATGTAAGCCCAGCCTTGGCTCAAACAAGCCCAGCTGGCAAGCACTGTGTCCTCAGTAACACCCACTGGTGTGCTGACCCTCGGGATACTGGGACAAACAGGCCGGTGAAGCGTCAAAAATCCATCAAGTTTTTACCAGCTCTGTCTGTCTCTTTACCAGCCATCTCGGTGTGTCTGTCATTCAGGGCGCGCATGAGAGTGCGCTATGTGTGTGTTCCAGGACTCTGCTACTGGCCAATCACTTATGTTATCAACTACTGACCCCAGGTCAGTCCCAGCCAACAGCTCAACAACTTTTCTGGGGGAAACCCTGCACATCAAAGTGTTGACAAATTGGTGTGTTGAGCCAGCTCAGAGAAACAAAAGCATGTGTGCCTATCCTCAGTTTAACTGAAGAATGCTATGAATATTATCTGAAATACACTGCACCTCCTTGTGGCTGTGTAACATAGGGCACCCTTGTATTCTCACCTTGGTGGAATCAAAGTTACCAAATCCCATCAGTTTCATCATCTCAATTTCCTCTTCTGTTTTCCCTTGCATGTCCTCCGCTGTTAAAAAAATATGTTGTCATTGAATTTTGGCAAAAACATAAATGCTGCACTTGGAAATAGCAACACTGAAAGCTGAACTTCCTGCTTAAGTTATGTGAATATGAAATGTCAATATATTCATAAAACCTGAAATCTGAATTGGCTTTGCTGCCTTTTCCTTAACGTCTTTGCGCTCATCGTCACGCCGATCTTTCTGTCTCATAGGAGAGAGGGAAGAGGAGCGATGACGTCTAGCAGGAGACCTGTGCAGAGGGAACACACAGATGGCTGCAGGACGGGTTATCACAACTACTGAAGGCAGACGTGTCTGCAACTAAGGTGATTAATGTTGTTCATGGTTTTCTGATGGTAAATCAGAATAGATCTGATAGTTTTTAATAACATTTGATTTATGCCATTGACCTGAAAAGACAACCAGATACACCAACAAAGAGAAACATTATTCAGGATTTTGAAAAATTCACCTTGAACGCCTCCTGTGAGGAGATCGTGAGCGACTTCTGCGCCTGTCTCGGTCCCGATCTCGAGAACGGGAACGATCCCTCTCCCTTCGCCTTCGCTCACGCTCCCGTGACGTTGAGCGAGAACGTCTTCTCTCTGCAGGAAAGGTGGAAATGAGATCATGACATTAGCTGTAAAATGGGGAACTTTAAACTGGACATATCAGCATCCACACACTGTTACATTCTCTCTACACAGGATTTAAGAGATTTTATTTTTTGCTTTGTTGTGCTTCTCTGCAACTTGTTTTAAATGTGCTACACAACATGTAAAAATGTCACTGGCACCATACATGTATAACTCCTATTTCAGTATTGTATACTGCTGTTTCTTAACAGAGATACATAAAATTCAAATGTGCTCCATAAGGCAATGGGATTACTACAAGGTGACTGACAGAATTAAAAAAATTAAGAAACATGCTCTGAAACTGCCAACACATTGTTAGTAGTATAATTGTTTGTTTGATATAATTACAGATAGAGAGATACAGAGTTGTCAAGATTGTTTTCCTTTAATCTTAAGACTTTTGATCACTTCAGGTAAGCTAAAAGTATGCAAGAACACATTAGCACACAGCTGATGTTCCACATGAAAGCTAAGCCTCTGATCTCAACCAGTTTCCCCTTAAAAACCTATATGATTTGGTTGGGAATACGAATCACTGCTTCATGAGATCCAGTTTCAACCAGTATCCTGTAAAACACAGTTGTGGTTGAGAAAGTTGTGACAGGAATGTCACTGTTGATGCTGAACACTATGTGGAACATTCTGTCATATGATACTCAGTGTCAGGATAATTGGCAGATTTAACCCCAAACCCATCACCATCAGTCTTTGATACCAGACAAACCTGAGATAAGATGATAATAACCAGTAACATCAAACATTTCACTCACCTGTACCATGTTGCATATGACAAATAAAGTTAAGTCATGACACTCATATTTGGTGACATACTTTTAAAAAGTTTTATTTTTTATTTACATTTTACAAGCTGATGCTGAAACTGATGATAGGGTGACATGCCTACCTCTACGCATTCCCATTGATAAGGCAATACAAGCAGCTTATCTTTCAATTATGGATGAAAACGCCACAGAACAGCTTTAGTTGGGACCACATGTCGGGAGTGCCATTATTTTGACAGACGCGAGTCACGATTTTAGTGGGAATTTTTACATTTCATTCATGTCACTATCACTGGAAAAACATAAAACTGACGGTGCGATTTTTGCTTTTACAAGTATCTTGCCTTAAATCTGCACGATATGATTGGCAGCCCGCTGCATCTCCGTAGCACAATACTTTATTTATAATGGTATGTTGCAACCCATTTTATCTTTGCCAAAGAATTGCAGCTTTTGCGATTCGGATATTTGACAACATAGCACTTAGCCATGTTGTGATTTAGTTCATATTTCTTTTCATTGTTCAGCTCTTCCACTGTTTGTTTAAACTGGGCAGCTTCATACAAACAGTAGCATCAACTCTACAGACAGTAGCTTCAGTTTATCTGTATGTGCGCCGTAATGTGTGTAAAAATAGACCTAGAACATTCAGTTAGCCTGCACATACTCACACAGCTGCAATACGCATTTACTACGATAAAATCTAATAATACCGGTGTCTAACGTTATGTGTAATCATGCTGAATACGACAGCTAACATTACTTAAATAAATACACGGAGGAACATGTGTAGTGGGGTAACTTTAGAGAAAGGCTGCATTAATGTTATCCACGATTCAAAATCAGTGTTAGAGATAGAAAATAATAAACATGCGTATTTGCTCTCTCCCAGCGTAGAACAATTTTATCGGAGATTGCTGATCACACGTAGGCTAAACGTTAGCTAATTTAGCTACTTCTACTTTCTTACCTCGTCTTTGCGGAGTTCGGCTCCTGCTCCTGCCCATCTTCCTAACAGATCAAATGTTGCCGCTGTAAAACAACGTATTAAATAGAGAATCTGTAGTTGCAGTTATTAGCAAACTGTGGATTGTTTGAATTTCTCTAACGTTAATGGCTGCCACCCAAGGGACTCTTTTGTTATCTCTTGTGGTTGGTACGCAAGGTTCCGGTGACTTTTCAGCGTAAGAGCGCCCCTACCGAGCTGGAGGTGAGCCTTCATCTGTGTTGTTATACAGCTGCTGGCAACATCCTAAGTATTAGGAGGGCAGTGCAACAACGCATGGGTCTTTATATACAGTCTATGGTCTGGGCTGTTCTGATGACACAAAGAGCTGGCACGTGACATTCTGAGCAAAAAGAAAGATGAAGAAGGTTCATGATTATTATTATTATTATCCATTATTATCCCCAGCTCATGATGGAAAGTACTTAGACTATTGTTGGTACTTGCAATAAATAAATGCTGTGTATTAGTTTTTCAGTTTATAGCATAACAGTACCTTGATGATGACTTTGGACTAATTAAGACAAATCTTCACACAAACAAAACTGATTATACTGTGCAACTGTGTATATTTGCAGCATTGTGTAGCCTCTTCACTCTTTAAGACTACGATCAAAGTGGCAAGTGGTAAATAAAAAAAAGGTGAAAGAAGTGCAAAATAATCAAGAAGAGAAAGACTTAAACTACAAATCCAGTGGGTTTAAATCAAACTTGATCTTTAATGACAGACTGATACATGGTAACCTTGCAACACTCACTTATACATTCTAATATAAAATAAATTAAAACCATGAGCAAACATCACACGTCAGCATTTTGATAACAGCTACTGGTTTAAACGGAAAATTATTACAACTGTTAAGAGGTATTTTGCACACATACATTTAAAAGAAGATGAGAAAAGTGGAATGTTTAGTACCTTCAGTTTATTCTATTACTGGGTTTCAAACTGCATCAACAAGCAACAAATCCTTTACGCTTTATCCCTTTTTTGGTAATAGTGGCATTTATAGCGGCTTGTGTTTTGTTGCGAGCCAGTATATTTTCCCCTGCATTCTTGTTTTCCATGTTCATCCCTGCTGTAATAATGTCAATAGGCTGATAGTTTTACACAAAACCAGCATTCAGAAGAGCACAATCAGTAGCTATCTGTATATTTCTAATGTACTGCACCTGTGCTTACACAGTGTACCTGCAACATCTATCTGATAATTAGAACCAAATCATGACTACAAGATGCCTATGATGATGAACAAATGCAACATACTAGAATGTCAATATACATATGTCGAGTGCCTATAGATGGATAAGGGGTGCATAATTAATGGGAACTTAAATTTCCAGCGTCTTGCACAGGTGTGGAAAAAAAAAAAGAATAAAATTCCAAGCGGCAAGTGCACAGGATCACACTAGTGATCCCAGTTTGAAAAACTAACATGTTCGAATGCCTATACAGTGAAGTTAAGTAATGGTTAAATAGCACAGCAGGTGAAAATAAGATGTGAGTAATACACAGACTGTGTGTGTGTGTGTGTGTGTGTGTGTGTGTGTGTGTGTGTGTGTGTACAAGAAGTAGTGCGTCAGAATGTTGGGTTGTATCTGACCTGGGTCAAATAGTATGTGGAAATAATTATCAGTGTTTTTAACCTGCTTGAGATGAACAACCACATAGATCAAATCAGTGAGCAGCAGTTTACAGTAAAGCAGTTGAAAGTCAGTTTAGCACACTGTGTCTGTGAATTACTGTTTGAATAGATCTGACGTGGTTAACTCCATCTGCTACTCATACACCATACACTAAGAAATATTTCACAGTAGTATTTCACCAAGGCCTAGTGTGTGTGGATGCCTCAGGTCTCTGCTTTCTCCTTCTGCTTCTTGCTTTTCTTCAGGAACGATGGCGGCTTGAACTTCTTTTTCTTCTTGGATGGAGACTTGGAGGGTGAGCCCTCTGGGGTGCCACCTTGCGGTTTGACAGGTGGAGCAGCGGGGGTGGTGGAGGTGTCGTTGGTTGAAAGAGCCTTCATGCCTTTCTCCAGTTCTTCTGTCGTCTGCTTCTCCTCCTCACCTCCGTTCTGTATGGCTGGAGAATCGGTCTTTGCCTCTTCTGCTCCGAGGGTTGAAGAAAAAACAAGAATCTTCAGTGATCAGACAGAAAGGCTTGAGTGGGGTGGAGCTGCAAAGCTACATGCTAGGCATGTCGCTGCAGATGAACATGCTTGCTTAATGAGAAGTGGGTTGTCATACGGTTTCTCTGTACTTACTAGTGAGACAAGACCAAAGCACCAGAAGTGTGCCCTATAAATCAGTGTGGAGTAACACAGAAAAGGACAGACAGATACAGAGGGAGAGAGTACAACAGATACAGTAGGTACACAGACAGATGGATTTCCCTACAAAGGGCTGAAATGTAGAAAATGTAAATCAAACAGAAACAGCCAAAACAACAGATTTGTACCAGACATTTTGACTTTTACACAGGTGTAACTAATAACATTAAAAATGGCTGGACTCCATTTCCATGAGCCCAGGTGTAGGTCATGCCAGCACAGTGGCAGAGCTACACGACATATATGCTTTATTATTCATTACACCTGCGTCATGCTCAGTGTCTTTCATGAGAAACATCTGTTACACATGCAACAAAACCTGACGCCCCATGTTACTCCATACCTAAGCTAACATATATATATGTCATTGGAGAACTGGGACACTGTCTTTGGACTAAGATGTTGCTGAACATATTAAGTGTAACTTTTTAATGCTGTGAGCACCACAATTCAATTCCTTTCACCTCTATTGTATTAGATGGAGGCAGAAATCTCAGACATGATACACACACACACACAAGATATGCAGTGTCTCTTAAAATCAGGAAACATAAAACCAAACTATCTGCTCGGCTAGTTGATATGGCCAGATACTACTAGGAGTAAATGAGTAAATGTGTTTTTTGTCATTTGTCTTGGCCAATAATCAGAATTTTAACCTTTGTACCAAGGTTTCTTGAAATTCCAGATCAATAACTCGGTCTATTTACTGTACTTAATGTATATTCAGCTGCATTTATATGATGATTATAGTTATTTACTCATCAGATTTAGATTTTACATACAAAACAAATTATCATCTTAAAAAAACCTGTTATAAACCACCCTAGAGTAGTAAGCACTACTACAGTAGCAAAATGCTACTTACTATATTCAAGAAAGTGTAAGTAGTAATATTGCTGCATTCTATTCTGTATATGTATACTTTTGTTCTTGATAGTTCATTTTGCTGATACTGTTCTTTTACCTGAGTAACTGAGTGACTACCTAAAAGCCCTGAACAGACAGATATCTTGTATCTTGACTTGTTTGATGCTGTACAGTCCATGGTGAGCCTGAATACCATTCACCACTGATGGCTACGCAGCATCAAAGCTGTTAGCTGCACTTCCATTTAATTTGTTGTATTTCAGTGTGTATTAATATATTATCAAAATTACTTGTCAACATAACTTTAACAATAACAATATTTATATTATACATAATACATACATACAAACATTCTACCTCAGTAAGTCCTGCAGAATTGCACTGTACTCTAAGTGTTGCAATGGATATGGTGAAAGATTCAGATCTGTTTCCTACACCTTCAGACTGTTTCTCCGCTGTAACATGAATTTCTCCTCTGTGGATGAATTAAGGAAACAAATCAGTTTTTTCTCTGTGTCTTTGTCATGGGTTTGAAGTTGGTCAGACTCTAAATTGTCATCTTTTCTATTCAACAATCTGACAGTTGGGGGGTTGTTTGGTCACTGTCAATCACATCTGATCAAAACACACCCACACAGTCCTTATGAAGCACATCATTCACTGAATTGTTGTTGTTTTTGAGTGTTTAAATCAATATCAACTAAATGTGTTTTTTTATTTTGCTGCCTATGAAGTCATAAATAAACTATGTTAATGTTACTTAATATTTGAGGCCAAGCTTCTGAGGCTTTGAAATAAGAAAATAATAATGAAGGATATAACATCTCAATGTGAATATACAGAAAACTGAAATTTAATTGCCCAGTTGTTTCTGAATGAACAAAGAAATCAGAACAGAGACAGTATCTACTGTATATGAGGAGGAGTAACATGGTTGTCAGTGAGTGAGTGGGCAAACACAGCACTAAGTCACACATGAGTCCATGTCTGACTTTGAGCAGGCTGCTGGTCAGATAGCCAGTGTGCAAGCCAAGCAGGGCTGATGGTCAGTGCTCTGCCAAGCCTCACCTGAGAGAGGAGGTTGGCTGGGCGGAGGGCCCTTTGTGGGGGAGGTAGCAGGGGAAGACTCCTTGTCATTTGCCACCTCCTCCCCTACTTGCGCAAATACACACACAAAAACACACAGTGAGGGACAGTGAGGGTCAGCTGTGCAGGAAGTTAAAGTTGTGAGGCAGAGAGAAGTGAACCCAGTTTACACAACAGTCACAAGTGAAATGGATTTTGCTTAAGGGTGCTGAGTGTAGCATTTTAACTTCAAAAATATTTAGAGAATTTAAAACATTAATTCATTATTATTAACAAGAACAGCCAGTGTTTTGTTAGTGTCCACCAGCGTCTACACTGCATTTTACATTGAGTTACAAACAACTAACAAAAATAAGAATCTGTTGAATCTCTTTACAACACAAAATGGTGGAGGGCAAAAGACAGAACAAACGCAGCTAAAGATTTCATACTTTTTATACATATAGTGGAGTGAAAATCAATCAAATTTGAAATTGATATATTCTTATTTTAAGATGTTATACACAGCACCTTTAAGACAGTGCACAATCTTTAGTGGTGAAAAGTGAGGGCTGGCATATAACGCTGTCTATATATCAACACTATATAACCAAAAGTATGCAGACACCCCTGTGGACTAAATAATGCTATAATATAATAATATTTAAAATGGAATGTAGAGAAATATTAAGTTTTCTGGTTTCCTCTTAAAGCGGCTACTTGTATGTTTTCTCTGCTTCTGAACATGGTCTCTTGACTTGAGCAGGTGGTGGTGATAGTTACTTGCCAAGAGCTCCGGCCATTGTCTGGTTTATAATACAAGACGTTAGAATACACCCTCTGAGCAGTGCTGCCTTTACAGGGCAGTCTGGACGCTACAGTGAGTGGTTAGCATGCTAACTTCAATAGAAGAAAAGAAGTGATAGAGCTATAAGCAAAACATTTCTGTGAATCTGTAATCTGTAAATGCTGAAGTTGGCTATGTAGCGATAGCAAAACTTACAAATAGCAATAAAAACCTAATGTATTTGACTATTTTGTTTATCTCTTTTTCTTATTTTGTTGTTGTTAATTTAATAATTTTTTTAGTCTCTCTTCTGAAGCTGCTGTCCAAATACTTTGGCTTTTCAGGTTATACAATTATATGGCTATATAAAATATTGTTATTAATAGTTTTAGTATACAAAGACCATTAATAACAATAATCTAATACGGATATAAGAATAAATCTAGTTCATAACTAAAAAAAACCCAGATATTTACTGCGTACAAGGGTTACTATAGTACTGAGTAAGCTGCACGGTTAAGAAACTAAAAACAGTTAAAATCGTCATTTGAGCAGCTGTGAGTTGAGCTGAATTGACTGTACCGTTGGTCCCTCCGTCTTGTTTCCTCTGCACTTCTTTGCGGTACTCCTCCAGCTCCTGGTCCGTCAGCTGGTTGAAGGGGTTGGGAGGTTCTGGCTCAGGTGGGACTTTGGGCGGGCTGACTGGAGACTAACAAATGAGCAGAGACACAAAGTCACAGCTTTTAGCTCTCCAGTTCAAGAGCAGGAATTAAAGAGGATAAGAGACAGAGGTTTGGCAAGCAGGGAAACCGCAGTTTACCGGAGGACTGTCCTCTGTTATGACACTGGCGAGGACTTGAGACTGTGGTCCTGCTGTCTTCATGTCCTGACGGTTCTGCTGTCGGATCTGAGAAGATTTATTGTAAACATTTTTGGATTCATATGTCAGAATGCAGAAACCAAAGGGAGTGTTCTCCAGATCTGTATTTGCTTAATATGACATGGGCTGTAGGCTATTGTCTATTGCTACTGCAGCTCAAAGGGGTTTTCTGTTTCCCAGTAATGCAGTTATGGCTCTCAGTGGGCCCACACTTGAGGGAACTTCAAGTAGTTTGGAGTTAGGTTTGGGGGTTAGGGGTTGGGTTGTTGTGTTTATATGGCTGCTCTGAAGCCTTCTTTGTATCAACAGAATGTTGAACTTGGGAACATGGGGCCCTGGGAACATAGATACAGTTTAAGGCAAAGATAGGATTTGTGTGAGGCAATAAAGGTCAAAAGCAAGGAAAAGTTACCTTGTTTCGTGTTTCAATCACCTCTTGAGGGTTGGTGAAAAGAGGCACAAACTGGTTTGGGTTCTCTATCTTGATGGATGTGCTACCAGCTTGTGTCACCTCTTCTGTCTTCAGCCACTACAGAAGAGAAAACCAACATCAAAAACAATATCTCACAATCCATTTAAAAAAGATTTTGCAGAAGTCTATGACTCAGAATGTCAAAAATTTAGAGGATCTCATTGCTTCAGACATGGGCTTACAGGAAAAAGGCGTACTGTAGTGTAAATATTCTTTCTTAAATTTTTTTTTCCCTTAAAAAGTATGTTTTTATGAAGGAGATTTTGCCACCAGAGGGCAGACTCTGCACTGCAGTAGTCATCTTTAAGCAGTGTGCTTTCCCCTGCAATGCAGAGGAGAGAGAGAGGAGGGTGGGAGGGACAGAGGAGGAGAGAAAACAGAGATGGATAGTCAAGCTCCTCCCACTGATGTAGGGCAACCAGTCTCATATTGCTTCTCTCTCTGAAGGACTCATCACAGCAGCTCTTTTCTCTAAGGAACGCAAATAAAAGTAAATGCTCCACAGTCTACATCAACCTCCGTATGAACCAGAGGTGGATTTTAGATACAGAAATACCCCTGGTATAATGCACATCAAATATCACCAGTTATATTAGTTAGTTAATTACCCTGTTACCGTGTCTGTCTCTTCCGAGCATCAGTCATCATCTTAACATGTAGCTCCACATCTCAGCAAGCTTCAAGCCCTGTCCTTCTTCCCTCCTCACAGCTAATGTTAATCTCACTCCTGCTTCTGATCCCTCTGCTCTCTAGCTTCTTTTTTTTTCTACATCCACAGACAGGCTACACATCTCTCACAATCTGAATGGCAAATATTACCAAACTTTGAGGTCATGATGGCCACAATCCACCATAGTCTGTAGAATGTTGTGGATGTGGCAATGAGCAATCAGTTTTTGGACCACACTTGAGATTATCATAGTTATTTCTAACATGTGTGGTCTGCAACATTATTTTGGACAGTTCTTAAAATCTTGTAGTGTGATCTGTTCAATAATCACAAGAGATGAGTCCTCACAGTGGTGCGCTGGTGCCCAGGGCTGGCTTGCTCTTGGCTGACTTTTTGGTAAGTGTTGGGGGTGTTGAGCCATCGGGTCCTCTCCTGCTGCTGGCGCTGGGCAAAAGGGTGCTGCCTCAGAGCCGGGTGGACTCCGTCGTCGTCAAACTGGTAGAAGGCTGTGGCGGTTGCGGGCACTTCCACCTCCCTCCGTATCCGCGATCGCTCCAGAAGCACAGGGAAACGGTACGTGTAGCCGGTACGGTAGCCCTGAAAAACAACAGACAGAAGGAGTTGGAGGGTGTAGAGATGCAGTAGACTACATCACCTCACCCTCTGATGGACAAAGGTTCATATTTCACCCACACTGTGCAGGTGAAGTGTGGACCTTTGTCCATCAGTCATGCTGTACTGACATGCATATCCACAGTTACATCTCACCAGGGAACTAAGGCATTTGATGGTATTATTCCTCAAACAAGCTGTGTCATTGCACTTAATATCTGCTACTGGAGAGAAAGTTTCTGTGGTTTGCACTTTGATGTCACAGAACAAGTGTATCAAAGAAGCATTTGCTGTTGAGTTACTGCTGATACAATCTGAACATTTCATGATGCTGCTGCTTCCCATCAAAAGCGTTCCATCTGCAAACCACAGGAAGGCTTTCATGCTTTTATTGTGAAGCAGCCGCAGGAAATGGAGCAGCATTTCTCACACTGCTTATGCTGCGTTCACGATTTATACAGTAGGACAGATGGTAGAGATGCGAAAGATCCCCATGTTTATTACTTTCAAGCATTTACATGATCAGACAACTAGGATAACAAAGTTGGTTGTGTGTTGTTGGTCTTTTCAGGAACTTTCATAATATTGAAAGGGTCTATTTTTTGGTGAGCGTTTTCTCTCTCACCAAACATGTTTTTTTGCCTGGAGCAGGTTATGGTGATAGTCATTTGCCAAGAGCTTCAGCCATCTTTGTGTTTCCAATACAAGAAGTTAGAATAAGCTCTCTGAGCAGCTCTTCTTCTGGGCAGTCTGGATGTACAGTGAGTTGAGATCAGAAAGTGATGAGACGGGCCAGCTGGGCTGGGGCTAGCTAGTTAGCATGCTAACTTCAGTAGGAGAAGTTGCTTTTCATCACTGGAGACAGTTCTTTCTTGGTGTGTAAAGAAATAATGCTGAACTGGCAATGTATCCTCAAGACTGATAAATAAATAGCTGTTAATGCTAACATTGGCTATGTGGCAAAACTTCTAAATAGCTCCCTTTAAACCCCAAGCTGGATATATCTTAGCTGTCTGAAAAACCTTCCCAGTCATAGCTAAAGGACTTGGAAGTTGACATGAATGTTATTTACAGTTTGTACAGTTACTTCCATATGACATGAATGTGGTGATAGCACCTAACAGCAAGTATTCAATAAAAAATGGTGATCTGATTAGATGAAGACCTACAGCTGAAAGACTCTCAGCAGACCTCCACACATCAATGTAAGTAATGGCTTTTAGTGTTCCATCTTTTTAATTCCAACAAATATTAACAAAACTCCTTATCCTCTATCTTCGATCATCACTGTAAACATGTGTCTCATCAGCGTTTACTGTTTCCTACCAGGTTATCCAGAGTCCTCATAAGAGCTTCAAACTCATGCTCCCCGACGCGACTCTTGTGAAGGGGCCCAAAGGTGGAGCCAGCCCAGCCCACGGTGCCGGCCGGGTTGGGTTTATGGGTGGTACGATCCAGCAAAATCAAGTTCTGTTCACCACCAGCACAACACAAAGCTGACACCTAAAAAAAAAAAAAAAGATTTAGAACAAGTTGCAGCATCTGTAAAGCTATTTTTATTCAAGAATGTTATTGAGTTTTTCAGCAAGGTTTTACTTCACACACACATATACACACACATGCTTACATTCATGCCTTCATGGTCCCTTTCTCAAAAGCTTCCTAACCACATTCACTGTGGGTTGGGAAAATATTCTGAAGGATAGATGTACAGTCACAGCGTACAGTCGCATTTCTGCTTCCCTACAGGCCACTGTTGGTCCTGTCAGATTACTGCAGCGTCTCTCTGGCACGCGACTCCCCTGTAGTGTATTATACTGCAGTGCAGAGCTGCCGGCTGAATTACAGTGTGAGGGTACCACAAGAAGGGCAACTGCCCAGGTGGAACACTGGTGTATCTATATTATGTGCACATGCCAGCTCACTCTCCCACTCACATACACCTACACACATGCAGTGGCAGCAGTTTGAATCCAGTATGTCAGCTGTTAGTCAGTAGAGGGTGTGTGTGTGTCTCTGTGTGCCTGTGTACAACCTGGATCTGGCAGGCAGCCTGGATGTGATAGATGGTGTAGAAGGCCTCCTCCACAGACTCCCCAAGAGCCACGATGCCGTGATTTCTCAGCACCAGAACCTGGGATACACATAAAACCATCATTAACACTGGAATAAAAGCAACTCATGAGTTTAAACTGGGAGCAGCAGCACTGGCTTCAATAATTAATCCAGTGTAAGGCAACATCACTTTATGTCTTCTCTGTTCATTTTTAAAGCTTAAACTATCCATGTTGGAGGCACAGTAGCAGTACCTGCTGAAATGGGTGATGATATGCAGGTATCACATTTATGGTTTTGCTTCCCATGATCTGCTCACCTTACAGGTGGGTCCCAGACTCTTCTGCAGTTCCACTCTGTCCTCCTCCTCCTCCATGACTCCATTGTAGTCATAGTAGGCCACGTCACCAACCAGCAGAGCTTCATGGGACAGTGGTAGGAGGCCACACTTCATAGCTGATACCTGCAGATAATTAGCTTTCAGCTGTGGCAGCAGAGTTCATGAAACAGGCTCATATTCTCAATGTTGAAGACACAATGTTCTCTACAAGAAAATCCATGCTGGGCAATGATATTCTAGGTCTAGGCTATGAATGACAGCCACTCAGCCATGGCTTCCCTTGTGAATCTGGATGTGACCAGCGGAAGTGTAATGCTGTCTCCTCCAAACAAGACAGGACAGAGCTGTGAGCTAATGCCAACCTCCCCTGGCATCAGCCCAGGATGACTCACCGCTGCTGTGGCCGGTGTGTGGAGGTGAAGCAGGCAGCGAACATCTGGCCGGGCCGAGTAGATGGCCGAGTGCAGGCTGAACTTCTCTGTGTCCACGCCCAGGTTGGTGCTGCCCTTTTCTACCACCTCACCCAGGATGTTCACCTTTACCTGTGAAACCACACAGCACCATCAGTATGTGTTTCTCAGAAAAGTCAGATTTGGCAGTATCGCTTTTAAATAAGATATCCACAGTTTGAAGCAACAGGATCCTCTTGATCCTCTTTGATGTTTGGGGAAACAAAAGCATTAAAACAGATGTGCACAGAACCAGGTTTTAGCCAATTGAATGCCGTGCAGTTTTTCTTGAACTTCTTGCAACTTGCTTCAAAATAAATATTATTGTCATGCATTAGCATGATGCAGCAGAATTTCATCCACACCCTGTTTTTTTTCTCTGACGTGGGTTTAGGGTGATAGATGAGCTGTGGATGAAACTGCCAACAGAGAGAGGTTGCAATGATATCATCATAGAATTTTAATGTTGTGAAATTATATGATAATCACTGCTGTTAGGGAGGAAAATTCATTCAAAGAGTGTGTAGACAGTGGAGCACTGAAACTGTGACAGGCACTGCTCACTAGTCTCTGAAATGACTCAATGAATAATCATTTCTTTGAAAATAATAATAAACAAAAATGAAAGAATACATAATACTATAATACAGGTCGACAATCATAGTATTTCTGATTAATAATATACAAATCTTGCAAATATTTTCATCATATCAATAACATTTGCAGGTTGAATTCACGTAAACAGCCAAAAGGGCCAAGTCACATGCGTACAGTCTTTATCCTGACTGTGATTAGTCTTACTCACCAGACTGGATCCAGTCACCTCGCTGTAGGCCAGGCCGTCTGGAAGCACCAGGAAGTGTTCCTGTTCTTTACTGACACGTAGCTGGGAGGAAAAAGGACATCAGTAAAGACAGACGATGGCAATAATGCAAAACACTGTGTGAAAACCCTCCTGGTGTCTTTCCATTTGCACAGAAAGATGAAAAGATGAAAACAGCACAGAAACACAGATTTCTATCATCTGATCACAGATAACAGGCTTCTTCCTAAGCTTGTTAGCGCAGCACTTTTCTTCTGTATCTACTGCTCTGACTTCATACCGTATGTCCTGTCTCCTTCATATTACTTTGCGTTAATCACTCTGATCATACCATATACAAATCTGTTCAGTAAATATGTCTTAAAGAAAAAATAAGACAATGTTTGGAACATAATCTGAAAAGACAGTAAACTAACAGTGAGACAGGTGCGGCTGATCTGGGCCCAGCCATAGAGGTCGAACAGGCGATGGGTGCTGGCCAGCTTGCAGCGCATCAGCCTCTCCCCCTTCACCATGCTGCCAGGCTCCCACCCATGCAGGTCGTTGATGGGTGTCACCATCATCATGTCTGTGTGGTGGGAGAAAGAGAGAAAACCAGACAGAGACAGAGAGTGAGTGAGGATGATGGTCTGCAGACAACAGAGGTAAGTAGGAGAACGGTTGATTCATACATTTCAACATAAGAAAAATGGCACTAATGGAAAAAACCACGGTTTGTTTTGTGTTGTTTAGTACAAGTAAATATTCATGAGTATCCATGACATGGATAACATGATATTCTACCAATGTAATAATTCATCATCATGCCTTACTAGGCAGGGCAACTTACAATCACAGCTGCTGAACATTATCTATAGGATTCCTACAGAGATAGAACTTTTCATTTCAGAGATTCTTATTGCTTAATGAGAACTGTTGCAATATAACACAACCAGGCACTGCCTGCCCTGAAGGATTCACCATTTCTCCTAAAAAGTGTTCTTAGCATTTGGTGAGCAATACCAGGTCCTGCTATATGAATCAAATGCATCCATTAATTAATGTTATTAGATACACCTGTGTCAGACAAGCATGAAACACCTCCGAGCCATCAAGCAAATGAAATGACTGAGAATGGAAGCAGAATGGAAGATTATCCATACTAATTTATGATCAGTGGACACAACATCCAGTCTAATCATGAAATGATTACACTACCCACGGGAACAGCTGATGGTCTAATAATGGATAATCCAGTGTTAATGATGGGAAACTGAGGCGAAAAGCAGAACACTTGGATTAAAAATAAAATATTATTGATTAATGGTATTAATATCCGCTAGTATTCAACAGCAGTTCTGTAATGTAGGCACCAGGGTTTGACGAAGTTAGAGATAAAAGTATCCAAAAAATATCTCTAGTTGTGCTGTATAAACGTTCTTTTTTTTAATTTATTTTTTATAACTGTGCATCATCAGTCTGACAATGTCACTTAAGCATAATGATAAATCAATGGAGCACTCTTTTAAAGGTTTAATCAAAGATTTTGTGCACATACTGGAAGGGGAGACCGGCAGAGCAGCTGGAGAACCATGTGAAGCCATGAAATCAGCGAGCTGTCTCAGTGCCCAGAGGTTGGATGAGCTGCCACCCTTCTTCATCTGTTCCTGAATGAGCACATCCAACTCCTCCCTGAATGACTACACCCACACACACATAAACACAAATATTAATGCAATAGCATGCATACATGTATACATAAAGCACAAAATACAAACAGCTACAGTTTTATAAGAATACTCAATCACAGCCCTTCTATGTAGGATTTAAACATTTCTTCATAAGATGGACTGTCTCGTTTTCTACGCACAAAACCTCATACCATCAGGATAATTAGAAAATTTCATGGGAACTTGAACACATGCACTGATTCACAAATACTCCTACACTACAGAGGTGTGTGTGAATAAACATATTTCATGAGTCAGCCTCTCTCCATCAGGCCTTTCACTTCATGATCAGCCTCACCACTTCACACACAACTTCATCAGAGTCATGTAGCTTCACTGTTGCCCTCCCATATGCAGGAACACAAATAGTCATGCACTCAGAGTGGAGTCCAGGACTGTCTGCAGCCCAGGCTGTCAAGTGGCATTTGAGAAGACTTTACTCTAATGTGGGAGATAATCACATCTAGAGGAGAGGAGCGGGAGACAGAGAAAGAAAGAGGAAAAAGACAAAGACAGTAAATCATGCAAACATGGCCAGACAGCAATCTCACCGGACTCTGAAGGAGGCTGGAGATGCGTTTCTTATGTTGGGGTCCAGAACCAGGTGTGGAATGCTGAGGAGACTGGAGGCCCTCAGGGACGCCATCACTGGGGCTGCGCTGCACCGGGGTGCCCTTGGGGGTGGGGGACTTGCTCATCTTCTACTGTTTTGCAGTGGGTGTCTTACAACCAGGTGTGGGTGGGGACAGCTGTAAAGAAAGAGACTCAGTAACATTATAAATGCTGCTTAAACAGCACTTAAATAGAGCAATGCTTACACACTTCCATGACAAACAAATAAGAGTAAACATTACAACAATAAGATGAACTATAGCTGACATATTATACAACACCCTTTTTCACTTTCTTTCCAAGAGTTAGATGAGAAGATCAATACCACTCTCATATCTGTCCATTAAATATGAAGCGGTAGCCAGGAAATGGTTAGCTTAGCTCAGCAGAAAGACTGGAATCAAAGAGAAATCGCTGGTCTGACGATGTTTAAAGGTAACAAAACCCAGCTACCAGCAGCTCTAGAGCTCTGTAGCTAACATCTTACCTCATTCAAAATTAAAAAATTAAAAAAACAGAATACAGAAACTGAAGAGTAAAATGTACCAGACTATTTCTTGGCCAGGATCAGTAACTTCCAACAGTCTTAACTAATTAACTAAATGATTCTTAAATGATTGGTTGATTCTGTTAGCTTTGGACAGAGTCTAGCTAGCTTTTGTCGCCTGTTTGCAGTCTTGCCGCTAAGCTAACCACTCAGCTCTTATCAAAAATGCTGAATTATTTCTTTCACTAACCATTCAAGTGTCAAGTGACACTATAGTTCTAGTTAAAAATATATGTATAAAAATATTGATTAGGATTTTTTAGCAGACCAGCAGAGACCACTGGGCATCCAGATTTTCCAACACTGACTTTGACTATTCTGGCATTTTGTGAGAAACAAGGGACAGCTGGCTGGATTCTTAAACTTCCAAGTCATCCATATGCCAAAATAGTTTGACAAGATTCTATTTCAAAACCTGTGAGTCTGAAAATACAGTAAACTCAGCTTGAAAACATTCTGGAAATTGGCTTGAAGGCAAATCATGACACATCATCAAGTGAGAAACACATTATAAAATCGCCGGCGCTCATTTTAAAAAAATGATGGAACAATTCACAGCAACTGTGACCGACCGTTCAGGAGATTCAGATGGGATGAGTCCAAGGTGCCCACAGGATGATAAACAAACTTACTGATGATGCTGGGACACAACAGTTTCAGTTGTTTCAATTCATCACCTCCAGTTCATTACCAATATGAAATTAACCCAAACTAGGTAACTGTACAGTACAATGGGAGCAGGCAAATTATTATCTAAAGATTAAAAGGCAGAAAATAATGGGTTTAGCCCCAAAAAGCAAATCTAAGAAATCAAGATTTAAGAAAAAAAAATTCCAATTATACTAGCCATACGCTCTTTAAGCAGTAGCCATAATCCTTTCCAGATGATACGACTTTATCATCAAGGTTAATCCTAAGAAATGTAAGTAAATATGCAAATGAGAGAAGTGCAGGGAGAAGCATATTTCCTAATCTTCCTGAGCCTATGAGTTTAAGTCCCCGTCTAAAGATCCAGGGGTGCACATCAGCACAGGCAGAGATAAAAACTCTCAAGAGATCCAACAGAGACGATCAAACATTATATAACAATTGTCAGTTCAATCAATATACTCACTTATGTACAGTTCAACCCCAAGCCAGTCCTTCTGTATCTTGCATTAACTGTTGGCAAGTACAAAAATAAACTGTATACTGTACTGCAACATTAAGCCTTGATTCCCTTGCATTTTCAAATGGAAGCATTAAGATGAGAAACTTACCCTCACATTAAGGATGATGGATTTCTCAGGGCACAGTCCAGTGGAAATGCAGAGCTATAGAAAACGCAGCACTAGCAGTAAAAGCTCACATGCAGACAGCAGTGTTAGAACCACTAACAGGAAGTTAGCTGGTGATACGACTCGGTAATTGGAGAAAGAGTTACGGTAAGGATCTTCAGAAAAGAGCTGGCCACTCCCCAAATGAAGCATACTCAACTCACACACTCTCTCTCTCTCTCACACACACACACAAACAGTGCTGCAGGGAGCAGATAAGGTCCCAAACACACCACACCCTCCCTCCTGTGCCACATCTGACTAACTGACTCAATTACTTACTTGATTTGTTGCATCACTGTAACATATCTATTTGTGCATCCCTGATCACATGCACTCTCAATCCCATCCCTTAGGTCTCTAACAGGCAAGACAGGATTTTTTAAAAAGATGCTCACTCCAAAGGCACAGGAGAAATGTAGATCAGATCCAAGTGCATTACTAAACCTCATTGCATTACAGGTAAGAAACTCTGACAGATGACTAAACCTTTAATGGAGTTTCTGGATAAACTGTGCACTTTAACATCAGGCTTCCTGGGCTCAAAAGCACCGAAACATTACATCAGCAATGACCTAAAGGATTAACTGAGCTCCCTAAACATACACCAGCTATTTTACTTTTAAAACAGATGGTGTTCTCCTTTTAATTTAATAACATATATACCCTTTTCAATTAACATTCAATAGCATTCAGATGGAAGCAGCAGCCCTCTTTCTCTCTCTCACAACAGGGGATGGCTCACAGTGTGTATGACTCTTTCTCTCATGGGGTAGAGGAAGCCCAGCTGCTGACAGGCAGCAGATAGAAAGCCTCTCTCTCCAGGGAGGGTCCTAATGACTAAAGGGAGACATGGAGATCCGGCTCCTGGCCCACCATCGCTGCCTCCTCTTGTCCGTTAGTTGCTCTGTGATGGCCGACCATGATGATGGGTTTGGTTCATGTGCACTCTGGAACAGGTTTTCTTCAAGGACCTCTCTGTATTTGGCTACATTCATCCTTCCCTCAATTCTGACCAGTCTCCCTGTCCCTGCCTCTGACAGTCATCCCCATAGCATGATAGTGCCACCACCATGCTTCACTGTAGGGATGGTATTAGGCATAGCCAGACATAGCGTTTGGACTTCTGCCCAAAGGGTTCAGTTTCTGTTTCATCAGACTAGATCATTTTTTCCTCTGCTCTCAGAATCCTTTGAATGGCGTCTGGCAAACTCCAAGCAGGCGTTCATATGGCTTTTACTCAAAGAGGCCTGCATCTAGCCACTCTACCATAAAGGCCTGATTGATGGAGTGTTGCTGAGATAGTCATCCTTCCAGCAGGTTCTCCCACTTCTGAAGCTCTGTTAAAGTCACTGTTGGATTCATTATCAACTCCCTGTCCAAGGCCCTTTTTGCCCAGTTACTCTGTTTGGTCGGACGGTCAACTCTAGGAAGAATCCCAATGTCTTCCATTTCACAATTACTGAAGACACTGTACTCCTGGGCACACTCAAAGCTTTGGCTTTATATCCTCGTCTTGATCAGCTCCTTGCCACAATTTTATCACAGAGGTCTAAGAGAGTTTCTGGGATTTCATGGCTTGGGTTCTGTCACATTCTAGGCACATCACAAGTATGATTAAAGCAAACAGGACACCTAAGGACTTCACTCTGAATACATTAGTATGAAAGAGATTTCAGATTTTGATTTTTAATAAATTTGCACATTTTCGCTTTGTCATTATGGGATAGAGTGTAGATTGGTGGGCAAAAGTGTGCAAAAAGTGAAGGGGTCTGAATACTTTCTGATGCCACTGTATGTGTTTCTGTCCACTGTTGTAAATCTACTCACTTGCAGTGGTTTAGGAGGTCTGTGTCTGTGAACTGACATCCAGTAGCAGGGAGGCAGACAGGGGTATAATTACCTAAGTAACTCTGGATTGATTTTCTTTGACTCCGCTTTCATTAGGTTTATGTCATTATGGCTGGTCAGGAGATCCCGACCAGTTTTTGAAAATAAGATAAAGCTGAAAAATTGTGATCACATTAAAATCCATTTGCAAATGTTTCCAACTTCATTCTTTGATTTAATCAGCTGAAACAGGAATGTTTTACTTTCTAAAATCTCTGTAACTCATCATATTAGCCTGTTAATTTTATGGTAAACAATTTTTTTTTTATTGAACATAATTTATTCTCACATACAGCTTTGAGTATAATCTACCTGCCAAAAACAACACAAAACTAAACTCAGGCAAGCCTACACTAAATTAAAATTATTAATACACATTTATCCACTGTAAAGTGCAAGGGAAAGTTTGCTGTATTCAACCTCCAAATAAATGCACTCAGTAAGTTAACATTTGATAGAGAGTCTTGCAGAAACGCAGCATACACATGATGAAAATGCATTAATGCATGTTTTATGAATATGTGTAATAAATTTTGTTGACTGTGCAGAAAGACATTCTTGACTCTACAGCCTCTAATGGGAAATTTGGCTTCCACCATGGCTAACCACACTGTACATAATAAACTATATCAAAATATACAAATGACAAAGCAGCATAAAGAATGGGGAACTGATGAGTCCATTACAGTTTTAAAGTTGTTTTATTTTTGTTAACTATAGTATAATATCAGATTGTTATTCCTTGTGTGATAGAAACAGCTAAATAATAATGCAAGAACTCCAATAAATATATATATTTGCTCACATAAGCTTCATTAACAGACCTTGTACGGTGTCTTTTGGTCAGTGAGTGTTACATATTCCCTGGTCATTTACCTACCCCTAAAAACCTCAGGTTTGATTTTCAATAGCTACTATTAATGACTTGTTTTGGACAAGCCCTGTTACATAGTATAATCACAGTTTCTAAAACCAGATTGTTCTGGTAGGTATGATAAAATGTTTGATTTTTTAAGACACTATTCAGTAATTCAACACCTGACATATGATATAGGAGAAGGCAGATAACTGAGATCACAGGGTTGTTTAGCAGAGACTAATCTCTATCAATACTGACTTTAAAATCAACTTTCTCTACATTACTGTGGCTGAGATCCACCCCAGGTTCAATGTCTGCCATTGTGCTTTGGGAGATAAAATAAATAAATAAGTAAATATAGAATCTGCATACCCCACTCCCAGAGACCATACTGCTGTACATGGAGGAGGACGAGGAGAAAAGGCCTATTGATCAGATAGTCATGTGAGAACAGCACACAACACACAACCTACAGCCTCGTATTTCAACCTGAATGCACAATATCGCTATATGGGTTTTAGCATCCTCCGTTCCTCCACCCGCTAGCGGCCCGCTCTCAGAATGGCTGCCTAGCAACACTCGCACGCGCTGCAGCATCAGCACCAGCAGAGCGGAGGATCCGCTAATGGCCACCCGCAAAATGCACAGGCCAGCGGCGGCGGAACAACACTGCGCGACCCTCCTCAGCGCAGAGCCAAGCAAACGCGCATTCACAACCGTCACAGGTTCATATCATCCAAAATAGCTCATTATGCCCCGCAGAGCCACTGATACACCGCCCGAGTACAAATAGCCTGAGTGATTGTAAAACAAACCATCACTGGCGCGCTAATGAGCGAGATTAGACGCTGCATGGCTAAAGAACTGTGAAGGTACAGCCATCACACACGTTCAGTCTCTCTGCGAACAGACGACACAAAGTGCACAAATGAGACTGTGCGCACATCAGGCCTTTATCTGCACAACGAGGACATGAAAGTAGCTGCAAATGGTCTAAATGTTGTGCGAGAATGAACCGTGCGATCTTAATCACCGTACAAGCATATATTTCAGTCTATCAGTAAAGAGTACGGGGAACACCGTGAGACCGAGAACAACACGGTAAACAGCAGACAGTAAACAGCATCGTGTCAGACTGAGACAGCATCAGTGAAATGCACACACACCGCTCATGCACGCGTCAGGGAGGACCCCGTACTACGCCCAGTCATTTAACCACGATCGCCTCGTTCGACACATCTAAACAAATATGAACGGACAAAGTAGCTACTCACCTCAGTGCATCCTCAGGACTGTGTCTTCTGTGTGGGTGCGGCACACCCACAGCCCGAAGCCGTCCTCAGAATAGGCAGATGTAGTTAATCACAAATCTGTCACTATTGGGTTGCGACACCAGGGTTCCTTTGTCAGACTATTTCAGGGCCTCAGCTGATGCCAAGTCAATGGACCCTGATGTTTTTCATCGCTCCGTGCGCCTGGACCAGCCCACTGCCACGCCTGTCCTCAGTCTGACACCCAGGGGTTCCTACTCACACAACCACAGTGGGGATCCGTGTTAACAGAGCACTTAGTTATTGTGTTTGTAAAACCTACGTGCGGCTCTGGAGGGTTTCTAATGCTGTCTCCTCAAATGTTGTTTAGTTGGCTGGGCCCAGTTCAAGTCAGACAAAATATCTCCCTTTAAACAGGCGCCACCATCTGTTATAATGGAGAAGAGCATGTACACTGGAGTATGTTGGTTTACAACATTTTAGATGCTCTTGTTACATTGTAGTTTAGATAAGACATTCACAAACAGAGGTAAAAAAAAAAAAAAAAATAAAAATCAGTCAAACAGCTTAAACTCGAGTATTCTCATTTTCTGCCACTTTACACTTTGACTCCACTGCTTTTTTAATGCTATCATTTTATTTTACAGTTATAGATACTAGTCACTTTTCAGATTACTCACTAAACATACAGGACATTACAACGCCAACAGATGAGACTGTTAAACCTTTAAACCAGCCACAACATGAAAATGCTGCTCATGTTAATGCTGAGTAATTATATCACAATATATTTCACACTCTGAACGGGATAGACTGCACAGTGTGTACTTTGTATTTTGATACTATAGTAATTTAGACTTAACATATTTTTGAACATTTTAAATTGGTAAATCATTAAAAACAGAACTTTTTTATACTTTTATATATAAAAAATCTGATTACTTCTGCCAACACAGCAAAAAAAACAAAGACACTGACCTGCACATCTGTAATTAGTAACATAATGGATGAAAAGAAAATACTCATCACAATGTGACATTTTCAACATTACTCATTTGAGATATCTTGGCAAACACAATTTAATTCTATGGGCAAATTCCCCAGGTACAACCAAGAATTAATTAAAGTTAACAATATGAATTTCATATTTATTAAACATAAACATAACATCTTGGTGCCATGGATGTGTTGAGGTTAAGAGCAGAAGGTACATATGAGACTTGAAGCGGTCTTGTAAATTTATTTAAAGGCTGCCAAGGATACAGTTTGTAAAATGAAAATAAAAACACATTTATACATACTCAAATAAAATGTGAGTTTCAAAAGTAAAATTAAATAAGACAAATAAAATAGAATTTTTCTCGAAGAAAATTCTTTCTTCAAAGCAACAGGTCCCTGAATAAACAAAATAGAAGTTACTCCACTACACATTTCCCTTAACACAATTACAGCATTCATTAACTTGTTGATAGAAATGTCATCCTTGATCTGAGGAGGGATGACTGGCTGTCTGAAATCACTATACTGTATTTACCTGTCACCATTTTAATTGAATGACCTTAGTGTGTGTGAAATTCTTTGTGTGAAATGTATACTCTCTAATGTTCTCAAGTACCCACATAAAAGAAAGTACTGTATGTACAGTTGTATACAGAGCCACTAGACAAATGACATATGTTGTTGACTTCTAAATACAACCCCTGCAGCATACAGACATTAAAAATGATACTTTCTTCAAATGTTAATGCACTTAAAAATGAGAAAAACAAATTTGAAAGATTAAAAGAGTGTATTTGTGGCATGTTTATGCTTGTAAAGTCTGAACATTAACTCGCCTTACTTGACTTAAAATGTAGGTCACATTAGGATTTGTCATCTGATGATGATTCCAGAGCTGAGAAATTCTCTACACTGATAACGCTCAACAACCATGGACTCCTCTGAGCTACTGACTGAGGATCCTAAATTGAAGATAACTGATGCCTGAAAGCAAAGGAGGCCTTAAGAAGGTATCAAAACACTTACAGCTGTGGACAGATGAAATTAAAATTAAGTTATTACAAAGTACTGACTTTTGCACACGACACAATTACTGTTTCAATTTTTTTTTTTCAAGTTCATGAAATAAAAAAGAACTGCATTAACATTTGAAGAAAGTCGAATTTTCGCATGTCTGTTGGCAGCAGAGGTTTTATGTACTTTTTTTCACTTAAAACTGCATAAAACTGCACATGTGCACTACTGCTAACAGTAGCCCCCACACAACACACTGATACTGGTGTGTTGAGTGCCCTGACATCAGTGCAAGTTCTGGTTATGGGTGCACTACACATTACACTACAGACCACATCTATCTGTGATGCTAGGTGTGACAGACTTCAGTCAACCAGAAGAGGGCAGTGTGACAACATATTTCAAATCAGTGGGAAAAATTACCCTGAAAATAGTGTTTCTGCTGTATTTCAGTATTATTCAACAATAAAGCATGGAAAAGTAAAAGAGGAGCATTAATTTCTGAATGCAAGAGTTTGGTGACCTCAGCAAATTACCAGTCACACCTAATTTTAACCTGAGTAGAGTCTGATCAGACAGAGTAACTGAAACACATGTATCAGAGTTGTGTTGAGCCAATGTAGTGTCAATGTAGTCATGGTAGCAGGGAGATACCGGGATTTAACACTGGACCTAATTTCCACTTAATACAATTAAATTATGAATATGTCAGTTAACATACTAACATACATACATACATCATTAATACTGATATTTACACCAGTGCTTTTCCTGATGTGGCATGTCAAAATGATTTGTGATTTGTGAGTGACAATTATCCCTCAATCCACATGGGGGCAATGTTAGTATACTCTGTTCTATACCGTGTTCACATTTGGGTCTTTTACTACCATTACAATTAATCCATTAGTTACATACAATTAATCATAATAACAATTAGAGTAAACATCAATAATTATAACATTCATGTTATCATATCCCTGGTATAACCTGCCTGATGTGCTCTGTAGTCTGTGTTCTGACATAACCATTTACACCCTGAAGTGCTTAGCATTTAAAAAGCCTCCCAACTTTTGATATGCATTGATTTTACCTGAAAATGTGATTCGGACTGATTAGATATTCATATATATTAAAAAAAAGCCAACCTGGCATGTTTCCAATCTTGGTTCAAGCCATCTGCTCTAAACACCACTCAGCAGGGTGGAGACATCTGTTGAATGAAAAAGAATTTCTTACAGCGAGTACAGTAAGTATTTTTCCTGGCTGAGACTACATGGAATAAAAGTACAACAAAGCAGAATCAGTTATTTGAGTACATCTTGAGGGCTAAAGCCTTTTATTAGCCTTTAAGCTTTTTACTGCAGATTTCAACCTAGCCTTCGTTTCATTGTGGTGTGATCAAACACACAACACACACACTAAAAGGTTGTTAACTAAGACCAACAGTGTTTGTGAAATCCACAAGATTAAACTCTGAGCAGCATGTCAAGGCAAATCAATGCTTACCATACTGGCATGAGTGTGGGAACTATGAAAAAACTGTCCAAACCTCTTCACCCTGATTTACCCAATCAGATGAGGAGGTACTTCTCAGGACAGTTTGAATGTCTCAGATGTTACAGCCACACTGACGACAATCAAATGCTTCGTGTTGATTGCCAGTTGTAATTGTAGCATATTCCTGCCAGATCATTTCAGGAATTAAACATGTGTCTGATTGCCTATTGTTTGAAGAGACTAGCTTTGTAGAATTGAATATGCAGGCTGTCTGTGCTGTGTTCGAAAGGTTACACCATTTGTCTACAACTGAATTGTGTAATTGAGCTCTTGATTAACAAAACATACATGATAAATAACCGATTTTCACTCACAAGTCAAACTGTCATAAAAAGCCTCTGTAAGAATATAGAACACACGATTTATGTTGGTGAAAATACACACATCCATTACAGGTGTATCTGACCACGGCACCATATGACTGGTCAGGGGTGGAAAAAATACTTTTTGTTTTCACCTTTCTGTATTGTGTATTGTGGACTAAATATAAGGCTAACATTCTAACAAAACCACAGACTGTGGCCTCAGAAATGACCACAGCTCAATTACCACCTTTGACACATCCTCAATAAAAATATTAACATTATATGCTTAAAGTTTGCAGTATGACAGGGATACTGTATTGGACTGTATTAGTGTACAAATGTTGCTATTATTGTGTTCTCCCCCTGTCAAGTCATAAACTGTTTTATCCCAGTGTTCTTGAATAGGTATTTGATCCATGGGTATTGTGATGGCATGCCATTACAAATGGTGTTCACAAAAAGGTTTGTTGATATGAATGTTTCTCTTTTTGAACATTAAATCAGCACATGAAAATGAAAAAGATCTGAGCTCTGTCTTACCGTTCTGAGTTATTCACTGCATAATATTGTGCTCTTGTAATATTTTGTGCTGCTTGTGTATGTAAAGACAGGGTGGACACAATAATAGAAACTGTTCTTGACGTACTGTCATTCATCATGGCAGAGGCATACAAGGGACAATGTGGGTCATGGTCAGTGACTTATAACACTATAGAAACAATCATTAGTAAGGACAAACAGTACAAAACAGAAAAACTGAGAGGCTGACTGCAGTGACAACTGAGGGCACAGTGGACTGGCTGTTTGAGAAGTCTCTTTTTTATTCCACAGGGAATGCAACATTACAATCAAAAATGTATCTTTAAAATCCTAACTTAATTTCAATTAACTTGGAATTTCAGTCCTATTTTTTCTTTTACTATGACATATAATGTAAAAAAAATATTTATTTTTTTTACCCAAGGCTTTATTCTATGGGTGGATGATTAAGGTGGAAGCAGAATTTCCATGATTTTATGGATGAATAAATTGAACCTTGAATGTTAACTTCTCAACACTGTCAGACCACCTTCATGATAAGAGACCTGTGTGAATCCTGGTGTAACAAAATGTTCTTACAACCTGATGAAATGCACAAATTCAGTGTGAAAACCTGAGGGTAAAAGACGATACATGTCTCTTAAGTTCCTCTTTCTGAGTTATGACTGAGGTTTTCTCTTTGTGTTAAGCATAAAATTAATCATAATGTTAGGAAAGTGAAATGAGTTACCGAAGACTGATCGGGTGCTACTTGGATGATAAACTGGTATGCAGGCATCACACAATGTTGCAACAGCAGTCTGGTCATATCTGCGTCTTCTGCTACTGGTTCTGGGGGCATAGTGAATCCATCTTCCATGTGCTCGTCTGACATGTTCAGCAACTGTCAGGAAGAAACAAAACAACAAAACATATCCTTCTACTGACAAATATTCACCTGCTCTATGCTTGAAAAGTAAATGCATGACACTTACAATAAATTGTGGAAGAGAAAGAACAAAAATTCCCTCCATATTTTTCCCTGTTTCATCAAAATCTGGCTCAACCCTGCTTATGATTTTAATATTCAGTGGGACAGTAGCAACAAAATTAAAGTTGTATAGTTATAACCTTCACTCCGCTCTCTCCACACAATAAAGAAAATTATCTGTTTAAACAAAATGATGAAAGAAATCTGGAAATTTTGGGAAGTTCCTTACCAGAATCTCTGACTCAGGCATTTTCAACAAATAAAACAATTTATTTTTAGGGCTATGGACAGAATAATTATCTATACCCTTATCCAAAAATCCAAAACTAAAATATTAATTTTTCTTAAAATCTAACTCTTGTATATAAAAGATCTTTTTTGCGCCATCAAATTTCTGAGGACAGTAAGGAATCATTTATGTTATTTTACAGTTACAGAGCCAGTATAAGCACAGCTCACTGTCCCAATCAGGTGTGGGAAAAAAAAAACACTTATTCTATATATCACTGCTGCTGTGGCATCTGACACACAAGGGAACTTAAGAACACACAGTTCAGCCAATTAGATTACCAATGACCTTGACTATTACAAGTGAGACACTCCACTTTGTATCAGGAAACTGGATTTAATATGATGATGAACTGCTTCAGTGACAGTATAAGGAAATGCTAAAACAAGACAATAATTGACCGTCCTGTACTTAAATGAGGAACTTCTCACTTTCTAATAAGTCACAAAGTCTACATTTAAAAACAATGTCACTAAATGAAATCAATGGAGTTTGGTCCAGATGCTTTGCAGGGTTTTTGTTGTTGTTGTTGTTGTTTTGTTTAGTTTTTTCTTTTTTGATTGACAGGTAATCAAATGGTTGGAGATTTCTCCTTGAATTGAAGGGATAGCTAATCATTCTATTTTAAATCTGGTGTGCAGAATACATAGAAACATCACAGTATTGTCAGAGACATTTCATTTTATATTCATAGCATTTAGTATATGCTTTTAGCAAAGCTGCTGCTCAGTATTTCATATCATATTCAATAGTACATTATTAGGGGTCTTTGCCCAAATCCACTACATCCACTGGTATACCAAGAAGTGCATCATATGTGGCCTGTGTGCCACCCATGCAATGATGACAAACAACACTCACATCATCCACTCTCCATAGGTCATTTCCCAAGCCTTCAGTCTGACCATAAGTGATTGCATTCTTTAGGAAATCAGTCCCACTGCCATCATGCTGAGAAACAGAAAATAACACTAATCAACATTTAAAAGTAAGTGGCAGTGCTGTCCTTGGAAAACCACAGAGGACACTTGTCATTTGATAGAATTCTGATGAATGCAGTACTTACACTGTCAGTGTCCTGCAAAACTGCAACAAGCAATCGTATGTATTCTGTCGCAGCTTTAAGGGTATCCACTTTACTGGGCTTCCGGTCCGGACGCATTAGTGGCACCATGCGCTTCAAGCGGGAGAACATGGTGTTCAAGTTCCTGATCTGCACAGAAAAGAGGCTAAAGATTCATACTCACAGTAGCAGTTTGGGTCATTGAGAATTTTTTACTTATGCAAGTAACCATAATTTAGTTTTGATTTCTACAATGATGCTTGAAAGTTTGTGAACCCTTTAGAATTTTCTATATTTCTTCATAACTATGACCTTAAACATCATTGGATTTTCACACAAGTCCTAAGAGTAGATAAAGAAAGCCCAATGAAACAAATGAGACAAATATAATATAACTGATCTTTTAATTTTTGAGGAAAATGATCCAATATTACATATCTGTGAGTGGCATAAGTATGTGAATCTTTGCTTTCAGTATCTGGTGTGACCCTCTTGTGCTGCAATAACTGCAACTAAACGTTTCCAGTAACTGTTGATCAGTCCTGCACATCAGCTTGGAGAAATTTTAGCCCATTCCTACGAACAGAACAGCTTCAACTCTAGGATGATGGTGGGTTTCCTCACATGAACTGCTCACTTCAGGTCCTTCCACAACATTTCAATTGGCTTCAGGTCAGGACTTTGACTTGGTCACTTTTTTTCTTCTATAACCATTCTTTGGTAGAATGACTTGTGTGCTTAGGGTCATTGACTTGCTGCGTGACCTACTTTCTCTTGAGATTCACTTCAAGGACAGATGTCCTGATATTTTCCTTTAGAATTCACTGGTATAATTCAGAATTCATTCTTCCATCGCCATGTTTCAGAAGTGGGATAATGCAGTGTTTTCCTTTCTCCAAAGTAATGCTTCTCATTTAAAGCAAAAAAATCCTATTTTGGTTTCATCCGTACACAAAACATTTTCCAATAGAAAGAGAAATACGGGGGGGCAAATGAACTGCTGTTGGGGTGCTGGGTGGTGTGTGTTAAAACTAAGACAAACAGGATAAGGAGCAGCTAAGCTAGCTGGATATCATGTAATGTTAGCTAAAGCTATCGCAGTTTGACAGAACCTAAGTTACTTAGTGGAGTACCTCCCTGTCAAACATGTTATCAAACCTTTATTCTTGGTTCATCCAGTGTATTTTCCAATGAACACTCACTCTCAGTCGTTCCTTCGCGTTAACCAGTTCTCTTTTTTTCACAGTTTCACTGAAGTCCTCGGCGACAAAATACAAGCCGTCCTTTGCTCGTTTGAACTTTTCAATGTTGCAGTAAACAGGCAGCGCAGACTCGCCCGTTAACCGCTTCAAAATATCGCTCATTAATTCCTCCTCAGGTACCTTCATTTTAACGAGTAATATGTATTATGGCTCCCACTATTTGCATGTAATTTGCAAAGACAGGAAGGTGCCAAGAGGACGAGGGATACACACCTGTGCAACGTGTTAATCAGCACTGCGGCAATTTAAGCCGTACATCATACGGTGAGCTAAATTGAACTCTTGTAAACTATGTGCTCATACATCAAATGCTGCTGCAATTCTGGTACTCAAACGTCTTTAATCAAAAACATATTTCCTGTGTTCCTTGGGTCACAAGCATAGACTGTATATTAAAATATATATGAATGTGTGTGTGTGTGTGTGTACAGTGCTTAACAAATTTATTAGACCACCTGTCATAACAACATAAAACATAAATATTTTAGAAATCTTTCAAATACTTGTTTAAAACTAAAAATGTTATTGTTATTTATTTGGCAAATAACAAACTGAACAACTAAACAGTCCTCTTTCACACATAATAACCAAAAAACGTAATATTTTGTATGGCCTCCTTTGGCCTTGATAACAGCTTGCATTCTTGCTGGCATTGTTTTTATGTACTTTTTCAGTCTCTTTTGGTATTGTGTTCCAAATAGTTTCTAGCTGTTCCCACAGACTTGCTTTAGATGAAACTTTTGTTTGATCTGTCTTTGAATCTACTAAATACCAAATTAGTTCAATAGGATCCAGACTATGACTTGGCCAGTCCATCAGTTCTAGTACAGATTCCTTTTTCTTGGTCAAATAGTCTCTGCACAGCTTCGAAGTATGCTTGGGGTCATTGTCTTGCTGGTATATGTACCCACAACCAATTAGATTCAGTCCAGAAGGGATTCCATGATGCACTAAGATGTGGTGGTAGACGTTCTTGTTCATGATACCATCGATTTTCAGTAATTTGCCCATGCCGTTTCCACAAATGGAACCCCATACCATAATGGAATCTCCACTGTGTTTCACTGTGGGTGCAATGCACCTGGCATCAAAACGTTCTCCAGCTTTTCTGCGGACATAAACACGACGATGCTGACCGAAGGGTTCAAACTTGGACTCGTCCATCCAGAGTACCTTCTTCCAGTCATCAACAGTCCAGCATTTGTGCTCCCTGGCAAACCTGAGGTGTTTCTGGATGTTTGCAGGCCTCAATAATGGCTTCTTAGCAGCTATTCTTCCCTTTAAGCCTTGCTCTGTCAGTCGTTTGCTCATGGTCATTCTGGAGACTTTCTCAGACTCTTGAGGTGTCTGACATCTGCTTCAGTTAACTTTCGTTTCCTGCCTTTCCTTGGTGCATTTTGTAAGTACCAGTCATGGCAATTGACTCCAAAGCATACTTGACCACACTGTGAGAACACTTTGTCTTTCCCTATTTGTCTCAGAGACCATCCAGCATCATGAAGTGCTTTAATGCGGACTCTTTAATTTTCAGTGAGCTCTCGACGCACTGAATATGTATGTATCTGTATGTGTGTGTATATATATATATATATATATATGGTCACAAGTACAAAGACAGTTGCTGCAAGCTGGCCTTAATTACCTTAATTAGCTTATCAACGCCATTGTGATAATTCAAACCAAATGGCTCTTTGCAAAAATATGTTACTCACAGGGTGCAGTATCTCCAGTTCTCAAAAATAGCATGCCTTGAATTCAGTTCATGAAAATGAAAGAAAGATTGAGTTGAGGAAATAACATGTTCTATGGATCAGAAACAGCATGTACTCTGAATATTTGTGTATTAAAAAAAAGAATTTGATATGATAAACCATGAAATCTTACTCACTAAACTGGGGCGACATGGCATCAGGGATACAGTTTTACAGTGGGTGACAGGGAGCAATTTGTGAGGCTGGGTGATTACTGTTCAAAAGGTTTAAGCATTACTTGTGGTGTCCCCCAGGGGTCAGTGTTGTGACCTAAATTATTTATTCTCTACATTAATGACTTGTGCCAAGTATCAAAAGTATTAAAATTGGTTTTATTTGCTGACGACACAAATCTTTTTTGCTCTGGTACTGATTTACAAAAACTAATGCTTGATGTTACGACAGAACTGAGTAAATTAAGAAATTAAGAAATTCATTGTTAAGAAATTATCATGAAACATGAGTAAGATAAAAATGATGTATTTTGGTAACTGGAGAGGTGATATGCAGATAAAAGTTTCATTTGATGGCATGGATATTGGAAAAGTACAGGAAATCAGAATTCTTGGGGTGATAATGGACATTCAAATTAGTTGGAAATCTCACATTAAACATGTTCCCAAAAAAGTTTCAAAGAGTTTTGCAGTACGTAACAGAGCAAAACAGGTTTTGGATCACAGAGCACTACACATTCTATACTGTTCACTAGTTCTTCCATATCTCACTTACTGTGCAGAGGTTTGGGGCAATAATTATAAAACTAGGTTACACTCATTAATCATACTTCAAAAGAGAGCAATACGATACATTCATAAGGCTGGATAAGAAGATCATACTAGCTCACTATTCTTACGGTCAGAATTACTAAAATTAATGGATCTAGTGGCATTTCAATCTGCACAAGTAATATTTAAAGCAAAAATAATTTGTTACTAGGTAACATTCAGAAATTATTCACTGGGAGGGAAGGGGGTTAGAATAAGGGGAAACCTAAACTTCAAATCTTTGTACGTGCGTAAAACAAAAAGAAGATTTGTGTTTTAGTTTATGGAATTTAACTATGGAATAGTGTGAACATGGAGTTAAAAGAATGCACAAACATGAAATAATTTAAAATGAAATATAAAGAAATGGTTAAAGTATAGTGAAAACTGTGTTTCAAGATCACCAGCTGTTCACCGGTATCTTGTCACCAATTTACCATGTTCGCCTTTTGTATGGTCACATACCTATATATACTTATCATATTTATATTGTATTTATATTACATTTTGACTAGAGTTTACATTCATTAAATGGGGCTATTAATCAGGAAGCTGAATACACAAATATATAAATTATATTGAGATGTGGAAAGGGGGTGGGAATAAATAAGTTTAGACTTCCTCTCACTCCTTTTTGAACATGAAATTGAAATATTATGTGTTTTGATGTTGGTTTTTCTTTTGTGCTTTTATGTCTGTGGTGGAATACCCACCTGCTTTATTTTCTTTTTTGCTTGTTTTTTGTTTTTGTTTTTCACATGTTCGAAATAAACATAAACTAAACTAAAAAAATGGAAAAAGAAAAAAAAATCAAGACAGGAAGTAGGAAGAAAAAAGAAAAAAACAATAAATTATTACTTTTTTACTTCTGTTTACTTCTATTGTTTTATTATGATATAATGTAAAACTCTAAAAATCTTTGAAGTCAGCGTTGGTTCCTTTTAAAAGAGTACCCCACTGATTTAGCATTGCTCTCCTATAACATTGTTGGACTCATGATGCACAGTTTAATAAAGGATCTAAATTGATGCAGCAGAACCAGAAATGTTGTCTTTATTATTCCATGCATTCTTCTTCCATGTCAATACCTGGCACCTATATTGCCCACTGTACAACTCAACCAGTGACCAGTGGAATACCTGAAGTAGCATTGAGTTGCTATCCTGAAAAAGAGATTAAAAGTGGGCTACAGAGGTCTGGTAAACTCACTTCTTTCTTACTCCACATCCCCAGATTTTACTCATCTCCAATATTGTAGTCCTCAGAACCAAAAGACACTGACTCAAGTGAGGAGGACATTTATCAGATTTCACACAGTTCTTTCTGTAGCCACAGAAAGCTTTATACAGTAGTAGATCCCAACAACTGCAAACAGATTTTAATGTGTAAAATGGTGGAGTTCCCCTTCAAACATGACCATGCATTTCCAAAACCTTCACTCAGTAGTGTAAGTTCCCTAAATGTAACCAAACCCATTCCATGGCAACTGACAATGTACTGACAAACTGAAGTAACTGAATTTCATCATTTCAAGAACTCAGATTTTACCATTCACATGATGACACATTCATGTTTGATTTCTGTTATTCACTGCTTCCTCATCTTTTCAGTAAGTTGAACATACACTTTTCTAAATTAAACCCCAGATCCGTTAACAGTAGACTGTCTTTCCTATCCCTGAGAAATAAAATACAGCCCTTTCAGATAGTGTAACAATTGGTCCTTTCACAAAGCATCCCTTTCTATTCAGTTTGAATGAATAGGAGAGAGGTTGTCTCTGCAAAACTCTTGTATAATCAAAATACAACTCTAGAAACTCCTTAATGTAGCACTAATACAGTACATTCACTGCACAGACAATGGGGCTTGAGGTATCCACTGTGAAATGAAGAGCTGCTGCTGTTTTGTTTACACTGAAACAAAGCTATCAACAAGCTATCGAGCTGGATGGGCTCATGTTTATGTTCACAAGAAAAGGTGCACAAATGCTGCGGTTGTGTCCAAAGACTGGACTAAGCTTTGCAAATGTCAAATTTGGGGCAGATTGGACAGTGCATGCGGGAGTTACAACAACTTCTTGTTTAATGGTGAAGGATCAAAATTTGCCATGGCGACACAGCAAGGGCGTCCCATGAAGACTCACAGTCTTCACAATTAAGCATCATTATAATTTTAATGCCTGTCTGACCACATTTGAGGTGAATGAGACCAACCTACTTAGATAAAATACATCATTTCCTGTTGCCAACAGGTGGCGTTATGACTATGCCTGAATATTGACATGTAGATGTGTTCAGGCCATGACAGTTAGTAAACGTGAAGTTTGGGGCAGATTGGACAGTGCATGCAGAAGTTACAACAACTTCCTGTTTAATAGCGAAGCATCGAAATTTGCCATGGTGCCACAATAACAGCGAATATATTGCCCAATATTTACTATACCTGAATATTGGCATGTAGATGTGTTCAGGCCATGATACTTAGCAAAAATGTCAAGGGTGTCCCATGAAGACTCACAGTCTTCACAATTCAGCACCATTATGATCTTAATGCTTGTCTGACCACATTTGAGGTCAATCAGATCAACCTACCTAGACACATCATTTCCTGTTTCTACTAAGTGGCGCTATGATAATATCTGTATATTTGAATGTAGATGTGTTCAGGATAGGTCTGTTGTCAAACCTGTGAAATTTGGGGCAGATCAGACAAAGTATGCATGAGTTACATCGACTTCCTGGTTAATGGTGAAGCATCAAAATTCGCCACGGCACCACAGACATGCCCCTCAAGGGAACATCAAAATTTTCACAATAAGGCATCATAAAGTCCTTAAGGCTTTCCTGACCAAGTCTAAAGTGGATCACATCAACCTGATAGTAACAGGACGTCAAAGTCTAAAACATGTCATTTCCTGTGTCCAATAGGTGGCGCTATAACTTTTTGTGAATATTGACATGTGGGTGTATTCATGTTGGGACCCTCACCATCACTGTGAAATTTGGGGCTGATTGAATAAAGTATGGCTGAGTTACAGCAACTTAAACCCAATTTCCTGTTTCATGGCAAACTTTGAGGTGCCACCACGGCCACACCCTTTGATGTCAACAAATTCTTTTAATAACTTTTAATCACAAAGGCCTCAAGAGTATCCTGACCAAGTTTGAGGTTGATATGATAAAAACGGTAGGAGGAGTTTGTTTAAATGCCAAAAAATGGCCAAAAATTTTCAAATTAAAATTAAAATGACTGACTTCCTGTAGGTTTGAGGCCATGCTGTCTAAAGACTTTTTGGTGCGTCTCGGCATATTACATCATGCCTCCAAATTTCGTTCACCTTGGACAAACTAAGCCCAATAGCAAGGGGGTTTTAAGTATGTCCAAGGGGGCGCTATGGAGCCATTTTAGGGTGCCAATGAACAAGACCACTATCAGATGTCAATTTTTGCCAGATCTGATGCGTGTGCAAAGTTTCACGAGTTTTTGAGCATGTTTAGGCCCTCAAAAATGCAATTTTAGCGTAACAAGAATAATTCTTACGATTACAATAGGGCCTTCGCACGAAGTGCTCGGGCCCTAATAATGATAATAAATACACAGCAAGTCAATAATACTTGGTTGCTTGACATACTTGATTATATCTAATTACTTAAAAATAATAATTATGGAAAATAATCACATTATTTTTATGACGCCTAGAGTCTGAAAAAGTTTAAAATGAACTAGATTCATTTTCAGTTTCTATAAATTTTCTGTATCTTAAACTTGAAATGCAAAGTTAATGCATATGGGGGGGGTCTCACAGGAAGAACTACAGTGATTCATGTTCTTTATCTTGGCTTTGTGCAATGTGCTGCTGAATCTGTCCAACCTCCAGGCATGAGGCAGAGCGCCATCATGCCATCATCCTGGAACTTAAGATGCAGTCACATTACACGAGTGTCCTGCGAATATTTGTCCTGTTTCACATTTCACCTCCAAGAAAGCAGACTAATTCAAGCATGCATTTCCTGTTTTGCTATGACCTCCAGCTGTCTCCATTAGGCTTGCCAATCAGAAATCACCTTTATTGAACTCTGACTGAATGAATGAGCTTATTCAGACATTAGGCTCACTTACACATTGTGTTATTAAAAGGAGAAGTCATGTTTCTAGTGTGCACACAGTGATGCAGCTGGTCAGGATGCTCTCGATGGTGCCTCTGTAAAAGGTGCATATGATGGAGGGCGGGGCTCTGGCTCTTCTCAGTTTGCGGAGGAAGTAGAGATGCTGCTGGGCTTTCTTGGCCAGTGATGCTGTGTTGATTGTCCAGGAGAGGTCCTCTGTGATGTGCACACCCAGGAACTTGGTGCTGCTCACTCTCTCCACAGTAGCACCGTTGATGGTCAGAGGGGCATGCTGGGTGTGCACTCTCCTGAAGTCCGCAACAATCTCCTTTGTCCTCTCCACGTTCAGAGAGAGATTGTTGTCCTTGCACCACATGGCCAGGTGGCTCACCTCTCTCCCCACTGCTGATGAGACCCACCACAGTCGTGTCGTCTGCAAACTTGATGAATGAATGATGATGAATATTTATTTATCACCCACATTTGAAACTTTACAAAATATTGTTTTTCTTGGAGCACTTTCATTAAACTGAAAGGTAATGTCACAGTATCTTTATCCTCAGCTGCTGTGCAAAGGCCATCATCAACAGCCCATCAGTATTTCAACAGCTCACCTTGGAAGCACATTGCTCTCACAAGAGCAGCCCTAATCACACTACAGTTACTCACTGGTCGCTATATCTCACATCACTGAGACCACTGTGACCAAACTGTCAGAAAACTCAAAGCAAATGTGCTCCTTTGAGCTGCCTGAGTAGATCAGGTTGAAGAGGTACACAGGAAGAAGCCCAGACATCTCAAACAGTCAGAGATGAGAATGGAGAGTTTGTTTTGCCAAAATAGAGTGGCAAAGAGGAGGACAGTTTTAGTTTGCATTCTGGACACAGGTCTGGGGGTGTGATCCTTCCTGGCTGGGTTGCCTGCGTGAGAGTGTTTGATGAAAGACCTAAAACACCTACTGATTCTACATTACATCACATATTATGTAAGTTTGCCATAGAGTGCATCTCAGACTCAAGGAATCCTGTTTAACTTACTTTTCGGCATTAAACTTGTTTTTAATTGAACCATTTGTTCAGTTAGTTTTTGGCTGAGGCCCATCCCTTATTACAAGTCAGAACTCCCATATGCCATGGAGTTTTTGGTTTTGCTGAAGGCCAGTCTTGGTCAAAATTGGCTACACTTTTAAACATTGCAACATCATGGAAGTGATTCTTTATTCATGGACTGTATAGCAGCAACTATTAACTGTACATTAATGAAGACTTTAAACAGGTCAGGACTTACAGTACATTGTGTGGCTTTATTTCAATGTCCTCTTGAATTGATGTGCATTTTATTAGAGACCAAACTGTCACCTCAGTAGAGTGACTTTTGTTAACCAAGTGACTTTCAGTATTTCATCATCTTCTTACTCATGATTGTGTCACAGCTCCTCCCAGTGACTCCTATTTTCCTTAGTGTCTCCTTCTCTCTCTCTCTCTCTCTTTCCGGTCCTCCCCTATGTCTCCTACCCTGTGTCTGTCTGTGTGTGTATGTTGGAGGGATGGCACAGCTGTGATCACCTGGCTCCCTGCTCACCTGCTCCTCATTGCTTATCATCATCTGCAGTTTAAGAACCCTGCTTTTCATCTACTTGTTGCCATATTGTTCAGCCATCCATGTAGTATCTAGATCTTGGCTGCTCAGAATATTAGAGTTATTTTCTCTAGTGATTTACTTATACTCACAATAATAATGTACTCCTGTGGTCCAGAGCTTCCTCTGACATTCACCTGCAGGCCTCTGGTGTTCTACACCATCACCCCCCTTCATCACCTCATGTACCTGCAAGCCCCCAGCCAGTCTCCACCAGCTCCCCCTCCCTCTCCAGCCTCTCTCTTTTCTTTTAGATTACTGCCACCCCCTGTCATTCAAACATAACTTTAAAGGTTGGGCTAAAAATAGTTATTCATATGATACCTGGATCATTTTCCCGTGATGGGTGTCCTGGCACGATTTCAAGTGTGCAGACAAGGGTGACTGGCAGCATGAATGATGTGTTAACGACGAGTTTCTGCTTCAACTGTTCCTTTTTAGTAGGTAATCATAGAGGCTTTGGTCACAAGCTGCCCCAGGTGCCATGAGCATGTTTGAGGAATATCATCTCTTACATGAAGGAGAATAAGTGACCATGTCTCCTTAAACTTAAAATATCCATGTGTGAAATACTATAACAGGAACAACTTAACATGTAATGTTGCAAACCAGTGTTGGTTCAAATATTTTACTTAATCTAACTGTTTAGATGCTGTTGGGAGATTTAATCAACAATGCATCCTATTTTGCAAGCAGATTCAAGTACAGTACCAGTGCTTCAAAGCTGTACTTAAGAATAGTACTGGAATATAAATTAAATCAATACTTTCATGGCAAATTGTGTGCTAAAAAGTTTAAGGTAGACAGTACAGAGGAGGAAGTTGATCAGTGGCTGTTGTACGGTTACTCTGTCCAGCCTACAGGAAAAAGATATCACGCCGCGACTTCTCTGCAGCCAATCAGCACCACGAACTTATGATGACGTCACCATCTACCAAGTCAAGGAAGCTGGAAGTTTCTAAACAATACGACTTCGTTTTTTACCGAAAGTTGTAGCTTTAAAATTGTAGACAGGAAACCGAGCGGCGGGAAAAACATCAATATCATTTCAAGAAGCCTTCTTTGTAGATTTTGTGGAAATCTAAAGCAGGAGGACGGGCAGGGCGTCAAGTCGTCACAGACCAATAACTTACGATGTTAGCCTCAAGTCTGCTGGCTAATTACTGTACTGAACTCCATGATGGCCAAGCGAATAAAGTGAGTACTGGTGTAAAACACTCGACTGGGTTTGTTTCAGTGACACTGGGCGAATTATTGCGGGGCATTTGAAAGTGTTTCCTAGTTGCGAGAAAGGGAAAACATGGGTCAAGCTTGTAGCCCGGCCATTAACATGTATGAAGGAAGACAGTGATGTTTCCACGTCAACTCTCACTCCGTCATCAACCGTAATTATCATGACCTGTGTGCCGTGCCAGGATGTAAAGTGTAAGTGCCATAAGCAACGGTACACCACTTTGTTAAATGACCAAATAATGAGGCTCATTACATGCAGTCTCATTGCTCTCTCCACATGAAGTTTAATAAAGTTGGCGCATCTATGTGTATCCAGTACATAGGTTTCTGATTGTCTATTTATGGAAAAAACAAACAAACAAACAAAAAAACATCAAACCTTCTTTCTCAGCAGAAATAGGACTACGTGGCTAAGGACTGTAAGACCTATCTGCCACTGTCGCACTGTCATGGATTACTGAACACTTGAACAGTACGAAGCCATTGTTAATGTTATCAGTAACACCTGTCCTCTTGTCACCATAGCAAGTCAACATTCTTTGAGAAAAAGGCCTTTGCAAGGAGCTTAATCCCCTTATGTTACACTGCTCAGATTAACTCATCATTTTCATTCAGTTCTCTTGGTTGATTACTTATTCAGTACAATTGCTGATGGCAGTCTTGTGCAGTTCCCAACAGAAATAATAGCATTTTACTGCATTGTATGACACTTGGACCTTTCTTACTGATTCTTTTTGAATAAGGATTGACTGAACTAATTAACCCCTTTGTCCTGCTGTTTGAGCCTATTGTTGCTTTCTATTCCTTGCTCTCACTCCATTTTTAACAGTGAATTAAATTGTGGTTTTCTGTCTTCCAGTACTCTATAATTCATTCTCACAACCTTAAACAGCCACTGCCCCCTGTCTGGCTGGTTACTTGCACTCATTATGTAATTCTGCCAGTGAGCCTAGTGGAATAAGGAAATGGTCTCTAAAGAAATCCCCTTGAGGTAGCTATGTATGTGTGTTACGAACTTCTGTCTTTGGAATGGTCTCTGCCGTCACCACTCTCAGTAGGCCTCAGGAGTCTGAAATAAGGTAATGCAGACACACATACAATTCTGACCTTTGTTTGCACAAAATGAAAGTGCAGCAAAACTTTTAATTTGCCCCTGTTCCTTTGGTTACTGCTAGACCCATATTTGTCAGCGGCAACAGCAGGGCTGGTATTGTTTTCACCTTGCTATACTCCTCCGATCCTTATATGTTATTGAATGTTTGCATGGTATTTGTTAGACCTCGGGACCAGGGTGACCTAGGAAAATTGATATCTTTATGTAATGTGGAAATGTTTGTATTTTCTTTTAAATCAATTCAAAAGACCTTGTCTGCCATATTAAATTTTGTCACCCTCTGATGCTCTTGTGACTGGCTGTTTCTTTGGTTAGAGAAACAACTGAGCTAATTTAAACCTGTGTTGGCAGGTCCAAAGGCATTACAAAGCTGTTCCTGAGTCTAGAAGTTTTGACACCATTCCTTGCAAAAAGGTGCATCATAAAATAAAATGTGCCTCCTATGTAAACAAAAACAAACAGTGATGTGGGAAGAGTTACAAACTGATACTGAAACTACAGAAAAATGTGTCCTTTCTTTATCCTCAATGACACCATTTAGCATGGCTCTTTCTGTTGCTTACCTTGCTGATGTATTGGTGGATTTCCCCTGACTGCACTAAGGGGCTTTTGTCTGCAACCTTTCATCTTGCCACCTCACTGTGGCTGTATCTTGTTTTACCGCATTGAAAAGGGATCCACTGGCAAAAAGTGCCCTAAAATGTCCACATCCTCAAATATGTCATTTGTAGTTGCACTTTGTGTAGCTACTTTATAATGAAAACCTTTCAGTGGTGTGCACATGAGACTTTAATATTGAGAGGCAGCAAGAAAGCATGTTTGCATTGCAACAGTGGAATCCAGCTCTCATAGCACTGCAAATTTGCGCGTGCCAGAAAACATTGCTGTTGTGCTTTTTGAAATTAGAAGCAGGGACAAAAGAAGGGAAGTCATTTTGCCCAGTAGCCTGTATGTATAAGGAAACACTGTTTTCTTTACACTCAGTGTTTTGAATGAACAGACAGCATAGCAGCACTAAATACAACTGCCAGCAGTGAAAATTAACATTATCCACACTTTCAGCTAGGAACAAAAGAAGAACTCAATTTGAGCATACCGAAAAGGTTGTTTTGCATCTGTTTCAGGCGCATCATGTCATGATCTGCCCCCCTAAAAACATGCAGATGATGCAGGTTAGATTTTCTCTATGCAGAGCTGTCTAATTTTAATGTAGCCTATTTTGTTTAAAGTAATGAGAATACATTCATTATTTTATTTATTTACTTACTGCTTTAGTACCATGTATGACTTCTTAACTTAAACGTAACAGTTTCTCCTCTCCAAAATGGTGTAGGTGGACAAATACCTGCACCAACTTCAGCTGTCAGATCAGACTCTGATGGATTTGTCAATAAGATTTCGGCGAGAGATGGACAAAGGCCTGTGCAGAGACACCAACCCCACAGCTGCTATCAAGATGCTGCCCACATTTGTACGCTCCACTCCTGATGGAACAGGTAATGCCCCTTCCCTTCTGTATATAATCTATAATATAATCTGTATATCAAGTGGGAACAGTGAACACATCAACCCATTTAAAACACATTCATATGAGACTTACATGGGTTGACTGTGTGCTGTTTTATTGTAGAACTCTGGTTATTCACAGAAATTCGGGTTTTAAATGTAGTTCCATAGACATTACTGCAAAACCAGAACATTATATTGCACATGTACATTGCAGAGTAAAGTCAGCATATTTTCTCAGTTACCTCCAGTGGTATCTAGCTGTGCAGATAGTCTAATGGTCTTTTTTGTTCAGGTTTAGAGATGAAGTCTGGTCAAACTATTTACCATGAAAAAGGTCAAGTAGTTATGTGATTGATTTCTGGTGATTCACAATTTACTCTTTGGATCACAGTGTTTTGGAAAACAGTTAACTTGACTTCAGTGACTGAGGTGAGGCCAGAGGTGCAGTGAAATTTGCTTTAAATTTCTCTTTTAATTTCCTTTAAAGACAGGTAGGGTTTTTGGCTTAAAAATGCATGAAATTAATGCACTGATATATTCTACTCTATACAGGCCTAATAACCACACAGCTGAGATAACAGTATAGTGCTGATTGCTGATTTACTTCAATGTAATTCTTTCTCCAACAGCTTGTTGGTTTCTCCTGTTAGTAATATGTTTCTGCTGTGACTATATTATTGTGTGATTTGAGGTGCCCTGTGAAGTTTTTGATCACTTGTAGCTCCCACTGGCAGACCAAGTCCCAGTTTTATTAGTTTATTGTACTCTACTATTATACACAAGAGTATGTATGTATATGCACAAGCATGCTTCTGATTACAGTTGGAGCTGTTAGTTCATTAATAGATGAGTCAGTTAACAGAATTGCCAACCATTTTGTCGATTGAGTCCTTTTTCAAGCAAAAATGTCAAATACTTGCTTGTTCCAGCCTTTCAAGTGGACTGACTTTCTGCTTGTCTTTGTTTTACCTCATTATAAATACATGTGTTAAGGTGTTGGAGTATTGGCCAGGTTTGATCTGTCATGACAGTAATGTGTAGTTTTACTTATTAAGATCATTTGTTGCAGCCCTCCCTCTGACGCAGTACATATTTCAAGCTATTGCACAGTCAGAGGTGGCAAAAAAACCAAAGCAATGTGCTAGCAAAAGGGAGAGAAGACTGCTAGCCACCATAAACATGGATGAAAATACTATGCTTTCCTAATGTTTTATGATGAAAGAATTATAACTACTATTGAATTTGTGCGTGCGTGTGTGTGAGATGCTGTATATGACTATGAATATATAATTTTTTTTTTTTTTTTTTTTTTTTTTCAAAGAGCAAGGTGAATTTCTGTCCCTTGACCTTGGAGGATCCAACTTCCGAGTGCTCCTGGTCAGAGTCATGGCTGATGGTGAGCAAAAGGTGGAGATGGAAAGTCAGATTTATGCAATTCCTGAACACCTCATGAGAGGCAGCGGGTCTGAGGTAAGAGGCCATATAAAAACGCACACATATGTTATTTTTCAGCTTTTAATTTAATTATTAAATAATGTAATTATTATGGTAAAAATGAGAACCTTTTCTCTCTTTTGTAGTTATTTGACCACATAGCTGATTGTCTCTCTAATTTCCTGGAGAAGATGGGCATAAAGGATAAAAAACTTCCTCTGGGCTTCACCTTCTCTTTTCCCTGTCAGCAGACCAAGTTGGATGAGGTGAGTAATGTAGGAGTTATTTTCTTAATTTCCAGGAATATTTGAATCATAAGTGAAACTTGACTGACGTCATCTTGTGAAGTTCCCATCAGTGAAAACACTGAAGTTAATACAACATACAGTGAGTTTTAGTGCAGCTGAAGTAAGTAAGAAAAATTGCAAATCACATTTTAAAGTCACATACATTTAATCAATTCCATTAATAATTAATAAGCAGTGTTTTATTTGTATGGTGAATAGGCCACTTAACATTCAGCACTAAGTAGTAAACATTTTGTACACAAGGAAACTAAACTACGTTCAGCAAGAGAAGATTATTGCTTGTCAAGTTTGAGACATACTGATTTTGCTGCTGCAAAGGAGGTATTTTTATTAGGTCATACTAAATGGGCTGGTTAAATCTGATCTACTAACACGGTCATGGAACTGAAGTATTCAGTATGACAATGAATAAACCAAACATATACTTGATACAGCTGTAAATCACATCACAGCAGATTTTCATGTGATACAATAACATCAAGTATTTTTTGATTTTTCTGAAGTATATTGCATTTGGTTTTACATTGTAAGTAGCTGTTTTGGTATCAATCGTCTTTTTTGCAGTAGTCCATTTTAATGCATTTTTTTCCAGTTCATGATGATGTGATGTGCATTGTCACTTGAGATTGTGTCCCAATCAAATTTTTAATTGGTGTGGTCTGCATAACTACTCTGAACAGTGTGTTGATTATTATAACACCATATTATTTGGCTAAAATGAAATGGGATCATCTTGAATCTGTTGTCTGTCTTTATTTTCCTCTTTGCAGAGTGTTTTGGTGTCTTGGACTAAAGGTTTCAAGGCCAGTGGAGTAGAGGGGCAGGATGTGGTCAGCCTTCTGAGGAAATCCATCAAAAAGCGAGGGGTAAGTGTACAAATGTTTTCATGGTACATTATGTAACATCTTAAGAATTCCTTCTAATTTAGTGCCAAAGTTCACTTAGAACAAAGGTCAAAGGTCAACGCCATTGTAATCTCACAAAACCAGTTTTTGATCATAACTCAAGAGTTTATACACTAATTATGACAAAATTTCACTCAAATGTCGCAGGTCAGCTTCACTGTGACATCATAATGTTTTACAACATTAACTCAGGAACAAAATGAAGATTGAGAACATATTTCACATTTGGTCAGATACTGAATGGCTGAAACTAACCTTTGGTGAAATTGTGGTGATTGTACAGATTTTCTGTGCCACCAAGTTGAAGATGTGTGTGAAGCATTTACATCGCAACTGGACTGGTTGGCAGAGGCATGCAATTGCAGGGTGATCATCTTAGTTTACTCTATGAAGTTATTGCAAAGAAACGTAAGAACACAAGCTAAAAAAGCTATTAGCAACCCAAAACTATGAACAATGCAGATCAAAGTATGATGCAGAACAAAAATGTAAATGACAAATAAATTGTATTTGGACCCCAAATTATAGTTTTATAGTTACATTCCTAGATCTGAAAGAACAGATGTTCTTGGGGCAGAGAGGACTGGCTCAGTCTTGAGGTATTGCTGCTCCAATTCTCTCTGATTGTAGCTTGAGGGAACTCATCTTGATATTTACAGATCTCTGTCCAGCCAGTGGTTGGATGATGAAGAGCACTTAACATAGCAAAAATTTAGCAGAGATTTCAGATGCAGTGAGATTGAATAAAAAAGTCAATGGAAAGATATGATTTGTTGCAAATTTGCTCAGAAGGAACAAACTGTTGGAAATATACATTGGCGTGAGTTGTGAGAAAATGTAACTTGAGTAAAAATTTGCGCTTATCCTGAGGCAGAGGCTGGCAAATGCTGTGGGCAAACTGAGGTTCAAACCTGGCTGTGAGGTGTCAGTGCCAACCACTGCACCACAGAGCCACCAGAAAACTTATATTAAACTAATAATTTGCCACATTCCAGCCAATTGTATCTGTAGATCAGGAGTTCTGTGCCTATTACTACACTTCTTAAACTTAATAAAGTGTTTTTTTTTGGTTATTTTTTCTTTTTCCTTGTTTCTTTCTCTTTTTTTGAGGATGTTTTGGGCACTTGGGTAACATGGACATTGAATTGAATTAAATCTCATTGCAGGACTTTGACATTGACATTGTCGCTGTGGTCAATGACACAGTGGGAACTATGATGACCTGTGGCTACGATGATCATCACTGTGAAATTGGCCTTATTGTAGGTGAGTCCAGTCTAATTGTGAATGGAAATCAAATAATAAGGATCGGTGAAGGTCATTAAGTGTTAGCATTAGGGTTAATATTACAGAGCACTTAATTCATATTCCTACTCATTAAACCATGCAGTGACCTCTTTTGTCCTGTATGGAAGCATCTGCATTTGCTAGGTTTGTCCACTCAGCTATTCAGGTTTTCCATTAATTTGTCACTTACGCTGCAAGTTAAAATCCACTGCCTGTGTAGCCCTAATGTGTATGAGACCGGACTAAGTCTGTTACAAATGATTCCTTCTACATACTGTATGTGTTAAGACATATAAATGAATCTGCTCTGAATGATAATTCTGTATATGGGCTTTTTCCATGCTGTTATATCCAAGTTAGAAATAAGTTTCTAATTTTAATTTAACTTCAAAAGTCAACTGATTCCCTCGTTAGTTCAGTGTTTTACAGGCAATATGTCTGTATTAAAGAATGTATCCAAACCAGGAAGGGCATCAAGATTAGAGAGAGGAGAGAGACAGAGTACTGATGTGGGTGAGCAAGAGAGCAAAGTGTGAAACAGAAACTTTAGAAAGTTTATTTAGATACTACATAAAATTAAACTCACAACAAATTTACATATAATCTGATCCATACTAGTGACAGCCAGAGAGTGTGTCTTTTTTCTGTTTAATTCTGTATCCCTTATTGGTTTTTGTGGCTGACATATTGGAGACCCTTCATGGGAGTACAATATGTAGACAGGAGGGGCAGTAAGGGTTTCAGTGCTAATAGACAGAGGGGACTTCTGTGCTTTCAGTATGAAAGGATGCTAAACTGAATTACGCACATTTGTGCACAACGTCATTCCTAATTATATGGCCATCATTGCTTCCACTGGCAGGTGGGTGGTGTTGGGGATGGAGGGCGTGGATGGATGATTAGGTCTTTGTCTGATAGCCAAAACCACATGGAACTGTACTGGTCATGGCACAGAATTTAATTTTAGAATCACGGTCTTACACAACGAAAGCATGTTGTATACCCTCTGTGGTACCCTCTAGTCTGATTTATCATTTTTTACTTTCTCTCCCAATTTGAATCAGCCAGTTCTCCCTACACTGCAGAGCTTGTCACCACTAACTCCCACTCTTGGTCTGGGGAAAGTGTGCTTCCTCTACTTTACATGGAATTACCAAGTGCTTTTTTTAATCAGCTCATTAGATCCTATTTCCTGCTGCACGGGCATCTCACCACCTGTGTGCAGCAAGAAACACTCACTTTTCCCTCACTGTCTCTAGTGCATTCTGGGATATTGCTATCATACATGTAGTCATGAAATGGTACGGATTTTCATGCTTTTCCGTAAGTGCATATAATGTCCAGTTGGGTGACAGAATTAATTAATAAAATTCACGGGAGTTATTGTTTTCATTGTTAAATGAAACTGAATAAAGTAGTTTCATGTTCAAAATCAGTTTTCCAGCGCTCTTTAGCAGACACAGGACATCAGTAAAGCTGTTAATCAATCTGCCAGCAGAATCGGTCAGCAGACATTTTGACTTGTCATAGGTGTTAATATTAACAATGGCTCTGTTCTATTCGAGTGTCCCAGTAAGCCATAGTAGTGTGACTGTGAGGCAGCAAGCACAACACCAGGATCTTTAAACTGAAGCTTGCCTTGATAACTTGATATTTCATCATAAAACATAAAAAAATCATATCACATAATATGTCATAGTAGGTTCTTCAGAGGTCAGCATGGTGTGTAGCATAGACTAAATAAGCAGCAAGCAATAAATTAAAACAAGACTGGCTATACCGCAGAACCAAATGGCAAGAGTGGCAAATATGGGCTTGTAAGATGTGGGCGTAGTGTGCAGACACAGGTAGAGCTTTGTCAGTTTGAATGAGCGTCATTGAGGGTGTCAGTGTGATTCACTGGATTCAAACATGACTGATGTACACTGCAGTAACATGTTTTGTCATTCTGGGTCTTACATTTGGATGAGAACTGCTTGATAATTGTCATGTTAACATCCTGACCCTCAAGGAACGGGGACCAATGCCTGCTACATGGAGCAGATGAGGAACCTTGAGCTGCTGGATGGTGACGAAGGGCGGATGTGTGTTAATACGGAGTGGGGTGCTTTTGGAGACGATGGTGCCCTGGAGGATCTGCGCACTGACATTGACCGGGAAATAGATGCAGGCTCTCTGAACCCTGGCAAGCAGCTGTGAGTGTCATTGAGCTTATCTTGCATGGTACAACATAAAACATCTCTCAGTGTAGTAGAAGCTTCATTCAGACAGAAACTTCAGACAGGCTTGTATTAGTGAGGCCTTTATTTCTAATTGCTCAGTATATGTATCATATTTTAGTAGTACCCTCCCTGTTGTCTGACCTGCAACTGTTCCAGTTTGCTCTAGCTGCTATTTGTTGTTATTAAAACCTTTTGTCATGGTAAATTCTGCATAATGTACATTTCCATGCCATTTAATTTCCATTTAAAAGGCATGTTGTTCACACTCACAAATATTCTATTCAGACTTAATGTTGATCAGCACTGTGTTAAGCTGCTGGCAGTGAAACACTTTTTGCACTGATATTTTACACCTGACTACACCACCTGGCCAGAATGATCCAAAGGTTCATTCCCTGTCACGTGAGACAGAATCTCAGCTCTAACTTAGATTTTGTTCAAAATTTGTCTGTATGTTTGGGTCCCAAAACCAAGACCTGTAAAATATTTGCAAATGCAAATCCTGTTTTTTCATATTTTTCAGCCCTTGATATTTTTCAGAGAAGCCACGTTTGGGCATTAATATCTTATCTTAACAATTATTCCAAGCCTCACCAAACTTGGAAGACAAATATTTTCTCAGTATGACTGAACCATTTAACATTTGTACTGCGTGTCTGTTTATTTTCTATTATAAACCCATTTTTTGCATCTTTATGGCATCACTCTTTTTTATTTTCAAACACAATCTTTCATTAATTTTGTGCAAATATTTGTAGTTTCTACCACTAATGGACATGGCAGGCAGCCTTTTCCAGTCATTTTCTTAAGACAAATATAATGTGGCGTAACTGGTACGAACAGGAAAATTTATGTTGAAATAGCTTAATTTATGGTCATTTAGTGTCCGTGTCCTTCCATGTTCCTTTCATAGATAAGTACACAGTTAAAAGCACTGTTTTAGGTGGAAGCCCATTTCCACCACTGTGATAAAAAATTTAAAAAAGGGATACTGTAAGTCATTATAATTAGAAAATCTCTCAACTTTCTGACTTAGTATCACAAAATAATGAGAAACTTTCTCAAAATATTGACAGACAAAATAATGAAACACTAAGTCATTATTTTGAGAAAAACTCAGATTATAAATCATTGATTTGTAAAAACGAAATCAAAACAATTAAAAAATCAGTCTGACAAACTGAGTGAAGTGAACTGCACAGAGGTAACCTAAAGAGATGCTGGCTGCAGGAGAGGTCATAATTTTTTTACAGGCACTAAAATCCAGCGGTGTGTAGAATAATGAAACAGGTTAGGGATGTGCAGCTCCTTAGACTGACACTGGTCAGTGTGAGGAGCATTATCTCTCTCAAAGTGAAAAGAGTGACTCATTCACGTAAGGAAATGAGTGAGTCATCCAGACAGATCATAACTTAGACTGGATCTAAATACTTTTTATGAACTTATTCCTCATAATCACTTACTTATCACCTCCTGACAAAGCTAGACCAAGTAGAATGTGGAAAATGTAGGTTACTCCAGTGTTGTCCAATGTTTTGATATATCATTTGAAAAATTAAGGAAAATTGTGCGTTGTCACGGTCTCACACAGTATGTTTGTACCCAAGGTACAAGTATTCTCAGTCCATGGTCTCTACCAGGAGAGTAAAAGAGCTTATTTACAGATGTAAATCTGGAGGTGATCTTGCTGCAATTTTTGATTTCATTAGAGTTCAAAAGTTCAGTCTCTGCCAGGCTTTAATTTGCCTATATTTGTGTTTGTATGTGCATGTGTAGACACTAGGGTTGCAAAATTGTGGGAATTTTCAATGTTGGAAACTTTCCATGGGATTTAATGGGAATATATGGGAATTAATGGGAGTAAACTGGAAATTTGCAGAATTGCAGGTTAGCCTGTAACAGGGAACTTAAATGTAGATGTATCTTGCAGCGTAATCTTGGTTAAAACAACCAGATTTAATGCAAATTCAGCTGAATTTCTACCCTGCTCTGTGCATTCCTCCATCACAGGCACAGATCATTTCTAGAATCCTGCTCACTACAGCAAGACTGTTGAAGCCACACTACCGCATCTGAGCCCACAGACTACATCCAGTCAAGTCAGCTCATCATATCATATTACTGGGCTCAATATATTTGATCTGTGCTACTAAAGTTTAACTAGCAAAAAATAAATCAAAATGTCTTTATACAGTAGCTACCTAACCAGTAAATCAGAGATGCTAAATGTAAGCTAGCTAGCACCATTTCATTGACAATTTGAGTCTGTTTCTGCTTGAGGTTTCTGCCTCTTAAAACAAAGTTTTTCCTCTCTACTGTCACCTAGTGCTGCTCATGGTGGGAACTGTTGGATCTCTCTTTGTAAAAATAATAATATAAAGAGTACGGTCCAGACCTGATCTATATGGAAAGTGCCTTGAGATAACTTTGGTTGTGATTTGGCGCCATATGAATAAAAACTGATTTGACTTGACTTGAATTTAAATCTAGCTATCATGATAGAGTGCTGCTTCCCAAACAAGATGGTAACTAGCTCAACTGTGATGCTGTTTCTTCAGCCTGTTTTCTGTTCATACAAGACTGTAATTGAGTTTGATTCAGCAGCTGATTGATGAGTGTTATATCTGTTCATCTACTCTGAATCTATTCATTTATCCAGCATCAATCGTGAAATATTTTAAAAGTTTTCACTTGGAATATTTCCAGAATTCCCCAGCTTAACATCCCATGGAAAGTTTCTGGAAATATACCGGAATTTTTCCGCCCCTTTGCAACCCTAGTAGACACAGTGTTTTGTTTTTTAGTAAATATAAATGTGACATTGTTTTGTCTCTCATTTTTGTGTTGGTTTGCAGGTTTGAGAAGATGATCAGTGGCATGTACATGGGCGAACTGGTCCGTCTCATCCTGGTGAGGATGGCCAAAGAGCACCTTCTGTTCCAGGGCAAGACTACAGCAGAGCTCCTCACCACTGGAAGCTTCAACACCAAATGCATCTATGCCATTGAGAATGACAAGTTAGTTTTTATGTTTGTTTGATTGGGAAACTCAGAGGAAACGGTTACAGTGACAATGTAAACAGCAGACAAATGATGCCCACTTAGAACTGAAAAAAGTGAAATGTCTTAAAGATCGCAAAAATGTCCAATGGGTTCTTTAACTTTGACCTGACATTGTATCATCTGGGTGAAAGAGATGACTGTATAGAGTTCATATGTTAATCAAGCTGGCAGTTACTGGCAGGATGGCTGTGGCTCAGGAGGTAGGGCGAGTTGCCCACTAATCAGAAGGTCAGTGGTTTGATCTCTGGCTCTTCCAGTCTGTGGGTCGAAGTATCCTTAGGCAAGATACTGAACCCCAAATTGCCCCCAATGTGTCATCAGTGTGTGAATGTATTGGAATGTGTTAGAGCCCTTTATAGATCAACAAGCGTTTTGAATGGTCGATATGACTAGAAAAGCTCCATATAAGTGCAGTCCATTTACCATTTACTGTAACCTAAATACCCACAGAGCATGGTCACCTAACAGCTCAAAAGATTAGTTTGTAATGGAATTGCATGTGGAATTAAATTTGTTTAATCATTTAGACTAGTTAAGTATAGCAGTAGATGCAGGCAGGCCGTATCATCAGTTTAAAATTGTACTGATTTTGCATTGCTAACAGAATTATTTGCTAAACCCGGTAAATAGAAACATTTTCAGATAGGGTGTAATTATATTATCTTTTCAACCTTCCCGTAAACCTTGACTTTGTGAAACAAGGTCCAAGGGTGACAAGGGTGAAACAAGGTTCCACCAGGTTAGGTTTCAAGAAGTCCTGTTGCATTCAACTTCAGCACTTAAGACAAAATCGTATCATAGCAGACTTTGTGATATCGGCAAACATCAAATTCTTATCCATTGAATTGATATAATATTGTGTTGTGATAAAACTTGTGATTTACACCCCTACTATTCACTGTATAGAACTGTGTTCCAACCCTACCTCTGCACAACACAACTGATGGTCTCAAGCACAGTAAGAAGGCAAGAAATACCACAAATTAACTCTTGATAAGGTGCACTTGTTAAGTGAAAACCATTCCAGGTGACTACCTTATGAATCTGACTGAGAGAATGCAAGTGTGCAAAGCAGTCATCAAAGCAAAAGGTGGCTACTTAAGAAGAATCTAAAATATAAAACATATTCTGGTTTGTTTAACACTTTTCTGTTTACTACATAATTCCATATGTGTTCCTTCCGTATTGGTGTCTTCAGTATTAATATACAAAGTAGAAAGTAATGAAGACAAAGAGAAACCATGGGACACAGCTGTTTTTGGATCTGTATTTCACCAGCATATTGGCCAAACACTTATTGCATCTTAGATGATGTTGTAGTAGCAGATATCCATCCATCCACTTTCTTAACCATTACCGATTATTATTTATTATTATTATTATTTATTATTATTATTTTGTTATCCCACGCAGAGACAAGGAAGGTCTGACAAGTGCTGAGCAGGTGCTTCGGGGCCTGGGTCTGGACCCATCAGTTGAGGACTGCATAGCCACTCAGAGGGTGTGTCAGATAGTATCTACACGGGCTGCACATTTGTGTGCTGCCACTCTAGTGGCAGTGCTGCGGCAAGTCCGGGATAACAAAGCAGCTGAGAAACTGCGTACCACTATTGGAGTGGATGGCTCTGTTTACAAGAATCATCCAGAGTAAGTAATCCTGAACACTATTACGTCTGTCTTGGTGCATACAGTGGCTGCAGGACTGATCCCAGTTGAACGGAGGTGAATAGAAGACAAATATTAGCATTTAAGATATGTCCAGGTTTCCCTGCCTGTCTGTCTTCCTATTGCCTAATTGTTACTGATTTGTCACAAAAATGTTATTATAGGTGGTTATGTTTTGTAATTCTAGCATTTTGTATTCTTACTGAAAGTAAAAGTAGGAGAGAGAGAAGGACAGCCACACAAAGAACCCATAGGTTTTACTGTAGTTTAAGACAATGAGTAAGCACTGTACCACAAATAAGGAAACACCCTGAGCAGACCTTGGTTTAAAAGCCTACTTAGTGGGCTTAAATTCACAGTTTGTCACATTCATTAATTAATTTCCATTTTTACAGAGCAGATATTGTTTCTGCAATAAATGATCAGAAGATAAGTCAGTTTGATATTTTAAAGATTGGTGTGATAGTAGAGCTAGAGAAAATGTCAAGAAGTCACCAAAATCAGTAGTTTGCTTCCCCTTGTGAGTACACAGTATGTACACATTATATAATACAATTCTGGCCATTGTTTTGGTGAACTCTTGGTTACAGACATGAAGACATACGTAGGGGATCTCATACTAAAGTGTCTGTTTGTGGCAGAGGTAATAAATATGACTGTAAAGCTGACCACAAGTGTTGAAAAGGACAACACAGTCTTAATCCACGAAATGGGAATGGGAATCAACATTGTTGAACAATTTTGAAATTGAAGGAATTGAGTTTTGATAATAATACTTAGGGTTGGGCATAATTTATCGATGATCAATTATTTATCATTAAGAATTGTGTTGATCATATTGAATTTGATTGAAATGTTTGTATCAAAGAGGTTGTGTAGTCTGTCCTGAAGCAATATAATGATTTTCACTACATGGCAGCAACCAGCAAGAGATGCAGTTAAAATTTAACTGACAAAACTGAGCTGCCTTTGAGCTGTCGTAGAAATCGAAGGTAAACATGACAAGAGCAAGATAAGTTTTGGGAAAATTGTCTGCATTGAATAGCCTAATGTTATATATATTTTATATTATGTGATTGTGATTGTTAATTCTCAATTCAGTTAACGACAAGCACTGTAGCTTTGTTTTGTTAATTTGATAAGTTTGACTTGGAGCTGCCTTTATGAACACCTCAGATCTTTTTTGTTTTGTTTTCTTTTAGATCCATTTAAAGGCTTTGTTTGAGAGGATTGTTGTTGACTGTAATGTCTTCTTTTGATAAAGATTTCATTAAGAAAAAACACACTTTCTTTAGTAGCCTATTCTGCCATAGGCATTTTCAGTGTGAAAAATAATGGTTGATTGATAATTGATTGTTAATTTTCCTGCAAATGCCCATCCCTAATAATAATACTTTCTGCTGAAGAACAACATAAATGTGTCCTAAAAATGAATTAATCAAAAGGAAGCAGGAAGAGTTTAGTGTGCCCACACACTGGTTAGTTTAGGTCAGTTTTCTACATTCCCAACTCAACTTTCTACACTTACTGAACTATGTTAATGCATTTATAGGAGTAAATCTTAAATGGCATGGTCTAAATCAACATCTTTGCAACTTGAACTTTCAGTCACCTCATCTGTGCAAGAGAAAAGGGATAATAGAAGTGATCACAAAACAACACAGATTTTAACAAAATGTATCTCCTTTTCCTAGGTTTTCCAGGAGGCTCCACAAGATGGTACGGCGACTTGTGCCGGACTGCGATGTGCGTTTTTTGCAGTCACAGGATGGCAGTGGGAAGGGTGCAGCCATGGTAACAGCAGTAGCTTACCGTCTTGCTGCTCAACATGTGGAGCGTCAGCGCATCCTTGACACCTTGCGTTTGAGCCGTGAACAGTTGATGGAGGTCAAGAAACTAATGAGTGAGGAGATGGTGCGAGGCCTGTCAAAGCAAACCCATGAACAGGCAAGCGTCAAGATGCTTCCCACCTATGTCAGATCAACACCAGATGGAACAGGTAACTTGAGAAAAACAAAAAGATTCTCTTTTATATAAAAAGCTCTATGTATGTGTTCAGCTTCTTGTCTTTATTATCCTCATCAGAGCATGGTGACTTCTTGGCTTTGGACCTTGGAGGCTCCACCTTTCGGGTTTTGCTGGTTCGAGTGCGAAGTGGAAAGAAACGTAATGTGGACATGCACCACAAAATCTACAGTATCCCACAGGAGACTATGCAAGGCACAGGGGAAGAGGTAATCTCATAAGAGTAACATACCTGATAGGGATGGTACACTGTAACCTGCTAATGTTTTTGTGCATTTCTCTTGTTTGCCAGCTTTTCAGCCATATTGTGGACTGCATTGCTGACTTTTTGGAGTACATGGGCATGAGAGGAGCATCCCTACCTCTGGGATTTACATTCTCCTTCCCCTGTCATCAAAGCAAACTGGATCAGGTAGTATTTGATTCAGTATTCATTATAAGTGTATGACTAGCTATCATATTTCTGATTGTGAATTTGCTTGTATTTTTGGGGATTTTGTTGAACTTAGTATGAATAGGTTGGCAGAGACAATATCTGTTTGCAACAAGTGCATTCATTCTCTCTCCTCCTCTCTGGATTGTATTTTGATTGCAGTGAGGTAAAGCTTGTGTTTTCATCAGCATGAATTATGAAAGAAGGACCCTTTTTTTATTTTTTTATTATGATCCAAAACTAGCTGTGTTTTTCTCACTGTGTGTAGGGCTGAACGATTTTGGGAAAAAAATGTAATTGCAATTTTTCTGACAGATACTGCAGTTTGATTTGCAATATAATTTTGAAAGTCAAGCTTCAGTCCAGGATTCATTATATACATGTAAAACATGTGATGGAGCATTACCATTTAACAGATCATTTAAATATTAACTGCTCTGTGTACTAATCCAAGGATGAGATTGAAAATATACAAATCCAAAATGTATTTATTCTAACAAAAAATGGTATTGAACATACACATAATGAACCATTGAACAATTCTCACAAAACAAACAGTAGCACTATGTTCATGTTTTTCGCCTTTTTTGCAGTAATTTGCAGGATTTATACAAAAAACAAACCTAACTTACTGTTCTACCATTTTCTCTTCTTTCTCTCTCTCTCTCCTCGACTCAACCGGGAATTCTGCAACTTTATAATATCAGCAGCAATCATTTTCCCACAGCAGGCCACCGCTACAAAATATGTATGGCGGAAACACTGCAGACAAAGTTGCCGTCTTGGTCACAGCTCAGTTATCTCTCTTGCTGGCCTGCTGACACTGTCAGCCGCTTTTAACTTGTCATATCACCAGCAATTTCAGCTTTAGCTGTGTCCAGACCGGGGGTCGATCCGGCGCTTAGGCCCATGTGGTACGCGCCCCAACCATTCGGCTATGGGGGTGCCCCTTGTTTGGTTATTTTAAGACAAGATCTGGTTGTAAAGTTTACAGCCTATCGCTCTGTTGCTTCTGCAGTGCTCTGTGTATGTGAACTGTGAGGCAGCGACTCGTCCACTGACTCTCTGTTGTAAAAATAATCGCAGTCTTTGCGATTTGCAAATCACATTAGTTCAAATCCCTACCATGATGGTAATAGTATCATTCTTATTACTGTGACTAATTAGATTATTTTTTTCCAGTGTCTCTTTAAACAACGTGTGTCACTATACATTTGGCCCTAAAAGAACTATTATTGAGTTAAAGAACTCGGAATGCATGGATGACCTGGAGTGCTGAAGAGCCACTAGCATTTAGAACCAGAGTTTTCAAAGTCTGACATTGTTGAAAACTTCTGATTTAGTTGAGGCTGCAAAGGCTAAACTCTGCAAAGGCTCACTATTTGACTTGTGCCTTCGAGTCACAAAAACACCACAACTCTTTTGGTGAATCCTGAATGAGCTTCTGCTATGTACACATATCACATGTCTGCGTTTTGAGTTATAAAATAAGTCACAGTATATTTCGTAAAATCCAGTATGCAGTGAATTAAACAACTCCTCTACAATTAAAAATGTAACATTTTATTGTTTTGTCTTGAATTATGCAAACAACTGGAGAAACTGAAAAAATACTGTAATTAACCCATCAACTATATTTATCCGAGGGCCACTTTGGGGGCTGGACGTTAAAAAAAATTAAGTTACATGTATTTAGGCCTAATTAGCCCATTGTTTAAATTTTTTTTTTTTCTTAACAAAATTTAGTTATTCTTATTATTTATTTGCATATATCAGTGTGAGCAGATTCCTAAAAAACTTTATTTGGCCTAACTAGAAAATGTTGTCAGACCTCACCAAGGAGACAGTTCACTGAGTAATGGTTAACATCTGTAATTTCAGGAAACATAATGAATGCAGTCCCGATTGGCTGAAAATATTAATCTGTTTTGTTTGTTAGAGAGAGAGAGAGAATGAGAGAAAGAGTCAGAAAGAGTGCAGGGCATATACAATTTTATCCATTTGAAATTGTAAAAAAATAGAAAATCTATGTAGTGGTAAATGTTCATATTGTGGTAGTGGTAAATAAATCAATGTATGTGAAACACCGTCAGAGGAAAACAAATGTTAGAACACGCTGGAACGCATTTTTTTCCCTCCTAACATTTAATTAATTAATTGCCATGAATTAATTATTAATATTCCATGGACCACCAGCTGATGATCACTGGTGCACATGTTAATGAGAAACAAAGATGCCAGAAAATTACAGTACATTCTCTATCAGACAGGCAACATTTAACTTACTGCTATATTGTATATTTCAGTGTGGCAAACAGTACTTCATTAATTTATCTTTACTTCACAGCAGCTACTGCAGTGACCTCCACATATCTTCAGTGTAGATGGGTACTGTTATTCTTTGTACACACTCAGAATCACACACTCACACACAAATAACTGCTCTCAATTGTCCAGGGCATCCTCCTGAGGTGGACAAAAGGTTTCAAAGCCAGCGGCTGTGTGGGACAAGATGTTGTTACATTACTTAAAGATGCTGTTTCCCGCAGACAGGTCAGTACACACATCACAAATACATTCTCTGAACTTTTATTGAGTAATCTGGGCTGTGACTGTTGACACTTAAAGAATACAATAAAGAAGTATATCCACAACTTCCAGAGCAGCGTACACAAAACACAGACATTCAAAGCCCAGAGGAGCAGCGGTCTGCCATAGCGCTCCACCCGCACTAGTCAGGAGATATACAGCTCAGTGTGTACTGCTGTATTATATTTGTCTTTGTTTGAACAAATACAAATACAGCAGCTTGTGTATTGCATGTGATGTAGAAAGTAAGGTGAAATGTCACACTGTTTCAGCTTCAACTCCAGCTCAGGTTCAGTATTTATGAATCTTTTTAAATATACACATTATTTTAATTTGATTATTGATGGAACGGAAACATGTAATGGTAAATAATTTCTATAGTTATACCATTAATTCTTTATTAAAACTATGCCCACTCAAGCTTCTATTTACTTCTGTGGATTAGACCTTAGACCTTGGCTTGGTTTGAGGTTTGGCGAAGGTAATGCTAGGAATGAGCTACCATACTCCATGTAGTTAGAAGAATGATAAAGGTAGAAGTTGTTCTGCTCCAGTAACACAACAAAACTGACAGGGACTACATGTCAACACAGTCCTGAAAAAGGTCTTTTCAGCCAAAATAACTACAAACTCTTGTGTGGGTGACCATGACTGTATATGGGCTGGGTGTGGGCTTTTTTTTTTTTTTTTTTTTAAACATTTATAGAACGTTTCCTTTGGTTTGACAGAGTGTAAGTACGATAGTAAAACTGCAAAATCAAGCAACATAGCTTTGAAAAATATGAATTTATTAAAATGCAGAGATGGGGAACATACAGGTACTTTGGCATAATAACATGAAATTTAAATAACTGTCAGGTTAAAACAAAAGGGAAAAAAGGTCAACCTATAGATATGCTATTTTTAGTAGTCCTGGTTTATAGCCATGGTGGTTATCAGTGCAGACAATGAGGCTACTAAAGTGTGTTACCAACATAATGGATCTCCATGTATATCATCATATATTTGTAAAGAGATCACTGTGCTCCTCACTTTCATTCATCACAAACTGAGAGTAAATTAATGTGTTTGTAATTGAGAGTTGTAATGAGTTTGTTGTCACTGCTTTCAGGAATTTGACTTGAACTTTGTGGCAGTGGTTAATGATACAGTGGGAACCATGATGACCTGTGGCTATGAGGATTCCAAATGTGAGGTGGGACTCATCGTAGGTAAGTCTTTCTACACTCCACTTTCCGCCCGTCTCTGTGTGTCTTGACTGTGATTGACTGGTTTTCCTTTCATGTCAATACCTGTCCACCTGTCTGTACAGGTACAGGGACCAATGCCTGCTACATGGAGGAAATGCACAACATTGAACTGGTGGAGAATGATGATGGTCGTATGTGTGTCAACATGGAGTGGGGAGCATTTGGTGACAACGGTGAACTTGATGACTTCTGCACACAGTTTGATCACATGGTCGATGAGTGTTCTAACAACCCCGGGAAGCAGAGGTACTGACCCACACAGTCTTGCTTATTTCATCATGGTTAGGGAGGGACCACAGAATCCGACTGATCCTTAACTTTCAAATCCAAGCAGACATATATAAGCTAATTGTGGGCATAACAAGTCTTTTTCACACAGTACATGAATTGTCCATCATATACCAACAAGAATCTATGTGATATTCAGTGCAAAGAATTATTTAGTGTGGGGTTCCTCTTTAAAGTTATATTGGCCATTTGCAAGTGAGTACTTGTGAATTTAAATTCTCACAAAATGATGTTCACAATACTGACTTATCTGACTGAAAGCCCTTATTTGCTCTTCCCTTTTTTACCTTTCATCAAATCTCAATTTGCATGGCTAAAGCACAGCATTAGTTCTTGGTGAGACAGTGATTGTATCTGAAATGTAATGTCATGTAAATGTTATTTAATTTTATTAAGGCAATAATGGCAGTAATGCAAAGTCTGTGCTGAGTGAGAGTAATGGGTGAATCTTACCAGTATCATGTTAACTGTTAAGTAACATGTTATGTATCCACTTAATCTATGGTGTATATGCTCATTCAGTAACTCAGATTAAATCCCTGCAAATATCTGTGAGCAGCAGGACAGGAACACTGCAGGTTTTAATCAGGAGAGCGCTGTGTAATTACTCAGGCCTCATGCAGGTCACTTGGAGAAAATTCATCACTAAGGATGTAATGTCCTCAGGTGCTTGTCTTTCTGGGCAAATTTTCCTGAGTGCTTGTCTCCAGTTTTAGTGTTTAAGATTGTGCACCTGATCCTTTTTTAAATAACTTTTGAGTTGTGCACACTTACCTCTCATTATCAATATTATACCAGTATATCAGTACTGTTCGACAAAAGTATGATTTATATCATTACATCCAGTGCTTTACTTCACTGACAGTGGTTCACTTGGAGCCAGGAAATTAGTATACAGTTGCAATGGCAAAAAAATGGATAAGCGCCCAGTGACATAAATGGCATTCAGACTGTTTTTTTATTTTTTAAAGATATGATTTATTTGTGCAATTTTCAATACAGAAACAACAACAATACTACCCCCAAGGGTATGGAAAACATGACAAAACTGTAAACATTGGCAAAGAAGGTAATGATACCAAGACAAAAATAGAGAGAGGACAGGACAAGGCCAAAGCATGTGAGTGAGATTAGCTGGTTTAGGTGCCATATATCACAGTTTGGATCAGTGTCAGGATAGATGTGAGCTAGTTTGTTTTTAGACCAGTGGAATCTGTGAACTACTTGCATTGTGAGACCCAGTGATGGGCACAAATACATAATGTGTGGACAAGACCGACTGCCAAACCTCAGTCTCTATCTCCACATTGAGATATTAGGACCAAGGAGTGCAAGGTTATCAGAGAGTGTTGTAGAGTGTAGAGAATAGCGAGAGAAGAACATAGCATATACATTAATGAGAGTTGATGATGTTAGCATTGGGAAGGACTGTAGTTTTTGATTTCACCTAAACACAGCCCAGCTGTGTAGACAGTTTGTCTTTTGTTTGCTCCTTGTACCTTGATTGATAAAATTAAGAACCACATTATTATGGTTTTCCTCTTGAAAGGAGCTTGTCTGGAATGTCTGTTAGGAAACTGTCTCCACGACATGTTGGGGAGTGCATTGATGAAAGGGGCCGATAACATTTGCCATTATTGATTTCAGCCCAGGGCACTCCTCCTGATAATTTATTCCTGTTAAACCCACCCTTGTAACAACCTTTTCTTTCTCTGGGCTTTGATTCATGAACATAATGAATTTAAACTATTCTGTTTGATTAGATTTTTTGAATTGTTTTTTTTTTTTTGTTTTGTTTTATTGTTTGTCGACAATCTTTTTTCTCTATCAGTGTGTGGCTTTGTAAAGTTTTCAGTTTGTGTGTCTTCTTCTGACAGGTACGAGAAGATGATCAGTGGCATGTACCTGGGGGAGATAGTGAGGAATGTGTTAATGGATTTTACTGCGAAGGGCCTGCTGTTCAGAGGCAAACTGTCCGAGCGACTCAAGACCCGAGGAATCTTCGAGACAAAGTTCCTGTCACAGATTGAAAAGTGAGTGTTATAGACTGTCCTAGCCTCAGTGTCTCTCTTCAGCTCACCCCTGATCATCACTAATGCTATGGTAAGCATAGAAAAACACATGTGCGATTTAACAGTTCAATCACAAGCCACAAAAACAAGCCAGACAAAGCCACCAAATGTGCAATGTCATTAGTCATTTTTGCACAATAATAGGCTGATGATAGGCTTTTACATCTTTATCACACAATGGATGACTACTGAGGAGCAGGGAAGTGAGGTAGAATGTCAGTGAGTAACACCAAGACCACATGAAGTTACAAGAAATAACATCCACTGTATCTGCTGATATTAAAGTCTGATCTGATATTTAGAGTTTCTGACATAACACAGTCACTTAGTAAACAGAAGTTTGGAAATTTTAATTTGGTTATTGATGTTAAAAATATGTCTGTATAGCAGTTGACTCATAGATCTCAGTGTTCCCTTCTCACAATTGCAATAGTACACAGAGTTACCTTATTACATATCAGTGGCGGGCCATGCATTTCACACCTTCACTGGTGTCCTACCTGAATTAAACCTCCTCCTAATACCGTCACTATGATGTCACCTCTATAGAAACCATCAACAATATACAGAAATGCAGTATAACAGAGCTTTGCATCACAGATAGGCACATCATGTAGTCAGAATAAATGCCATTACTAAAGCAATGCTATAAAAAGACAATTCAGTAGGTCTCCAAACACTGCAGCCACAGCTGCGCCATACACATCATCTCCAGCAGAAGCATCAGTATTTACTAATAAAATGACAAAGCCATAAACAATAAAATATACATAAAATGCATCTGTGCTTCTGTCGAGCAGTCATTCTCAGTCCTAAAGCGAATTAAAACTTATGCGAGAAACACGACTGGGCAGACTTGACTTTCAGCATAAGCCTCCATGGCGATAGAAAAGGACTTATTGTTGGAACTTAGATGCACAGGTAACCTCTACAACAGAGTCACTGAACTCTTTTTCCTCTTTCAGCCATTGTGGTTTGAAAAATCAGCTATTAAATCTACACTACAACATGTTTTAGCTTGCGCTAGTAGCTATAGATGAAGTTTGCTAACTCTAACCCACATGTGTCAAACTCAATGCCCGCGGGCCACATCCGGCCCGGCGTGCAATTATATCCGGCCCGCGAGATCATTTTATATTACTGTCATTAGTGGCCCGGCGATATGAAGCACTGATAACACAATAAACTACAGATCCCATAATGCAGCGCTTCAGTTGCATTGCCGAACGCTTCCCGCGTTAATCAAGTGCGCAATCAAATGCGCACTTTGCTGATAAACTGAGCGCACTGAGTTCGCACGATGCTTTGGTGACTTTGAAGCACAAAAAAAGAATTTCGAGTTGCTTCGCAACCCATTTGCCGTCGACGTGGAAACTGCACCTGTGCAGATTCAGATGCAGCTGATTGAGCTGCAGTGTAATGGGACACTAAAGGCAAAGTACGACACTGCAGGACCCGCACAGTTTATTCACTCCATTCCCGCAGCAATGCCCCAGCTCCGTCTACATGCGGCTCGAACCGTGTGCATGTTTGGTAGCACATATCTGTGTGAGAAGCTCTTCTCAGTGATGAAGACTAACAAAAACAGCACACACTGATAAGCACCTGCAGTCCATCCTGAGAATCTCCACAACACAGGACCTCACACCAAACATAAAAGAACTTGTTGCCAAAAAAAGATGCCAAGCATCCAGCTCTGATAAAATGACATAAAAGCAAAGAAATTCAAATGTTTTGATTTGTTATTTTAACGTTTACTTAAAGCACATACACTGTCACAATTTTTTTTTTTTAGTTTAAGTTTATTTATTCCGGAATAATATTCCTGTCTGTTTTTATTCCTATTTATGTTCAAAAAACATTTAGTTTTAGTATGTTCAATAAATGTTTATCCTGTTCGGCCCACAACCTAAACTGTGTTTTGAATTTTGGCCCCCTGTGCAATTGAGTGTATTGGTTAGAGTCTAACCAGTACACTCAAGGCAGATTTCTTTTAACTTGGCAACACAGGGCTGAAATCTGATTGGAAGCAGTGCAACCAAGAAGAAAGCTATGGAATCAAGAGAATAGACTACTGGGAACAGTTTAATACATATAGTATTAATGGAAAAAAACATATATGTCTGTATATTAGATGAACTTGTGATCAGTCCAGGGTGTACCCCGCCTCTCGCCCAATGTCAGCTGGGATAGGCTCCAGACCCCCTGCAGCCTTTAAGGATAGCAGTGTAGATAATGGATGAATAGACATTTGTCAACATGCTCATTAAATCCTTAAATTCATATTTCAGCTAATAGTCCTAAGTGTTCAAACTTAAATGTTTGAGTGGTTACGTAGCAAATAAAGAAATTAATTAATCAACAATTAATTTATTACGTTGGAATTAGCTTACAGGAGCAACCTGTGAACTATGAATTTTAGTAGTTACCATGTTTGTTGTAGTAAACAGAAAAGACCAGAATATGTTTTATATTTTAGATTCTTCTTAAGTAGCCACCTGTTGCTTTGATGACAGCTTTGCACACTTGCATTCTCTCAGTCAGATTCATAAGGTAGTCACCTGGAATGGTTTTCACTTAACAAGTGCACCTTATCAAGAGTTAATTTGTGGTATTTCTTACCTTCTTACTGTGCTTGAGACCATCAGTTGTGTTGTGCAGAGGTAGGGTTGGAACACAGTTCTATACAGTGAATATCTTTATTTGACTACTGTTCTAATCCATAGTATGGCAAGAACCACTTCACCAAGTGAAGAGAAACGACAGCCCATTATTACTTTAGGGCATGAAGGTCAGGGAAAAAAGAACTTTGAATGTATCCTCAAGTGCAGTTGCGAAAATCATCAAATGCTGTGATCAAACTGGCTCTCATGAGGACTGCCCCAGGAGAGGAAGACCAAGAGTAACCTCTGCTGCAGAGGATAAAATCATTAGAGTTACCAGCACCTCAGATTAGAGCCCACATAAATGTTTCACAGAGTTCAAGTAGCAGACGCATCTCAACATCAACTGTACTGTGACCCCAAATACAGTTGCATACCATTGCATTTTAGGTTTACTGGCAAAATTAAACATTTTTAAACACATTACACAAGAACATTTTAAATAGTTAAATAAAACTAATATTACAAGGATTTTATCCAAATTCAACACTAAATCCTACTTTCAATGACTACTGCAGTCTGAAAATTATTCAACCCCCATTCCTCATAAGAACACACATTTGCAAATCAGATGTGGTCTCAAGCACAGCTGATGCAACTAATGAAGCCCTTGATTGGTTGCATCAGGTGTGCTTGAGATAGAACACCTCAAATACCTGTGACTGTGACTGTGATGTTTGATTGCATGTTAGAAATATGGCTAAATCAAGAGAATAAGAGGTGCATTTATTAACATAAAAACAAACATATCAACAACAAAGACGAAACCAAGACTATAAAAGACACAAAGTCAAAACACAACAGCAACACAAAAAGAAACAAGCTGAGAGGCAACATGTTCAGCAGTCCCACACTGGGAGCCTCTCCTTCTGGCAAAGGAGCTTTTAAGCACTTCATTAATGCCAGGTGCAGCTCATTGATGGCTCATCAGGTATCACCTGGGTGGAGCTAGTGGGAAGACAGGAAAAGGACAGAACACCACATACAGGCGTAACAATATACAGCAGTGAGTCAAGTGAACTCGTTAAGTGATTAAATCACTGAACTAATGGGCACACATTTTTATCCTTTAAGCAGCTTTTACATGATCAGAATGTATCTGAATTTTTATGTTTTTGAGTGGCTGAACTGCAGATTGGTAGTGTTCAGTCTACAGAATGAGAAAAAGAAGTCTGTCACATGACCTGTATGTTAGCTAGTATTGAAAGCAGCACATCTCTGTTATGTGTATAACTCGTGTAATTCTTTTTGATCCCAAAGGGACCGCCTGGCCATGCGACAGGTCCGCTCTATTCTGCAGCACCTGGGCCTCACCAGCTCCACATGTGATGACAGCGTACTGGTGAAGGAGGTGTGTAGTGTGGTTGCCCGCCGCGCAGCTCAGCTCTGTGGTGCTGGTTTAGCCGCTGTGGTGGACAAGATTCGACAGAACCGCAACTTGAATCAGCTCTCTGTCACTGTGGGAGTGGATGGAACTCTTTATAAGACACACCCTCAGTAAGTAGCAATAATTTCCTAACACACAATTTCTCATTTTGAAATATCAGACAAGTCTGCATTACTTAGATTATGCCCTGGTTTGTCAGGAGACAGAGCTGCAGTAGAGGTTGAGATTGTTCATGTTACTGTTGTATTTGCTCACCTGTCATCAGTGTGCTATACCTGCCCTGTGGCCATTGGCTTCAGTTGCTCTAGCAGTTGTCCTCCACTCATCTTTTACTCAGGCAGCTACAGTAGGTCATCATAATAATGTCTGGGTCACTTGCAGGATAATAAGGAATGTCTAGTCCATGCTGTTGTTTGTTCAGTTTTTCGTAAATGTGGACTTACCACAGCTATATCATATTTATCTATATTTTATAAACATCAGACATCAGCATCTAGAGTAGAGAGGGAGATTTTCATGTAACTCTTGTTCAATACTGAACATTTTATTATCTTTCCTCCTTCATTTACCCTGAAGCTTTGCCAATATCATGCAAGAAACACTGCAGGATTTGGCACCGCAGTGTCAGGTGACTTTCCACAAGTCAGAGGATGGAAGCGGGAAGGGAGCAGCACTGATCACAGCTGTGGCCTGTAGGATCAAGAGTGAAGGGCAGCACTGAATACACAGGGTGACGGTGGTCAGGTAGAATCGGATCCACTACGACTGATTTTCTGTACTGGGTAACCATGAGTTGTGATGTACACTCCTGACCTGAGTTTTGTTCTGTAGTACTGAAGTGTTTAATTTGACTTATGTTGTGCCTGGGCTCACATGCACATATGTGAACGTGTGTGTTTGGTTTGTCTTTGGAATAGATGAGCATATTTATGGTGTGAGCTGACGTTTAGGAGGGTGGTAAATGAAATTCAGAAATTACAGTTCAGCTGGTGTTAAAGGAATTGCACCTTCTCTAAAATATGACTGTTACGAGCTGCAGGATTTTTAAACACTGCCTCCCCGCCTGTACTACAACTACCACCAAAACAATTGCCTGTTAGACATTACAAAGTACCTCACAATAAAAATCAAAAGAAATACAAATACAGTACAACAAGCCAGAAGGAAATTGTGGGGAGTTAGGTTAAAACAAAATTACATCTACACGATTTTAAAGAAAACACAGGGACCCTTCATTATTTTCCGGGGGAGAGAAGTCAATTAAACCACAGTGGCAAGAAAGTAAAGGGGAAGGGCAGGGGAGGCTGAGGGAATAGAGAGGGTAAGGGTAAAATGAGGGATTTGTCCTAGTCTTTGTAGATTTAATTGTTGTATTTATTTATTTTTTCTCTTTTGTATGACACTTTTTTGGCTGGTACATTGTACAAAGAAAAAACAAACAAAAGAATGTATGACATCTTATAGTTCTGCAAATTTCTGTTTTGGTCTGTTTAGAGATAATTACTGAAACAAGGGGAAGTAGGTTTGTGACAATCTATTGTTTTCCCTGGAATTATTATTTGTGAAAACCATTGGCACCAACATCAGTTGTATCATCACTACAATCAGTCTTTGTTTATGAAACAAATGTGTATGGAGTTATGTAAGAATACCATAATTATCCCATTACTGTATCTGTTCCCCACTGATCAAACCTTAACGATTAACTTCAAATGAATGTAAATCTCTCCTGTGCTCTGAAACTAAAACTAAACTTTGCATTCTGCTCCTTAAAGAGCAAAACTTAGATTTATAGAAAAAACGTTCTTAAGCCAACAGCATTGTCTGCTTTTTCATTTAGACACACTGTTTGCTGTTTGCTGTCTGTCTAAGTCTGATCATTTTCATCCTGCAGTACTGCTGTACAGTGTAATCAAACTCAAAATAAAACTGGCCTTGAATTGCTGTTGGTGTCAGTTCAGTGGAATTCATTCAGTCTTCTACTCAGACAGGTTAAAATAGATTCACTTGGGACCTGCTTTCAGCCAGAGAGAGAATCCCAGAGTCTGGGATCATGATGTCAAGCAGTCTGTCTGAGTTACAGATATTTATGTGGAGCTAGTTTTATTTTAAAATTACAAGTTCTAAAATGATATCACTGTAATGCAAAGCAAGCTGTTACAGTGTGACAGTCAGTGTTATGAGTAATAAAAACTGATTTACCAGCTCAGTCAAGTCAAGTCAAATTTTATTTACGGTATATAGCGCCAATTCACAACAGAAGTTATCTCGAGGCACTGTACATATAGAGCAGGTCTAGACCGTACTCTTTATAAAATTTACAGAGAGAAACCCAACAGATCCCACCATGAGCAGCACTAGGCGACTGTGGCAAGGAAAAACGTCCTTTTAAGAGGCAGAAACCTTGAGCAGAACCGGACTCAGGGTGGGCGGCCATCTGCCTCGACCGGTTGGGTTTAGACAGAGAGAGGGGGGTGGGGGAATGGGGTAAGGAAAAGACAACATTGCAGATACACAGACTAAGTCAAAAAGTAAATAGTAGTAGTAGTAATAATAATAATAATTATTATTATTTTTATTATAGCTAAAGGAATAATAATGACAAGAGAAACATTAGCAGTACTAACACTAACACTAATAAATGTTAAATTATTGTCGCATCATCAGTTGATCTGGATCATGGGAGCAGCAGGAGACTCTACAGCTTCGGAGGCAGAACCCTGCAGTAAGAGACAGTAGAAGAGAGAGAGAGAAAAGCACAGCCCGGGCACTAATGTGCTTGAGGGAAGAAACACACAGTTAGATTGATGCAGCGATATTAAGACGGTTTATAGTAATCTCATCGGCAGGACATCATGGACAGCCTGTAATAACTACTAAGCTTAACTGATGCATTGAGACTGACCCAACCCGCCGAAGGAAAAATGGTAACCTGAAATAGGAATTAGAATAATATGCTAGTCGAAAGTTAAGACATAAAGATGAGTTTTTAGTTTGGATTTAAAGGCCTGTTTATTTATTTTAAGTCAGCCTGTCTAATATCAATAGGGAGGTTGTTCCAGAGGAAGGGGGCCCGATAGGTGAAGGCCCTGCAGCCTGCTGACTTCTTTTTAACTCTGGGGACAGATAGCAGCCCTGCACTCTGAGAACGCAGAGCACGGGAGGGAATGTAAGGGTTAAGAAGTTCAGACAGGTATGAGGGGGCTAGCCCATTTAAAATTTTATAAGTCATTAGGAGTACTTTAAAATCTGACCTAACATGAATAGGGAGCCGATGAAGGGGAAGAGAACAACCATCTTTATGTTGTTGTTGTGTTAATGTTTTCTCACTATTGTTGTGCTTTCTCCACTTAGTGTCCTAATATTTCCTGTCACAATGATGCAATACAATACTAAAGAATCAATTTGAACCAAAGGCTAATCTCTTGTTATTTTGTATTATTCTGAGTTTATGTTTAATGTTCTAAGGGACCCTTAATTGCTTGCCCGGGGTGGGTGGGGGGTTAATTAAAGCACGGTGGTTGAAACGCAAAGAGCAAGCATTAGTAGCACTCGTGGGTCTGAATGGTTCAAGTCAACACAGAAGGCAAAATGAGGTGAGTTCTAACCTTGCATGTTTTATTTCTTTATGTTCTTCCTCTTTGTATGAAACACAATTTGTACTTACTTGTATTGAGCTAAGAAATGTGAACAAGTAATCCACTGCATTCAGTGGAGAGAGATCTGCAGAGGTCTTGATGTGGATTTGGGTTTAAAGTCCCAAATCCACTGGGCTACGATCAGAAGTCTTCAGCCTGATTCAGGTGTCCAAAAATTATCAGGAGACGGCAGTGTCCAAGGCAGCAGAGTTTATTTGTCGACAAAGAAACCCGGGAACAGTTCAAAGTGCACACAAGATACACCTGAAGAGCTCCAAAGATGTACTGGCTCTGTCCCTCTTTATATACAGTTTTGGCTGTGACTTTCCACGCCTCTTAGGTCATTTTATTGGTTTATCAAATTTACACCATTAAAACATTGGTTAGTCTAACTGTCCATCCTTGGTCCCCTCTGTTAAAATACACTATCAACTTATTTGTCATATGCCAATATCTCCTGGTATGCACCTGGATTCTTCTCTTGCCAAGTTTCGCTTGCTGGGTCAGGTCAAAGCTGGCCCTGTCCTCATCTGACCTGTTCACTCTCTGTTATACACCATTATATTTTGGCCTGTCCTGATTGTATTTTTTAAAAAACTAAGTTATCTTTTTCTTTTACACCATTATTTCTTAACTCTTCCTTGCATCATTTTTTAAAATTATGTAACTTTTTTCACACTTTAATATGGATTATACAAAGTATGCATTATATATGCATTATATGCTGTGAACACTAACATCTACTCTCCTACAGTGACATTTATCACGTTTTCTTTGAATCACTTTGAATCATACAGTAAACAATAATACCATTTCATCACAATATTCCTTTAAAATTATTAGCTTGCTGCAACATTCTCTCTTTTAGAGGCATATAACTTTTTTGCACATCACATAGCTGTTGGCTTCTTACACTACAGTCTGGTAAGGTCTGTGAATGACTTTCACCTTTAAGAGGAAACAAAGGGGGTGTTAGGTTTGATAATCTATTTTTTTACTTGAATAACAACAAACAATATTTAGTTGTATATTCACTACAACAGAAAGCATAAATGTATCATTGGTGTCTAATAGTACACCATAATCTTAAGTGCTGAAGTTGAAGGCAACTGGACGTCTTTTAGGTTTCTTGAAGACACAAATGCCTCAGTTCTGAAAACTGGTTGGGGAGTCCCAGGTATTTAACCTCTTGGAGGTGGTCTTGAGAGTCGTTAACCCACCCTGTGGTCATGTGAGTCGTTAGGGTCACATGAGCCCAGGTGTGGCTCGTTGGTGGGTTGTTGCTCCACCCTGACATCATGTGAGTCATTAGGGTTGCGTGTCTCAAGGTGTGAATAGGGGTTCAATCTCCTGGGTAAGGATCTCAGGACTGTGTTATAGGTGGCTGATAGTTGGTGTCGTAGGCCACCACCTCTGTTTAAAGATGGACGTTCCAGATGGACATAGATGGCCTCTTTTACTCCTCTCTCAAACCATCTGTCCACCTCCAAGAGTTTAAATACCTGGCACTCCCCGACCAGTTTTCAGAACTGAGGAAGCCTTTCGGATGAGAGGTGAAACATCTTAAAGAAACCTAAAAGAAGTCCAGTTGCCTTCAACTTCAGCACTTAAAACTACCATGAACTGAATGACTGAGAACCTACACAGACGTAGGTGCACCATAATGTTCTAATCATCTGAAAATTGTAAAAAAAAAAAAATTCTTGCTCTCCTTTTTGCTCCTTGGAGACAACGAATGTTAACAGAAAAATCTGAACAGGATTTAACTGGTTGTGCTTAAAGCTGAGTATCTCCCCTCAGCTGACAGAAGACTGCCTACTGTGCATTTATATTGCACATACAGCCTAATTAGTGCTCATGTGCTTGGCCTTACCTAACATCATTATCACAACTACCACATGCAGACTTATATACTGAGCCTTTTCTCTGAACAGCTCATACCTCATCAAGAAAATTAATTAAGCAGACGTCATGAATGGTGAGAATCTTCAAGTTGTAGATCAAAGAATGTAGCAGATATTGTTCAGTCTATTCAGACTATATAATTTCTACTGGTAATCGAGGCATGTTTCCAATGATGGTGTTGCTTGCAACTGCATACACTGAGAGAGCAGCTAATAGGAAATGAATTAAAGAATAGATAAGAAAAATTGATCAGGAAATAAGTTAGGGAAATCCACGTGGTATGCACCTTAAGCCACTAAGCTGCCGAGAGCATCCCTCTTTGTGGTCTGAAATCTGTAGCAGAATTCTCAGATGCTGCTCTTAGTTGAAAAATTGCAGCTGAATGTCAGTATGAAGTTCACACTGTAAAGACGTATGACAGGTTTTAAGCCCAGACAGTGAGGAATGAATCAAATGTACAGTATCTCAGATGCATTTACACTGAGGATTGTGGTGCCAAAGCAAATGTAGCACAACACAATGAAAGGCATTAGAAATTATTGTTGGAAAAAAACTTGTTACTTGTTACTGTGTATTGTCATTGTGAAGGATTTTTTCTCTTTTCTATATTTCTTTGCCTCATACACATGTCAATAGTTACGGTCATAAAGACCTACACAGTGTTTTTCAGCAGTCTACTGTTTAGCCCAAATGATGACTGATATGACATCTGGAGATACAGTTGTGTTCAAAATAATAGCATATTATTATAATATGACTAACCAGACCAATCACTGTTTTTGGTAGAAATTATATTATTACATAGCAAATAATTTACCAGTAAGTGTAGTAGAGTCAGAGAAACCAACAGACCCAACATTCATGATATGCATGCTCCTGAGTCTGTGTAATTGAATAATTAATTGAAAGGGGCATGTTCAAAATAATAGCAGTGTGGAGTTCAATCAGTGAGGTCATTCATTATGTGAAGAAACAGGTGTCATTCAGGTGGCCCTTATTTAAGGATGAAGCCAGCACATGTTGTACATGCAATTCTCTCTGAAAACCTGAGAAAGATGGGTCGTTCCAGACATTGTTCAGAAGAACAGCGTGCTTTAATTAAAACATTGATTGGAGAGGGGAAAACATATAAAGAAGCGCAGAGAATGATAGGCTGCTCAGCTAAAATGATCTCCAGTGCTTTAAAATGGACAGCAAAACCAGAGACGTGGAAGAAACTACCATTCGAATGGATTGGAACAATAGCCAGAGTGGCAAAGACTCAGCCAATGATCAGCTCCAGGGAGATCAAAGACGGTCTGAAGTTACCTGTGAGTACTGTGACAATTAGAAGACGCTTGTGTGAGGCTAATCTATCGGCAAGAAGCCCCCGCAAAGTCCCACTGTTAAAAAAAAGACGTGCTGAAGAGGATACAATTTGCCAAAGAACATATCGACTGGCCTAAAAAGAAATGGAGAAACATTTTGTGGACTGATGAAAGTAAGATTGTTCTTTTTGGGTCCAAGGGCCGCAAACAGTTTGTCAGATGACCCCCAAACACTGAATTCAAGCCACAGTACACTCTGAAGACCATGAAGCATGGTGGTGCAAGCATCATGATATGGGGCTGTTTCTCTTACTATGGTGTTGGGCCTATTTATCGCATACCAGGGATCATGGATCAATTTGCTTATATCAAAATACTTGAAGAGGTCATGCTGCCTTATGCTGAAGAGGAAATGCCCTTGAAATGGGTGTTTCAACAAGACAACGACCCCAAACACACCAGTAAGCGAGCAGCATCTTGGTTCCAGACCAACAAAATTAAGGTTATGGAGTGGCCAGCCCAATCCCCGGACCTTAATCCAATAGAAAACTTGTGGGGTGACATAAAAAATGCTGTTTCTGAGGCAAAACCAAGAAATGCAGAGGAATTGTGGAAGGCTGTCAAATCATCCTGGGCTCGAATACCTGTTTACAGGTGCCAGAAGTTGGTCGACTCCATGCAACACAGATGTGAAGCAGTTCTCAAAAACAGTGGTTACACAACTAAATATTAGTTTAGTGATTCACAGGAATGCTAAATCTTAAAGTTTTTTTCAGTTTATTGAGTAAATATTTGAGTTTGTAATGAAAAATGCAGACACTGCTATTTTTTTGAACAGCCCAATATCATTTTTTCCTAATTTTCTGTGAAGTAATTAAAATATTGATACATTTTTCCTCATGTTTTGATGTAAAATATCATGTGTAGTGTTCCCAATGAAGAATTCTGAGCTTTACTCATATTTTTTAAAAACACTGCTATTATTTTGAACACAACTGTAGTTCCAGAACCAAGGTCTTAGAGATAAAGATGCATCCACAGACATTAATGACTTAGACAGTACTGTACAAATCAAGTTTCATTCAAAGAGGAGCTAAGTATGTAGATACACAACTAAGATACATGTAATAATTAGGTAAGAACATGGGCATATAGTGTAGATTTATAACATAATCTGGGTAAAGTGCAGAAAAGTGTTGCAACCATGTGATACCTGGGGTTATATACACCTTTTTAAACCACATATCTTCAGAACTTTGGTGTAGCACAACTCTGGCACACTGATCACTGCACTGTTCATCATTTCCTCTGTCGCTTGTAATAAACACTTCTGCCTGAGACATCTGAACTCCTGGTGATTATCCTTTCTGCGGTGGCCCTGAAGGTCAACGCACATTTCAGAAAACACAACAACATTTCACAAAACACTACAACATTTCACAAAAAACAACATGTCACAATACACTGCAACATTTCACAAAACAAAACAACATTTAAACCTCTATAGAAGTCATTTTGATTAAATTTATAACTGCCCAATAATTTAATAGCACATTAACTGACAGAACAAAACAGTTCATATATTTCAAACATCTTTCAATGAAGGGCAGGAAATTCAGTTTATTAAGAACACCTGGCTAAAATTAATGCAGTCTAATCCAACAGTCTTACAAATTCTCCCCATGAGGATTATAATGTTCAGTTTGTGTTGACACTGTGTTAAAAGGTGTTGATTCAATTGTATGATCATTTTGGAGGCTGTAGTCGGTAGTGCTATTGAACTGTGTTGACTTATATAAAGAGGTGTGTCTGTTGTTTGGCCTACCCTCATCGATTTAAGTGCTGTGGACAAAATGGTAGGAATACTGGTCAACATAATGTCACAACCTACACTGCTGACCAGCTGCTGACTTTCTCCTTCATCATTTCTGCAAACTAGGTGCTATTTTTTTTTTTTAACCTGGGTCTTATTTACCTGTGTTTGGGTGTAAATAATTGACAGGGACAAAATGAATAAGCTCAGTTGGGGCTGAATTATTTTTGGAAAAAATGTGTGATTTTTCTGATAGATATTGCAATTGTGATTTGATTTGTGATATAATTTTAAAAGTCAAGCTTCATTCCAGGATTCATTGTAAAACATGTGATGGAACATTACCATTTAAGAAATCATTGAAATATTAACTGCTCTGTGTACTAATCGAAGGATGAGAATAAAAATATACGAATCCAAAATGTATTTATTCTAACAATAAATGGTATAGAACAGGGCCGGAGTGGGACTCATTTTAAGACCGGGAGTTTCATGGCTCAGACCAGCCCACTTAAGTTTACAAACATTTACTGGAGATATTTAACATACACCTTTAACAATATGACATATTTTGAAACGCTTGATTTAGAAAAAATCCCATGGTAAGTCAGAGTTATGAATTAGTCATAATCACGAGATAGTTATGATAGTAAGTCATAATATTAAGATAAAAAGTCTACATTTTATCACATCATTAAGGGTTTCTTGGCATTGTTTCTTGGTCTAGATTGTACTCTTTATAATCTTAACACTGACTGAATCCTACCTGCCCCCTCTGCTTCCCTCTTCCTTCACTCTCACTAGCAAACTGGTTGAGGGGCTATTGCTGAGGTAGTGAAACGGTACTGTTTCACACTTAGTTCTTGTAACTGCAAAGAACTTTGTATCGTATAAATTAGGCTATATAATACCAAACAGTTCATTGACTTCATTCATAAAGTTGAACGGTGGTTTTCATGTTATATGTTGTGTTTTGTTTTGCACATCTGGCATCTTGAGCACTGCTAGCTTACCTGTGTCATCATCTCCTGAGAAATGTGCTGAGAGCTTGTGTTTGGCCGTTTTAGCTTCTAAAGCTTCCCTTTTTTTAACTCTGACTTTTTCAGCACCACCTTTGCTCTTTTAAGTTAAAAATTTTAATTGTATCATACGTTTTCTGTCACGCATTGCATCTTCTCTGTCTCAGGGTGGCAGGAACAACTCATGGATCAAACGCAATTATGGAACCAATGTCAAGCTTCTGTTTCTAGTTGGACACGGACCATTGATCGGCTGTTGGAGAGCATTAATGTCTAAAGAGAAATGCTACTCAAATATTGAGTACTGGAGCCCATTCCTACCGAGTTCAGCATGTAGGGCTATGATCTATTTACTGTCACTGTACACTGGCTCTCACAGCCCCACAACCAGCCTGGCAAACCGTGAATTTTCCTGGTTCTCCAGATTAGCCACTCTGTGCCTCGTATAGAACATTCACATAATGAACCATAGAACAACTAGCAAAAAACAAACAGTAGCACTATGTTCACTTGCCTTATTTGCAGTAACGTTACATCTGTGGTGACTTTTCGAATGCTGATACACTGAGGGGGAATGACAGGAAAATGACAGGCACACAGAGAGCCTGTAGAGACAGACACAGCTGATTAAACCCCTCATATGTATATCGGAAACTGATTGTGGTTCAATTTCGATATATCGTTCAGCCCTAAGCTCAGTATTGATCAAGAACAGTGTGCCAGGCCACCAGGCGAACAGCTGCTGTAATGTAATCCAGTGGGCAACTGTCCATGTCAAAGTGTGTCCACTTAAGTGCTTCTTTTTGCCACTGACAGGCTCAAAGTGTTATTATGTGTCTTACAACATCATGGATAACATTCCTACAGAGTTTGTCTTTGCTGTTACGATCCTTTTTGTTCAACCAGAAACATACTTGTAGCCAGAAGAATACTTCTTCCACCACTGAAGGTCACACAAGTTCTCCATCCATTCATTATATATGTATATCTTATCCTTAAGGGTCCCAGGGGGCCTATCCCAGCTGATATTGGATAGATCGCCAGTTCATCTCAGACACATATAGAGACAAACAACCATTCACACTCACATTCACACCTACAGGCAATTTAGAGTCACCAATTAACCTGCATGTCTTTGGACTGTGGGAGGAAGCTGGATTACCTGGCGAGAACCCATGCGGGTGCAGGGAGAACATACTAACTCCACACAGAAAAGCCCCGGGCGAAATGGGGCCTGAACCCAGAACCTTCTGCTGTGAGGCGACAGTGCTAACCACTGCTAAGTGTTCTGCTCAGTAAAATTAAGTTTTTTTTCAATGGAGTTAACCTTTAACTGTATAATGCTCCTTTTGAACATTACAAACAACCTGAGGTACAATATTGTGTGATCCCATACTCACATTTTCATAAAGGCAGTAATTGTTGCTGGACTTTTTCCATAATTCTGGTACTTGCATGTGGTCTTAGGATCCTTTCCATATACATTTTATTTGATTTCACCATCTGGTCTTGGCAGCTGAGTATTGCTGTGATGGAGTCTTATTATGACTTCATCTTCTTCATCTTCTTTCATCTGTGAGTACAGGGAATACAGAGTATCTCAAGCTGGAGGGCTGATTCCATGTTAGTTTTTTTAAAAATCTAGTTTCTACATCATTTCCCTACACATTGATTCACTGTGGTCTCCAACCTGCAAGTTGCTCTTTAAGCAAGGCTAATAAAGTCAATGTGTCTTAATTATGTATCCACATAACCTGATCCATCTGCAGTAGTTGAGAGTGAGAGTTAGTTTCTTCACTCAGAGAACTGTGCTGGATATGTTTCAGTAAAAAGTTGTGATGTTTCATTTCTCAGCAAAGTAATGAGAAAATCTCCATTTTGGGCTGTTTTCCTCTAATTCTTTCCACCCATCCATTTTCTCAAACATGTGTCCTGTTCAGGGCAGCAGGGAACTAGATTCCATTCCAGCATTCGGTCTGGACAGGTGGCCAGACACGAACAGGGCTTCAGTGCACTTTTGTAGCTCAGAAATGTAAGCATGCCAGCCTGGTTTGTCAACCCTGCTCACAGTGAATACAAAGCTAATATTTGCACCACCAGAAAGCTAACATTCCTCTGCTTCCAACTGTGTATTAACTGAAAATGTATCCAGTCATCCGCGTTTCAGAGTGAGCTTTGATGAAGCTTTGGAAGTGCTACAAAGAACCAGCAAATGTAAGTCTGACATTTGCTCCAAGAAATAGCAGAAATAGAGTTATCTCAGCTGCCTCAGTATGCCAGCAGTACACATGAACAGATAGGCTTTTGAGTGAATCATTTATTTGGGAATCATCACACAAGAAAAGGAAAACAGCCACGAAACAACACAGATAGTGGGTGCATTACATATGAATACTTTCTGTAGATTGCTGCATACAGCTGAAAACACACATGGACAATTAATGTATGCTGTAACATGAACAACCCAAAATACAGCTAAGACAAGATTTCACAGTTAATGATATCTGTCAGTGTAGCAGCTGGTGGTTAGCTGCTAGTTGTGTCGCACATAACTTGGCTTCAGCTCCTAAGCTACACCCACAGCTAAATGTGGCAGTGTCACCCATACCTGTCTTTTACACTTGCTGCTCCACCACACTTAATTTGTGTGGGGTAGCATGTTTGATGAAGACCATCAAATGAGAATAACGATCCACCCTATAAATGAGTCAATTAAAATGCTACATATTACACTGGAATTACACTGAATAAACTATCACAGTATTAGATTTTTACCTGGTAACCACAATTTAATTTAATGCATATCATTTTTATGGATGGCAACATTTTTATGGTGTGACACATCATACCAACCTCCACCCAGCACTCCACAGCACAGCATAGATTTTTATGCACTGATTGTTATTAAATCTCTTAGAGTTAAAGCAGGTAATCCACGTAGCATTTTCCACAACACAACTCATTATCTACAACTGCAAGCTGAGTGACATCAACTCTGCGTTTGCTTAGGAGCTGTAGCCGTCACCATTTAAAATAACACGACAATGTTTGTCAAAAGACAATCCGGCTCATCATCTTCCATCACCTTCTGAATGCTGCTGGTTTGTTTGAGGTTGCAGCTGAGCAGAGACATTTTCTTTCTTCCAATGACATTCTCCTACTTAAATCACAACAAATGCCAAAGAGAAATATTTGAACAAAAATATTGAGCTTCAATACAAAAAATATCAATAATAGAACTGTCTTTTAAGTGCCCATGTCAGTCAAACTCTTGTACATAAACAGAAACAGAATTACAGTATCCCAGTCAGTTACACAACACGAGAAAAGCATAAAGAGCAACAATATACAGTAAGTCAGTGTTTTGCTCTGCAAGCCACAAAAGATAGAATTGTCTGCAACATCGATTTTGGTTCTCCTGAGGTGTCATCAGGCAACACTCTCTTATGAAATCAGTGACACATTCAAATCAATCCAACAGTTCTAACGTCAAAATTACTGTGCAACAAACATCTTTTGTCTGTGACACCTCAGGCTGGCATGGCTCAGATTTCCAATTTTAACACATGGCCAGAGCATATGAAAGCAATTCATTTCCTATTACCACAGACATTAGTATGGCTGCGCTGTATACGTAAACAACAAGTTTACTTATTTAGCAGGGCATAAATACAAACTAGTGATAGATTAAGACTTACAATAACAATGCTGCACAATGACAAAGGCACAACCCGGGAACACATTCAAGTTGCATCACACCACTGACTGCTTAGCAATAAAGATGGCACAGAACACAAGGATCCCAAAGATTAACACTCAAATACATCTTTGTCTTTGTTTGTGGCTTTTACAGATAAATCTGTTTAAAGCACATATATCTGTGGATGTATAAATCCTATTCATGTTTTATGTAGTGCTGGTGGTATCTTGTCTCTGCACTGGACCACAACTTTTGAATGCAAACACTGCACATTATTTACTTAAACAGCTTTGTCCTTATTACATTCATCAGCTCTGTGAGTATCTTGGTGAAGGATTTAACATTTGTATTTTTTATACCACAGTCATAAACAAAACAGCTCTAATATATATAATAACACAGTATTTCCACACAACAAAAGATTTAGAGCAGACAGTCATTTAGTTTTGGATAACAGCAAGGATTAACTAGTTGGTACAAAACACAAAAAAACACTCATATCTTAAATGTGCAAATTTAAATTAATAATTGTTTTGTATAGTTATACGTACGTTATGGCTCTACAGGGCATTTTTGTTGACTGTGTGAACAGCAGCAAACCCGTGTCTTCCTCCACAATGTTTTTTGAGAGTGTAGTAGAGTGCATATTGAGATATCACTCATGTCAAGCTTACCACCAACTGGCACAGTACTGCAGAGAATCAGAGTAATAATATAATCACTGAGATCCTGATATTTTAGTTCAGTTAGTGGTCTAATTTATTATACCACTAATTTGGTCTAATCTTAGTTCTATTATCACATAATATATATTAATATATTCACAACGTAACCTTATTTTACAGCCTCATATGTAACATCTTGAATGTGTTGCTGGTCTTTCTGTATATTATATTCTTTTGACTATTTCTAGTTCTTCGTCTTCTGTTCTAGCTGTAGGATTTTACTGTATTTTTATTGTATTTATTTAACTCCCTGAATGTTGATTACCCCCACAGATATCAACTGTTTCATGTTATCTCACATTGAATATGCTGCTCTTGATCTGTTCATGTCATGTGAGATTGATTAATTATAACATGTCAATTTCTCTCATATGAACACACTCTTAGATGGGTTGACAGTTGCCAGAGCAACTGTGATACCATGTATCCAAGATTATCAGTGTCAGGCTCAGTGAGGCCACATAGCCTGAAGACTGAAGCCCCATCCTCCTACACCTTTCTTATGTCAGATTCTGCATCTGACAGTGTCTGTTTAATCTAACATTCACAACAGTTTCATGTGGTAATTGGCTAGCTGTGTGGAAGTGAGACAGTAAGCAGGGTTTAAACTTCTCTCTCACTCTGTTTTTTTTTTCTTTACACAGCTACATGTGTCAACTTGTCATATGACAGCGGCCAGACTCTGTCTGATGTGCGGTGTTATCCCCCTTTTATTAATAATATCACAGCTGGTTCATCACTCGATTTTCAGACCTGACCAGACAACATGTAATGGGAGCTGCTTCTTCTCAGGCATACCCCAGCCTTTAGCTCATTTTGTCTTGCAGGTGCCGTCTTGAAATCTCAGCCACCACTAAGGTTAAGGGTAAGTCACTGGCACAAGCCCATGCTCATAAAGTTCAGACACAGTAACATGTTACTGATTGCAACCATATTTATAATTATTTAAAAAGACTCTCTGGGATTGTAGCACATCAGTTTGGGATTATTAAACCAAATATGTGCTTTTTCTTTGTATTTTGTACCACTTGAATGTTTTAAAGGTGTTATGGTAGTATGTTATTTTGATAAAATGAACATTTATCCAGGTAGAGGTTATTCATTGTGTACTAGAAATTGAGGTAGCTGACCAATTATCCAGTGATGTCTTCAATAAATTATGTTTGTTCATTTGAAATGTTATGGAGGTAGATTTTTTGTTATTGTTTAAAGGCACAGTTTTTCAGTGACTGCTGGATGTGTTATAGTACAGTATCCATCAAATGATTTTGCCATAGAGGCATCAACTAGAATAAAGTTACCAACCTACCTGCACAGAACTAATCTAGGGTGGACAGTTGTATTGTAGTTATAAGTGGGGTAAAGAAGGCATGGCAGTTTAAATTACAAATGATATGTCTGTGAAATGGTATTACTTTACGGGTTAGTGGAGTTTTTGTTATGGAGAGAGAGGAAGAGCTGAAAGAATACAGGAAAAACACTGGCTGCACTCATTAATGTGGCATCAGGCCACTTCTGGTTATGCTGTTTTTCTAGGAAGTTTAAGTGCCTATTTCCTGGAATCTATGAGGTAGGTTAAAATAAAGCAAGGATGATCTGATACCTTTGAATACATTTGAACACCACACATTTAGTATATGTTCCATATTTTTATTTTTCCCCAGTTAATTTAACCTCAAACATCCCAGCATTACAATGATTTCTGACAAGTATAAGCATAATTGTTTTACTCAGTCATATGCAATATGATGGTGTGGGTTATATGATAGTGAATAAATAAAGAAACAAAGTTAATCACAAATGATTGATCAGTTGAAAAGCTCCTACGTATTTGCTTGTATTTTCACTGACCTGACAAACATCAAAAATTGTAATGTAACATCGACTGGACATTATGTGTGAATGCTTACATTATTGTGGTGCTTTCATTATTCTCTGTGGCTCCTCACACTGAGCAAAATGGACGCACATGTCAGCTGGTCGCCTTGCTGACAGGGAGAGCAGTAATGACTCAATTGCCTCCCTCAGGAAGGCATTTTAGGCAGTCTACGGATTTGTTAAGTGACAATAATGAATCTAGGTTTTGTCTACACACTTGTTACCCTCTGTAGTTTTGGCAAGGAACATCAGCTTATCTGTCTTTGTTATTTAATAGCTTGACACACAAAGTGAGATGAGACAGAGATTGTCTCCTCACTTCTTCCTTTCAACATGACCATTATTTCGTCTTGCCTGTTAAAGCAAAGGAAGGCTTCAAACACATGAGCAGGGGAGTGGCACAGGGAGAAAAACTGAAATTAATGGACACACTGCCCTCATTTTAGTGGAAAATTGCAGCACAATGTGCAAACATCTCATACCAAACACTACAATACCCTCCTAGTTCCACTTTATACTGTCATTCAGAGGAAGCCTGTTAGTCTCAGGTACTCAGCATGATTACTGATTACAGCAGCCATTGAAAACATGTAAATAATATGCTCTAGCATTGAAAAACAAATCTAGAGGAAGTTTGACAAATGAATCAAAAATTTAACAAAAACAAGTAAGAAAAACAAACAAACTAACAAACGACTTGAAAACATAATCCCAAAGATGAACTACAGTGGAGTGAACAACAAGACTTTGGGCTGATCTGCTGCCTCCAGGCCTGAACAGCTCACCATCATGAAGGAGGAACTGAATTCCCAAGTTTATCAAGGTATCTTATAGGATAACGTCAAGGTTGCGGTGCACTAGCTGAAGCTCTAGATGATGTTGGATGATGATGTTGAATGATGCAACAGGACAATAACCCTAAACATCAAAGTAAATCTACAACATAATGACATACGTGGAAAGAAAATCCACCTTTTGGAGTCAGAGTCCAGACCATAACCCAGTAAAGGTGCTGTGGAATGAGCTCAGGGAGCTGTTCACAACAGTTGTCCTCAGGATATGGCTGAGTTCAAGCACTTCTGTAGGGCAAATGGTCCAAAATTCTTCCTGAACATTGTGCAGGTCTGAGCTGCACCGAACTTGTTTGATAAAACGATACTTAGAAAATTCATTAAGTAAAGGCTCGTATTTTTCCAACTTCTGTCAACAGAGGTGAGCAGGAATACAATGAGATTTTTCTTTTTTTTATAGGGCTGCTATGATAACTCAGTGGTATATAAGCTCAGCAGATGATGGCACCACCTGAACATAATGAGTGGGCTGCTGTGCTGGTCAAGTCAAGTCAATTTTATTTATATAGCGCCAATTCACAACACAAGTTATCTCGAGGCACTGTACATATGGAGCAGATCTAGACCGTACTCTTTATCTTATAAAATTTACAAAGAGACAGTTCCCACCATGAGCAAGCACTAGGCGACAGTGGAGAGGAAAAACTTCCTTTTGGTGATGCAGATGCTCCATTCCTGTTGTGTACCTTACATTCAACATACAATGTGGCCTTTCATAAGAACATACATAACTATGGCTTGCTGTTTTGTGTGTGTGTGTGTGTGAGTGTGTGTGTGTCCATCTGCTGTCCAGATTCTTCAGGTTGACAGCTTCATGTTTGTTTCTGAGTGGCTAACATAAAACTTTTCACACAATTCCTGAATTCTCTGATATTTCGTATTTTTTATTTGTGAAAAATAAGCAACAGAAGAGAAGATAGAAGAGATACAAATAAATAAAACTAATCACAATATATAAGTAGGTATTGATCAAGGTTAATTCAGTGGGTCTACAAACTGCCCAGTGTGAGCAATAAAGCCATTGGTTTCTGCCTCATCACTCATGCTTACAGTATATGTTCTCCTCTTTTACATAACATGTAACATGTAGTCTAAGATATCATTAAGATTTGACTGCTACCTTTTCCCTTATAAGAGATTAAAAAAAATAAAAAAAATAAGTAAAACCCAGGAATACACACAGGTCACAATTTGTTGCAAGGCAAGTACTGAATGTGTGTCTGTTGTCACGCTGTCCATTGCAGAAACAGCAGCAAATCTCCTGGGGCCAATTACAGCTACAGCCTATGGTTAACGGCATAGATGACACGTACATACTTCACCCTGCCGATCTTCTGGTAGTCATATCAATTCACTGCCTTTTGAGGTTCTAGACCTGTGCTTTTATCCCATCAGCAAATGGAGAGAATTGGACTTAGTGGTAGATTACTGACAAGCTACTGTAGTCGTGTCAGTTTTGTGTGTTAAGCATAGAGGTTTGAAACATACATATACTGGAAAATATAGATCTGAAATTTTTAAAGTAGCTCCTTAAAGTTAAACCTGCATTAACTGATTTTTTGGCCACCTGTTGGGCAGAGCAGCAAACAGTAAACACAATAAATACGTAACTGGTCCACCATGTAAGATATTAATATGTTAAACACCCAGCAGACACAGAACAACATAGGCAACATCCTTTTCTTTAGCTGCAAAATGCTCCACGATGTTCAACACATAGTCACTGACTCTGTTGGCTGTTCGATACTGAGCAGGTCATCCACAGTGAGTTTTTTCACTATAAATAGATGCCTGCCGCTGTGTGTGTGAGACTGAGTTGCAACACACCAATGAGCTGAAAGATGTTTGAAACGCCCCCAAGAGCTGAAGGAGTGGAATATTCTCTGTCACTACAAGTGAAATTGGTGTACTTGTGAAATGTCACCAAAGCCTTCACAAAGTAACCAGATATACATGTGACATTAATTGCTTAAAATTTAATGTTGAACAGACATAGAAAGATCAGTCTGGTGTAATTACTGCTGTTTGTACTATATACTAAAATGTGCACAGTGAAGACCATGGTTCAAGTTAATAAATCTGAATTTCAAGGAGCAGAACACAAAAGTCAATATTCAGAAATTTATAGGCTAAACTGTATCAAAAAGACTTGATGGTGCTAAACACAGAAAGCTGCAGAACATGTCTTATAACCATAAAACTGGAGCTAAGTAACAAAGGTAACAAAGGAAACTGACAGAGATGCTGTTTAAACATTTAGAGACAGATGCAGATTCCTAGCATCAAGCTGTCACCCCAATCCTCAGTTAACACTGACCTAAAGATCATCAGAAGGCAACAGTGTTTGGGACTGACATCTCAACTTTAATTCACCCAGAAATAAATGGGTTTAACAAAGAATGACAATCATGTGTCAGGATGTATCAGTTGTTCAGCCTGATTCATCACATTGCTCAATAACAACAATAACACTTTCATTAGATGCAGGGAATATGTGATGGAGTCAGATGGATGTTCCTGTTCAGCATATTACACATTTTTGGTTTCAGAGAGATATTTACTGATTGGATAAGAGTATGTTGTGCATCACATAAAATGGTGTATCCTGACAAAGTTTCAGCCAGGACACAGGTTAAGTGTCCATTCTCTTCCAAAACTCATTTTTGTCAGATGCACTCATTTGAAGTCAAAAATCAACAAGTGGTGTCATATCTGCTCTGTTTTTGTGTATGTTTTAAAATGTGATTCTGTATTTTGGAATGAAATTTCATTGTGAAACCAGAATAAAAGGATCTCTTGGTCATCTTTGAGATGTTTCTACACCTTGATTGAATTGTGGCAAATTCAATGAATTGGACATGATTTGGAAAGGCACACACCTCTCTGTATAAGATCTCACAGCTGACAGTGCGTATCAAAACCAAAACTAAGCCATGAGGTCGAAGGAACTGCCTGCAGTGTTGAGGCACAGATCTGAGGAAGGCTACAAAAAAACTGCTGCTGCACTGACAGTTCATTGCTAAACAACAACACCAATCTGACTCCATCAAATGGCTTTCCTGCATCTAATGACGGCTGGTTGATGTTGGTTTTATATTGAGCAATGTGATGAATTAAGGCATGCCGCACATTCAGTTCACATATTTGAATTGAATCATACAGGCAAATATAAAGTAAAATGTTATGTCATTTTTCAGTTAAAATGACTGATCTCATCATTTGCAGGTGAGGTTATTAGGCTGTTCAAGTCTGACTGGCCCACTAGCCATCTAGACTGCAACATTAGATCCTGCCTACAGCTGATGAAATTCAGTGGCATATTTTAATCGCTCATCTGATGAACATCTGATAGAACTTATACAATTCTTTCCTCAAACTAACTGAACTTTGCTTTTTTCTCTTTTTCCTCCAAACTGATTTTATCACAAGGGAATCAAGCAATATCATTAACAAAGGAAATCAGAAAATTTCACATACACAATATCTAATTCTTGACTTAATTTACTGAATTTTCTTTTGTCTTCTCAAGTGCAGCTGGAGAACAGCACATAAAGTGGCATTTAGGCTCTCTGCCTTTCATCAGTGGATGGAATGACACTGATGGTTTCCCAGCACTTCTGCCCCACTGCAGCTGTAATAAATCATCTAGTTCAATCACATCATCACCTCCACAGAGAGAAATAGAAGCAAATTTGAACCACAGGAGGCCACATGACAAATCAGGAACACAGTGTTGTTTATTAGTCTATCTCCCACTGTTCAGCTGAACTGATCAGAAACACACTTAAAATAAATGGATTTCCAGAAAAGTCATCAATACTGCTGGGTAACTTACTTTGAAATTAATATTTTTACTTGTTACTCGTTCAAAAAATTAATCACATTACACTACTGTACTAACTGACAGCAGAGGTAACTTACGTTTTCTGATTTTAAGGTATGCAGTAATAGGAAAGAGACATGCTTTAATGAGCAACCAGTCATACACAGCACCCTGGAGGAGCAACTTTACACAACCCTCCACTCTGAACAAAACCCAGGTAATTAAACCTTTAACTGACCAAACGATTACAGTTGCTTTGTTGTGAATGGAAATCTATATCCTGGTGACAACACTGAGATAAAGTGTAGTAACCAGACTCCCTAGAGTATTTAGTTCATTTTATTTTCCGTTTTATTTATCATGGTTCATGGTATCATCATCAGCGCTATCTATTCCCTTCTGTTTCTCACAAGTGGAAGCAATCAATGGTTAAAATCTGTAGAAGGTTTCATACAATATTTTCTCATGATCCCTCTCTAAACACTTGATTCCTGTTCTTCTATGTGTGAATGTGAATTATGCTCTTAAGTGTCCATGCCATGGTTTACATTTGCAGTGAGAATCTCCTATATCTATACATTTTATTATAATAATATTGCATGTGTCTATGTATCCATGTATATTGTATATTATGTGTATTTCTTTTCTTTATTCATGGCCTTTTAGTTCATATCAGTTAAAATGAGCTATGGGAGACAGTGCTTACTAATGAACAACACTGTGCACCTGATGCGGCCTCCTATGGTTCAAATTTTGTTCTTCCCCCTTTAGGTAATTGCAATGAAGGATTCCCATCATTTTTTTTGAACCCCTTAAATAACTTTGTGATGTCTTCTCATGCCTCAAATGCACAACATGTATGCATTTGAATATGTGAATGATAGGCGCTGGAGTGTTTATGCACTGTCCAGCATAACCTGGGCAGCTGTTATACAAAGAAGGGGTGGGGGAGATGTGTCACCCCCAGTATTTTTATATAAATTATTTGGTTTCAAAATATACAGCAATGCCTGCCACTCTATTTCTCCTGGTTCCCTTCCTGTGACTAGATGTGCGAGCTCTGAGTGTTCATCATCAGGTAAGCAGAGAGAGATACTCAAACTATTATATATAGCATTATGGGGTACTCAAAGGATAAGGCTGGTGGTATTCAATACGTATACAGTACATATGTATAATAATGGTACAAAAATACGCACTTGCTTTGAAACTGAGAAAAAAATCCTAGCTGCGCACTGTGGTTTTAAGCAAACATTAATCAATAGTAGGAGTATTTTTCAGCAGTGGATTTGATGCACTTCTGTGTATTCAGAGCAGCAGTGTATGTTGGATTGGCTCAACAGAAGTTACAGTGTATTAGTGTGGCTCAGTGATGTGGTTTTATTAGTTGTTTGACAACAAAGGCAGAGAGGAGTAGGATATCGACTGCAAAGGCAATACTAGGATCAAACATCAAGTGGGTTTTGCTGACAGTAAGAAAAATATGGAATATCTCTTCTTCTTCTTCCGGCGTATGTCCTTAGACCTTCAGCTGGCAAGCCAGTCCAGTGTTTCATCGTTGAGACCAATACTGGCAATTGCCATTTGGTGGCTGGTGCTTGGGGCAGCTGGTTGTTATGTGTTCCACAATTTGTAGATGATCCCCACATTCGCAGCGTTGACTGCAGTGTCCAGTGGGGGCTATGCCACCAGACTGGAGCGCAGTACACAGTGGCTGAAAACACCAAGTCCTCAGTAGAAATGTGCAGTGTCTTCATTGTGGCTCCCCATGTGGTGCTAGCTAGACGGTGTATCAGTGCAGCACATGCAGTTGTCTTTGCCTTGACACTGACCAGGTGTTGTTTAAATGACAGTGTTCTGTCAAGCTTCACACCCAGGTATGCGCAGGAGGGCTGGAAGTGTAGCCTGACATTATCGACTATGATGTTAATTTCATGGTCATGGTCAACACTGAGCTAGAGGTGCCAGTTCTTCAGGTATGAAGACAGCATGTTCATGTGTCAGAGAGGCACTCTTCTACTGCTTCCCAGTATATATATTTTTGATTGTGTTATAGGCAGGTCATGAATATAGATGTTGAACAGCATGGGTGCCAGCACTGAGCCCTGTGGGACACCGTTTTTGAACTTTCTCACCCTGCTGCTTTGGCCATTGCTGGTTAATAGCCAAACGCTGCGGTTGCACAGCATCTCTACTATGAATCTCACCATGTGCTTGTCTGGGATGGTCTCCAGAAGCTTCATGTGTAGGCCATGCAGCCAGCCAGTGTCGTACTGTGAGGTCCAGGAAGATGGCCCCATCCTTTTCTCCCGCCAGTCACCTGGTCTGTTGTTGACTTACCACTTCAAAAGCCAGCTTGGTCTTTGGGCAGCTGGTTGATCACTGGGTTGAGACGTGCCAGGATGAGACAACAATGCAAAAAAATGCATCAGGTGGCTTGTTTGGCTTCAGCAGGGCTATCACCTTGACACAACACCAGATCTCTGGCAGCTTTGAATGGTGGAGTCACTCAGAGAGGAAGGAGCACAGCCAGTTTGTTGTCTTCTTGCCTTGGTGTTTAATGTACTCAGGGTGGATGCCGTCTATCCCTGGTGCCTTACTAGTCCTCAGGCGTTGAATGGCCAGCTCGATTTCCTGTGTCGTGAACTCGTTGGATAGGTTGGTATCGCATCCTGGGGCCCTGGGAAGCTCCTGGACTCTCGCTGATGTTAACCTGGTGAAGTCCTTGTCAGCTTTGGGGAAGTGGCCATTACTCAGCAGGAGTGACACAATAGAGTTTGCAGTGATGGGACACTGTGCTGGAGTAGCTGACCTTCCATCAGCTTGTTCATGGTCTGTCACGTCCGGTGGCTGGAGTGTGTGAAGTCGATTGATTCCACAGTCTCTGTCCATTGTTGCCTAAGTTTCTCGTTTAACCTGCAGAATAGATCATCTGCTACTTTGTCCCTGTCTTCGCTGGTTTGTGCTTACATATGGGCGCGCAATAGATCTTCACATTCGTCATCCTAGCAGGGAATGTAGACTTTACATACACCGCAGGGAATATTCTTTTCAGCAGCAGCCAGCAAGTCATATGCATTGTTCAGGTTGTTGGGACATGGGTGTGGTAGACCAGCAGCTGCCTTGTTCACTTGTTTCGTGAAGCCTGCCCAGTTTGCTTTCCGGAAGTTCCACCTCTTGGCATCCCTCCAAGGAGTTATGATACAACTACACAGCCTGTACAGTTAGCCACTGCAGCTATGATGTAGCTAATGTGCACCTCCTAAAATATTTAACTATAAATCAGGGCTATGGCAGCCATAGCAATACCACAGGGAGACCACAAAGCTGTCATTTGTCAACTTTGGCTGCTCGTATTTTCTTCTATATGTTTCCCATGCTAGGAGAATGTTAATAGCAAAAACAACACAAAGCAAATCTTGACATTCTCTTTTACAGTAATCTCATTTACAGATCATCACGACTGCAAACCCTCTGCTCACTACAATCACCACGCTCTATAACAGTGAATGAATTAAATGTTGCAGTTGTGCTACCAACAGGTGAAATCCTCTGCTGAATTGTTAATCAAAATATACACCTTAGGTATCTATTGCAAATCTGCTGTGACCACCAACACATACCCCTCTGTCAGGTGTAAATCCATCTTTAGACAAGAGCTAAGACAAAACAAAGTAGAGCCAAGTTTTAAGAATGTAAAACTCTTACTTTTCATGTGTGAAACCTTGTGTATAGGCCAGGCACCACCCACTGTAAGGCCATTTTTTGGTTGGCACAAGTTGAAAAGTTAAAAAGAAAGGCCACCACCAAGGCATATACTGTCCATTTCATGAAAATTGGGTATTGTCCACCATGACTTATGTGTTTTCACCACGGTAGCAGTAATCATGAGTATTGTATTACAGCTGGTCAAACATTGACATCCAGCCAAAACACCTGGCATCACTCTGGTGAAGTGTACCTTCAAACAACTCTTGAGAATCGACACATTGGTGACAGCAAGCTGTTTAGGCAGAGGTGAGGAATTATGACAGTATATTACCTGTGATGAGGTTGTCCACCAGTGTTGTAGGGATGCAGAAGATGCCCACCAGTAGGTCACTGATAGCCAGGTTGAGAATAAAGAGGTTGGTGACGGTACGCATACGACGGTTTTCCAGCACAATTAGACACACCAGGATGTTTCCCACCATACACAGCAGGAAGATGAAGAAATAGACCAGGATGTAGCTGGCAGCCACATACAGAGAGTGCTGATAGTAGGGGAAAAACGTAATGTTGGTGACATTGCTGGTGCCATCTAGGCTGATGTTCATAAGGGCTGATCCCACTAACTCCTTTCCTTCCTCATCCATGTTGTCCAGTATCTCCATCCTTAAACACTGCAGGGAAAATAAAACAGCAACAAAAAAAGATCACTTAGAATTCAGTTTGGAACAAATACAACCACACAAACATCACCCTATTAATTGCTGTTAAAAAATGTCACAATTGTTGTAAATGACATCTGATTCAGTAAGGATGCCTGTCTTATTTGGAAAATTTGTTCTATGTCTATGTGACCCATTCACAGTTTAGCTAGGTCTGTCAAGCTTTGGACTTCTCTACTCCACATATGATATGCATGAAGCTGTACTAAAAGCTATTCTATGCATTTTAAGAGTTAAAATTGTAGTTTCTTCTTTTCTAAGTAAGGAATGAATTAAAGTGTGTTTACCTGCTTTAACGTAAGTCGCAAAATGTACATGCCTGCCTAACTAGCTTAGTAACCTGACACAGCTTCCAATTCCAATAGTTTGGAACAAAACTTTGCTCAAGTCCAGCACATCCATCATATAGTATCTTCCTTCTGTGTGGGAGCCCATCATGGATACTGCCACTATGGTGTAGGCTAATGTAGCAGCTCTGTCCTGCTCTATGAGATTTGGGGAAGTTTATGCTCCAGCAACCCTGGCCTTTTGCTCACTCACTGGTTGTCATACTGACATTCCTATTCCTCCTAATCAGAGGAGGGAGAGGAAGTGCACATCTTGAACACAGTGGGAGAGAAACATTCTAAAAAAGTTTTATTTGTGTAGCACTTTTTAAAACATGCAGTTACAAAGTGCTTCATACACACACACACACACACACACACAAACAACGAAAATCTAAATGAATAAACTTCTAAAGTCAGAATTTATACCTGTAACATGCTATTACGTTCTGATGATGAAGTACAACAGTAGCATCCTTTCATTGTAGATTAGAGCAGTGAGCTGAATGGTGGCATTTATCAGGCAGATTGTTTGATTTGACTGCAGCACCAAGAGGATCTGCTAGTCTGGTGACAGCCCCAGTTGGTGTACGTGTGGGAACTGTTGGGAAATGCCAACCCATGTGGAGAGCAAATGCTGCCAGCAAAACCTAGAAACACACATTAGCACATGGTGTCTCTGGGCTCGGGGCAATGTGCATTTCACAGAGACTTCTCCTGTGCCTGCAGAGACTCGCAAGACCCTGGTGATTCAAATACACAATGTTCTCTGGCAGCAAAGTTTCCTAAGGGTGGACCAAAACTTGTTATATCTATTTTGGTGCATTCCTAATAGGTTTTCCAGTCCTTACAGCCAGTAAACTGGCTTGATCCCAGATAATCTGTAAACAACTGCAGGTTACTCTGCCTCAAAGACTAGCTATTCAGTCGTTACTCACAGTTTTCCTATGTGAGAAAAGAACAAAAACAAAGCAAAGATATAGAAGGTGTATGGAAAGGTGGGTTAGTTGTAATAGGGTGAGAGGGGTATTCAGTGAGGATTGGGAGAGATGGATGCCACGGCCCAATCTGTCTCTACATAGTGGACAAGTGCAAAGGTAAGTCTGCAGACAAAGGGAGGGGAACAAAGGGTGGGTCAAGTTGGTCTATATAACCCATTGTAGATTATTTAGACAGGGTGTCTTTGCAGAGTGCTGTCCCGTGAGGAAGGCTGCTCTGTGTCTCATCTTGAATAGACCCCAGGCTCTCAGGAGGGTTCCTACACTGTGCCTGTGTGGGTGTATAGGATTGTCTATATGCATCCACCCAATGACACCAATACCTGTACAGTGTACCTGAATCCATCCATTCAAGTAAATGCAATGCATTTATCCACATATACACAAGTGCATACAGTTAAAGACTCAGGAATACTGAGACCATCCATGAAAACAGCAGCAGATGGTTGTAATGGCATACATTAGCATTTTTGTTAAGCTACTACCAAATATCAATATGCCATGTCCTTTAATATGCAACATAATTATGAGTTATGTTTTTTGTGGGTAGATTACTCGGCTACATTTGCTCTGTGGTTCTCTTAGCATACCTAGTATGTGAGATACAACTGCGATATACTGTAATCATGAATGTGATGTAATCATGAATGACAATGCCTTTATGTAACGTCAGACACATTTCCATTACATTCAAAACACTTGAAGCTCACTCACTCTAAGCAAATGTATAATACTAAATAGATACTTCCCATGTAGCAGACTGAGCTAGAGCGCCTCACTTTAAAACACTTATTTCCGTAGCTAGCACATTGTAGCAACTCATACTGTCAGAAAACCAGTATCAACAGCTAATTCTGTTTTAAAATCAGTCAGTAACTGAATAAGAAATCAAGAATGGAGATAGGTTTTAAGCTTATTAGACCCAGATGTCAGAACAGCACTGGTGTCATGGTCTTTGTTCTTTGCTCTATCCTCTTCTTATATACTCAGTCACTCAATTTCTGTCTTTGTGAGACAGGTCATGATGTATAGGTTGCTGCTAAACATGAAAGGAGAAATACATGACTGACACAGGTGAAGAAGAGACATCTTCTATTACAGGAGACTGGCTGTTCAGACAATAGAATAATCTTCCAATCAGTTCAGTGTGGTAGCTTTCAATTAGTGGTCCTTCGTGCTATTAATGTCTGAAAATAAACGTATTAACACTGTATATTGTATTGGAAATTCTCGTATGATTCATGATAATTGTGATTTATTAATAATCTTGACCATTTGTGTTGTACTTGTACAATTGTGGCGTATGAAATACGCTTAGTACTTTTCCACATGTCAGTAAGCTGACAGGGCACCTCGCCCCTTCAAGGACAGGAGCTGATACAGGGCTGCATAGCTGTGTAATCTCTGACGATTTTCTCTCAGGGCTACACCGCTGTATAGTCTCCAGAAGATGTTTTCCTTTTCAGCTCCGATGTAACCTTGTTTCTTTTGCATTTAACCTGTAATCTATTACTCTGTATTCATTGTGCATCTCATGCTTGAGGAGAAACCTACAGAAAGACATCCGTTGACTCTGTGCTTAATTCAACAGAAGATTCCCATAACAATATGCACACAGTTTATGTCAAATTATCGTGTAGGATTTTGCTCAATTACTGACTTGCCTAGTAAAATAAAAGGACTGAAAATACAGGCAGACACTTTTCTACAAATCAACATTGTGATCAGAGTAGGTCACTAATCCTGCTTTGTTAAATAATACAATATATAGCCTTCTGATTTTCTCTGTTAGCTGCTTAAATCTGTTAAATTGTTTGGGGAAATTTGAGGTGAAGTAAGAAGCTATAGAACATCCCAAGACGCAAAAATAGTGCTAATGCAAAAATGTGATGTCTGAAAAAAAAAAGTGCAGTGTAAACATTACAACTTATTAACACTACTCGCTTCCAATATTTGAATCTCAGTGGCCTGTCTTACCTACCTACTAACCCTAATCCTATGACCAATAGTCGATGACTGGGGTCTACAGCCATGTAGAAGCCCTGTGAGGCTGTGCGTGAACTAAATGCTAACCTTGTTATATACGCTAAACATGAGCACTATCATTATGGGCATGTTAGCATTTCACTCATAGAGTTGCTAACCTGACTGTAGACTTTTTTAGAATAAAAACATTAAATAGAAACATTTTAAATGAAACAAAAAGGAGTCAAAAATGATAGTTTTGCAGTGATCCAACAGACACATTTTTTGAAGTTTTTGAAAAGTACATCACACAGCAGTAACATGTCAGCAAAATGAGTAAGAGAAGTACTAACAGTGAGTCTCTAGTCAAAAAAGTAAACATTACAAGCCTTGATCAGAATACATGTCATGTGACTGCAATGCATTATGGTCTACAGGTGCCATTTTTAGCAGGGGAATTGATAGCCTCTTCTACAGACAATTATCCTGACAACACTGGTGCAAAATGACTCAACAGTGTCAGGCTTGTGCAATGTGTTCGTGTACTGTGCTTTTTAATATTCAAAGTGGTAGCTCATACACACCTTAAGGCTGAGACAGACTAATTCCAGCTCTCCCTCGGGAAGTTAGAAATGTCAAACTCAGGAGGAAAAATTCAAGCATGACATTATTATGGCAGTACAAATATACAGACTGTTTAAATGATATTAGTAGTTTTAATAGATAACCAACTCTCAAAAGAAACAGAACAAACAAACAAACCTATAATTATTTGTTTAGCTAAACAATTAAAAGACCCAAAGTTAGGATCTTAAGATCATCTTGTAATTTAGTTTATTTAACTGGTCTGTGTTGGAATTAAGAAAATCAACTGAACACTCTACTTCTACCTACTAACCCTAACCCTGTGGCCAATAGTCGATGACTGGGGTCGGACTGTCTGAATGTGAGGACACATGTTGCTGAAAAGTATAATAATAATGACATAATTACAAAAACTTCAAGCAAAGATTAGGTCTAGGTAACTGGATTTGACACGAGTCCTGTGTGCTGCAGCTGATATCACAATATAAAGCACTAGAACGTTTCATTCTACTTTGTTTTTCTTAAATGTTCTCATTATATTTAATCACAGATTCTGTGATGAAACGGGGGGGGACAACTTCCAGCATGAGTGTAACGATGTGGTCTCGGTTCATCAGACACCAGGTACTTTCAGTGGATGATGCTGTGAAAAGCTCATTAGACTTATGCAGCCTTAAAGCCAGGTGCAGACTACATAATATTTTGTCAGATAAGATGGTCACTGATAAAAGAGTCATAAATTCTTACTGTGACTAGACAGAGAAATATGGCAGACTACAGTTGGGTACCCAGCAAATCTTAGCTTGTTGTCTTTCACAACTTGTGATGTTACTGACAGAAAAACATGAATGTAAACACAGCATAGGATGCACAAGATGTGGCATCAGTTGTCAACCCCTCTGATACGCTACACAAGATAAAATGATCAGTTGTTGCATCCAACACCCATTTACAATCCTGAGAGCCCACATCTGTCAGGTTGGGCTATTAATGAAGCTCATATGGTGTAGTGTGAACCATAACAGGACAGAACCAACCATAATGGTGCTCCATCCATGCAGATTCCTGTCAGCTTTGCAAAATACTTTTATTTAGTTAAAGGACCCTGTATGTGGCTGGTCCTCAAAAATAAATAATGTGGATGCAGTTATACTGGTCAATTGTGATGTTAGTAAGATCTTTCTTTCTTTTAAAAAATGACCCAATAGCTCGTCAGTGTTAGCAGCTTATACAACTCATAGTTATGTGTTATTGTTAAGCAAACTCAAGTGATCATAGTTACTATGACAGGAGCAAAGAAGGAAGTTGGGTGACATAGCACATAGAGTGACAAAGTCCACATTAAGAGTTGCAGTGGTTGGATAAGGTGGTGAAACACAGGACTTTCACACAGGAGACCTGTTGAAAGTTTATTTCCTGTGTGAAACTGAACTAAAATACCGTTGTTTCTTTTATCCATGACCATTCCATGATGTTAACTGTGAATTTATTATTGTAGCTACAACAAAGAAGGTCTTCTAACTTTATTTTAACCTACTTTTCCAAACCTAATCAAGTAGTTTTTGTGCTTAAACCTAAGCAAACTGTGACTGCGCCATAATGCTGAATTATCTGGCACATCTGCCCCTAGTACACTCCTATGAGTCATATCCAAGGATAGAGTCAAACACCTACACCTACAGTGTGCACACTCTTTGGGTCATTAACCACATTTACCTTTCATATAGCTGCCCACAATGTCACACCCACTTCCCCTTGTTTTTTTCTCTCTTAGGATCTCATACATGAGCTCACTGGAATCCAACTGATGGGAAATCCATAGTAGAGAGCTTTGATCCCTTCAATCCCTGGAGCTGCAGTTTAGATGGAGAATGATGGACCAACTGCTGGGATACTGTGACAATAGTCATGATCATATTACTGGGATATGCACACATTTTGTGATGCACAGCTGTAAGCCCTACATTCATATGAAACTCGGTTGGATATAAATGATATTACAAACAAAAAAATTCTATGTACCTATTGAATCAGAACCAAATAAAAAATCAGTTGTCACCTCACAACTTGTGATTTCCATCTCAGGAAATCTGTCTGAGCTGGTAGATGTGTTATTCTCCAGAGCAGCACAATGAATTCTATTAAACATTACATTTTTTGAGGTTTTTTTTTGGGGGGGGGGGGTTGATTTTGCTTTTCTAAAGATTATGGCTTCTTGCTCATCATTCTCCTGTGATCTAACAGTATGGTGGAGGCCAACACAAGTTAGGATAATGTGGCCTCTACAAACCACTAGTCAGTTGGTTGACAGAAAAAAAAATCAGCAGATAGTCTGATAATTCAGTAACCATGGCTGTGCGATATGACGATATTTATCAGACGACAAAATAAAAACCATTTATTTTGTTGTGTCATAAAACAGTTCCCGTTATCCAGCATATGCTTTTGGTCAGTATCGTTGTTAGTTCCTGAATAGTTCCTGAAAACATATGTAAAGTCTCTAAACTATGTGTTACAGCATTGTGGAGTTAGACTGTTTCACAGTTTTCCATCAGTTTCATTCTCAGGATTGTATGGGTGGGTCTGAAATGGTGGTTCGATGACACAGTGGAGCCATCACTCAGCATAACCCCACCCCTAAGACTAGCATCAGTGCCTTTCCTGTGCAACTGCAAGCTGCAAGAGGGGTCTGCCTGCAGGCCTCCACTGTGGAGCCCCTCTTGTTGTAGCCTCCGCTGTCGCTTGAAATGACGCACAGATTTGTACACCTGTAGCAAAGGTAGGTGACTTATTTGCTCTATCCAAAACAGTGAAAATGTCTAAATGCTTATGTTCCCCATTACAATAACTGCAGCCATTAAAATGTGTAATGTAAATCTTGCAAATGTTACTGAACGTTACACTCGTGAATAGGTTGTTTGTTGTTTAAGTTAGTTATGCCAGTGGTGGTTAGCGTTAGCTCGTTTTGTGCTAGTTTTATGACAGGGTTTGCTCTTTTTGTGGGTAACATAAGCTAACTGTTCATATGTAACAGCGCGCTGAACGTTTATGTAAGAAGTTTAAGAAGGGCAAAGGTCTGCATTTACCTTAGATGAATGCCCACATTACTTATTAGTAGCCACGTCTATCGTTCAGACCGTTCGGTGTAGACAAAAAATATACAGAGAAGTAAACATTATGCAAAGACTCTGCTGGCTATATGAATTCATTTTATCATTACTGAAGTTTATGCATTATGATCATGACATTTGGTGCTTGCACACAACAGAATGTAATAGCACACAACAGAATAATCTATATAACATGCTCGTCCTGTCCTCCATGAGTGCCGACATTGCTTGCTTGGTTAAAACATTTAATTAGCCTGTATTTCCTCTGAAGATCTTGAGGTTTACAGTACAAGTACACACGTCTGCTTTTTGTGTCATTTTAAACACTCACAGTTGTTGTACATATTAAATACAGCTGATTGCAGTAAAACGTTGTAGTATTATTTAAAGGGAAATTTTGAATTAAAATATGTGAAAGCAATAGCACGTTATCGGTTAATTGTTATTCAATACATGTTGACACAGCAGCATAGATACCCACGTTACGTGCCAGGTACACAGAATATACAAAATAAATGTACGGTCCACAGTTAAGGAAGAAATAGGTTTCAAGTTACAATGTTGACAATGTTGAATCTGCTGTCACTTTTGAATGAGGCCAAACCGATCGCCTTCACCCTATACTGACATTGCTCACTGTCTGTGTGTGTGTAATGTGTGTATCCTCTGGTGGCTCAAATATGAACATATGTACGACTCTAAGGCTGCTAGTATCTGTTTTACAGGTTGTGGTGCTAACAGGGTACTAGCAAGATGCTAACAGGGTGCTAATGGTCACTGTGCTGCAGCGTTAGAGTGGGTGTGATTTCCGCGCCTGCAGGGGACACGCCTCCAGTGTCTCAGAGCAGAGAGCTACTTATTTTGTCATGATTTTGAAACCTAATTTTATATATTTGCCAATTTTTTAATCATTTAAATTTAGCTGGGTGGTTAATAGCACATTTCTCTGTGGTGTGACTAACTCAGAATGCATTAGTATTACTGCTTTACACAGACTTTAAGTGGACATACTTTGATGTGGACATGTGCAGTGTTTGTTTACGTTGCAGCAGTTGTTCGCCATGTCTGTGTACACTGTTCTTGATTAACACTGCACAGATTCCAAAGACTTTTGTCCCTATCAGTTTTTTACACCCAAAAACGTGATCCAGGTTCAAAAATGACACAATTATCCCTTTTTACATATACACATAAAGTATGTAATGCAAAAGTTTGATTTTATCTCCTCTAGTGTTTGGTCATGTACATTACAGTTTTTCTCAATTGCTTACACACTACAGGCTTATGAGCTAAAAATTCTAAACCATAACGCCATTTACCAAAAAAACACACCCTTAACTTTCACTAAACTATAAACACTATTCCCATTTTGACAGATGATTCAAAACAGTTAGTGCAAGACTCTGCACACAAATCACTTCGTATATCACTGCCTACACCAGGTGCTCATTTAGAAAGCACTACCAGTCAATACTGTTCACTCAAGTCAGCAGCCAATGAATTGTGTGCTAATTGGCACACAATTATCCAGGTGGAAACACTAAAAGTCAAAATTGTTCACACACCAATCAGAACCTTAAAGAGATACAGTTGCAATCAAAATTATTCAACCCCCATTACATTTTAGGTTTATTGGCAAAATTAAACATTTTTCAGGTGCAATAAACACATTACACAAGAACAGTTTAAATAGTTAAATAAAACTAATATTACAAAGATTTTATCCAAATTCAACACTAAATCCTACTTTCAATGACTACGGCAGTCTCAAAATTATTCAACCCCCTGAAGAGAATTCCTCATAAGAGCACACATTTGCAAATCAGATGTGGTCTCAAGCATACCTGATGCAACCAATAAGTTGCATCAGGTGTGCTTGAGATAAAACACCTCAAATACCTGCACTGTTGACGGTGACATTTGATTGCATGTTAGAAATATGGCTAAGTCAAGAAAATTGTCCAAAAAGTTCAGAGAAGAGATCATTGCCTTGCGCAAACAAGGAAAAGGATAGCAAAGGCACTGAATGTTCCTAGAGATACAGCTGGAAGCATTGTTCGCAAGTTTAAAGTTAAAGGAACAGTGGCTACACTACCTTGACATGGCAGAAAGAGGAAGCTATCAACAGCTGCCACCAGAGTCCCGAGGAGGCAGTTGGTCAAACACCCTCTACCGACTGCAAAAGACCCGCAGTAAGACTTGGTGGCAGCAAACATTTACTGCAAACAGCTGCTAGTTTGTACATTTTTCCAATAAACCTAATTTGCAGTGGGGGTTGAGTAATTTTGATTGCAAGTGTAGATAAAAGGCCTTGGGTCAGTTCACTTGCTGTAGTTTTGAAGGAGGAGGAAGAGGATAAAAATTCTTTGGCCTGACCCTGATCAAAGACGGGATGCTGTGACAGAATATATCTACTTTTTCTGTATTCACCTTTTTCATTTTATTTTGTTTCATTTATACTTCACAGTATATTGAGAAATAAAAATGTACAAATGTAAACATTTGTTGTTGTGTTCATCACGTTAAGAGGTTTTTGTGGGGCAACAAAAGCAACATTGCTTAATGCTGGTTTTTCCGATAGTGTTTGGAATTGATTTCACCAGTGTGAGACTTTGGTGTTTTGTCTGGGGGCAAAGTTTGTTTTTTCTTGCTCACTTGGGCAGAAAAGCTCAACCTAATATTCAAAGAGATATGTAGTGCAGTCAGACTTATAATAACTTATAATAATAATAATATAATTATAATGTTTACATGATTGACATTTTAAAAGCAAAATATATCATGCTCCACTACACCTAGAGACCTCCTAGTGACTAGCTTCATAGTCACTACTTCGCTGCAAATCCACTGCACTGACATCCTGATAAAATGTATGATGCTGTGTATTGTCTACCCCGTTGTCATTGTTTTCTCCTTTATATAGTGCTTAATGAGACAAAATGTTAAATGAAAATTTAAAAAGTGTCATTTCCAAACAGCCTAGTACTGCAGGAAAGCTAATGTTGATGAGAGTAGTCCTTATTTTACTGTCGTCAACCTAATGTTTTGGGATCTATCTGTGTGGCAATGAATTTAAGACTTAAAGCCCATTAAGTTGACACACCGGTGAATCTTTACCGCGACGCAGATAAATGTATAAACATGAAGATGACCTACCTGTGTGGTCTCAGCTGCTCTCTAACCTGTAGCTGTAGAATGAAGACGCGCGACAGGTCCTGTGGTCGTCCTCGGCTTTCCAGACAGTCGACTCGGTTAGAAGAGTTTTAACAATAACATCAAAAAATACACCTGAAAGTCTCAATTTATGGTCGAATGGTTTATGCAGAATTCAGAGTAAAAGACCGACGCTCCGCCGCCACAGAGACTCCGCTCATACTGACTCCGCGCAGGGGGAGAAACGAGGCACAGTTATAACATGATACATAACATCGTTCGTGTCTACACATATACTACACACGACACTGACTGCACTCACACCAAGGTTTTATCTAGTTTACACGTATAATTCCTTAGAAAACGGCGTGCTTACATTCCTTTTTTGTATATATCTGAAACAGAAAAACCTCTCTCTACTTAGAAGTTTCTATTTTAAATGTCTGTTTCTCTCAATGTAAGGGGAGAAATCTGAGCATGTAATGACGGGTTAAAGTGTTCTATGCAGCAGTTTAATTAACACCTTATCAGCGGATGAATTAGAGCCACCTGCAACATTACTGTGTTTTAAAGCTGTTGCTGCTGCCATATGTTGCTCCTGCACTCATCACATGCCCTACAATTCTTTAAATGTGCCACTCACACTTACTATTGAGTTACTTTAAATTGTATTTGGTTGCGTTCCATTGTTTCTTTTGAATAGATTTGGTGTTTGTATTCATTTTGTGCCCACAATGACAAGAGGAGACCAGCTAAATTAAAGTAGATGAATGAGATTTAATCAACCTGCTCTTAAAAACTTGAAACCTTGAAAAACTTGTGACATCACAAATTCAACATGGGTGATAAATACAAATTCAGAAACTCAGCTATGGGCCACTGGTGACCGTCCACCTCACACCCTCTGTGTGCACAAGGAAAACATTTCTGGTCTGAATGAAACTCTGGTCTCACCATTACAGGCCTCAACAATGGTAGATACCTGCAATTAAAAGATTAATTGCAAGGCTGAAGGATTCCATCTTTGAAGAAATTAAAGATTGAAGAGTGGAATTCAAACACCTCTGAACTGACACAGAGCTGGATATTAAGAAACTAATGCAGCAAAAGATGGATTTACAAAACATGACAAGCAGACAATGAGGACAGAATTTGAACTGGAGAACAGGGTGAGTGAAATGCAGATAAAAAGGAGCGACTAACAACAGCCACATCACAGAGGTGGGAAACCAGATAGACAGTATAGACAACACAAGGAAAAATAATATATGCATTTACAACACAGCTGAACATAGTAAGGGGAACAATATGATTGCATTCTTTCAGAAACTGAGAGATGCAACCACAGATTACTTACACATAGAACAGGCATATTAAAAGGGAGAATTTAGGTTAACAAGACCAATCATTGTATACCATGCACACTATGACAATAAGAGAAGTATAACCTGTATAACTTGTATACAAACCTCTGCTGGCCTAAACACTGTCACAATCACTGAATTATATTTTTATATATGTTTTTTTTCCATTAATACTATATGTATTAAGTTGTTCTCAATAGTCTGCTTCCAGTACAGTTTTGTGTTATCCAATCAGAAAAGAACAGAAACCTGCCTTGCGGCCTTCAGAATCAACAGTGCGTGCACCGTAATTTAAAATAAATGGCAATTAAACCGTTGCCTAGAGGATCCTTTAACCAATCAGACTCTGAGTTGGTGAGACCAGGGGCCATCTAGCAGGCCTGTGCAAATGTCTGCATTTTCATGTCATCTGATTGGATGGTCAGAGAGACTGATCAGAGTTAGCAAACCGCATCAATCACTATCACTACTTCAATAAGTTTAACATCGAGGTGCACCTATTTAGATTTTCCCATAGCCTCCATCTGTGTCGAATCACTCAGAGAAATATCACCACAGCCCTAAGTTCTCATTTCAGACCAAAACCTTATTTTATGGCTCCTGAATGGAACAGGAAAACCAAACCATCCCAACCCTGTAAAATCTTTTAATGATCTTTTGTAGTCTAATGTCCCAGGCTGGGGTCCATTGGCGATCATTGGCGATTGATGATCCAGCAGCAAACTTCCAGATGATCATCAGTCAGTGTTTCTCACCTGATCTGTCTGCTCTTATTTTGGCCTCTCTAACAGTTTTCATGCGAGCCTCAGACTTCTGGTGACTGGTCACTGCATCAAGCCTACAGTTTCTGCTGGGTGTTAGCATCAAACCTAATAGGTGGCGCTTGCAAAAGAGGCAACACACTATCCCATCAGGTCCATTCAGTAGATAGCTATAACTTTTAGACCAGGCTACGTCAAACCCACTGGACCTATGCCCAGCTGACTGTCAGTGTCTCTCAGCACTTCTCTCTCCCTCAGGCTGACTGTTTTTCTCCCTCTTCATGCTGCTCTCCCTCTGAGGATCTGATATTAAAAGCACTTAGTTTGTACATGGTGTTGTAGAAGTTGAGTGTCCTCCTTCAACAGTTTACAGATTACAACTACTTTGAGCCAAATAGAAGGTAATGGAACTGGCACACACAGTGAGACACAGAGTGAGACAGCTGGATTTTAGCAGCACCCAATATCCCAGTGCTAGATATTCTCTTTAACGAACTGGACACATGATTCACGGTCAACAGAACTTGCACAGGCATATACAGCTGTATTTAGATGTGACAAAAATGGCATTGAATGTCATACAAAAAGTACACATGGCTGCTGAAAATGTACTCTTTTCTACAAAGAGTGGCAGACATATGTATAGAAACAACACGATCCAAAAGGTATGGAATTCCCTGCATGACTGGCTGAGCTCCAAATCTATAATTATAGATATCTTCTCTTTCAAATCTATTCAGTTAGAAATATTGAAGAATTTTAGTTAATTATCAGCAAAATACTACATACATAAATATCATTTCAAGAGCCCTCTGTTGTGGAATGCACTAAAAAAAAAAAACCATTTTCTCTACTAAAATTGTGATTGCTGTTGGATTGTCAATTATCAGTTTTTTCACATCTTTCCTTAACCTCCATAAGACTTATTCTATAACAGGTTAGATTACTTCTTTATGTTCAAAAATGATGTAAAGTTGGCTAAAAGCTGTACTATTGACTCAATAAATATATCACAAGCTGCGGTCTCACTTATTGTGCTGTCCTCATTAAAAAGTGTTGCAGGCAACGTGTTTTCAGCTATACAGCCAGCTTAATATCATATTTCCCAGCATTATATCCTCCAAGGAACAGACCAGTTGTTGTGTTTGGCAGGATAAAGGCAAACATGTAACATGTGTCTTCAGTGCATCAACAAACAAAAGACCACAAACACAACCTACTGTGCACAAGTGCCTAAAAGCATGCAAATGTACACAATATATGGCAATAATGCACCACCAAAATCATTCACACAAAACAACAATACATCGGCATGCATATCATGTCCCAGCTAACAATAACTACAACTTAAACTAAAAATAATGTGTGCAGACATTGGAAATAGTTGATTAAACATGAGAAACATAATGCATTTCAACAGAAACCCAAAATACTGACAATACACTTCTAATAACATAAAAGCTAAAAAAAAACATTTAACTATTTGGAGATTGAACAACTTGCTTTTACAGGATAAAACATTTATTGAAAAAATTAAAGTGTCTTAGATAAGACAGAATGCACACACAGGAGATCAACGGGTTAATGATGTTTACACGACACTGTAAAAAAGAACATGCTGGTTCAACTTAAAATGATTTGTAGCCTGGCAGCCATAAAATGTTGAGTTAAGCACGCTAAGAAACTTGAGTTTGTTTGAACATATATCTGAGTTGCTTAGAATAAATACTTGGGATGACAGAAGCAAAGCCGATAAAACAGTCCCATCAACTTAATCTTCAAGTTTAATCAACAAGTCAAGATTTTTCAAGTTGTACAAACCTAAATTCTAGTTGAGACAACATAGAATGATCAATCAAATCAACAAACTTGTACTGGTATCTATGATATGATAAACCACTATAAACTGAGTCTAAATGACCAGGATAGAACACAAAGAGATGCAAGATGTCAGTAAAAGGACTGTACACAATTACAGCAGGGATTTAAACAGACTGTCAGGTACAAACATGAAAATTAAAGTTACTGAGCATCTTGTTGAAGTACGTTATATTTTTTGGTTGTGCAGACATTGTAATAAAAGTTGGCTCAACAAGGCATTTTGTTCAACTAACTTATATTTTTAAGGCAGCCAGCTTACTTTTTCAGGAACAGTTAATCTCGGTTGCAATATTACATTCATCAAAAAAATTGAACTGAGTAATCAACCCACATAACCTAAGTTACAGTGCTACATAGAAATGATCGTTCATCAAAATCCACAAACATTCAGAATGCTATTTTATTTCATTTCACAACTGCAGTGACCTTTTTGGTATGAGTCTAGTATTACATCACCAGCCTGTTGTGGAGTCTGTGTACTTTGGTTGAACAATTTCCACTACTAATGCTGATGAAACCTTTATGTACGAGCTCATATGTATGCTTCAATCCTGTGGGATAGCCTTTTTTCAGGCAGTAAAGAAGACCTATCACTATAGCTCAGCTCATGCAGGATGATGTGCTCCTCCAGTACAACAGCAACATCGATGATCTCTTTTGCCAGCAGCTCTTCCTTAATTAAGCATGTGTCGTCACATCAGTCCTATTATAACTATTATAATTTGTTTTTGTCTTCTTATTATTCATCTTTATGTGGACCTGCATTGTGACTGTACTGACTTTTACTGCACTGTGCTGGGAAAGACACAGTGACATCAAAGGCAACATTATGCTATATTCTGTTTGTTATGCATGTATGTTTTGTAAAACAGCTGTCACAAGGTTAAAACAGGCTTTAGCTCTACAGAATATGCCACTAATTGTAGTAAGAAATTGTCTTTTTTTTTCTTACCACAAACTTTGTTTTCTAGTGATGATGCAAATTTGGCTAGAATTTGGAGTAAATTTGTATAAAATTATGCATAAGACAACTAGAACAGATAAAAAAAACAACAACATGTTCTTACAGTTAATATACTACATGTGATTATACAGTGTGAGAGTCTTTTTTTCTTTTCTCGAGGCCAAATCCATGATCCCAACATAAACCAAATGGCTAACCAAATATCAAAACATAAATCTGGAGTTCCCCTCAGTACCAGTCTGACTGACCGTGCTTTCAGTAGCTGGGCTAACACTCGACAATAATTAAATGTTTGTTCTGATATTGTTAAAGGTTTGTTAATATCATGTTTGCCAGGATGGCAAGGAAACGGTCTTAGGCTTTTAATTATGACTGGAAAAGATGTATAGAAACGTCAGTTCAGTGGTAGGTGAATTTACACTGTCATAATTAAATAGATACCATGTTAAAATGGTAATTAATTACTTTAATTAATAAATTGTTTTTCAATGTGAGAGCAGTTTTCCATGCAACAAGATATCAACTCACTTACACACCTCGCAGACGCAGATGAAAATGATGGGATCCTGGAAGTCCCAGCAAAGCAGCTGCTCTTCTCTTCTGGTTTGAAGTCTAACACATAACTTTTCATCACATTAGGTTTGACAATGACTCAGCCTCGGGACAAACTTGTCAAGTCCATCAAAGAAAGACCAGTGGAGATCAGTAGAAGCCAGACACATGAATTCTGCTGTAATCTGTAAGGAGAAAAAGAAATGATTTGTTAATGGTTTCCTTGCAACATAAAGCACATTAATGAAATACATATTCTTCTTCTCTGGAAGCCTTGTTGTAAATGTGAGCAAAGAGCTCAGCATTGCATTGGTTTTGCAGGCCACTAAAATGTAAAATTTTGTGGCTGGAAAAATTTACTTGCAGTAAAAAAGCAAATAGGAAAACAAATTCTCAAATCAATAAACATATAAAATGCTGATATTGAAAACAGAAAACTAAAATTAATATCTAAAAGATTTGAATGACCACAAAGCTTGAAATTTGTAAACCTGATTAAAAAAAATAAACTTTTAAGAGATTATCTACAAGATAATTACATGTCTTTCTGAGACAATCTGGCCAACTGTCAGACACAGGAAACTCATTATCAGCTATCTCCTTCCTTCTCCATCAGGCCATCCACCACTTTCCAGTCTCTCTTCTTTTTCTCCATCTCATCAATGAGAGCTATTCTCTCGCTTATTTTCCATACAAAGCAGGCCTAGACCATAGAACAATATACAAATAACACAGTAAAGCACCTACAGTGAATGAATATGAACAGCAATTGACAGATTTTTCCACAGCTGGGATTTGCTTGCATTGCTTGAATTAGCGAGTGGATCCCTCTCACACTCTCATTCCTCTCATATAATTATTTTTTCTAACTGTTAAGATTTTTCAGACTTCAGTCTTTTGAGCTCATTGTCTGTAAAAGCTGTTGACCTTGGCTAATGAGATTTTCTCCCTGTTTAATTTCTGTAGTAAAGACAGCAGGAGACGCAGTGAACTTCTTTTCTCTTGTAGTCAGTTTATTTATTCTCTCACAGCACAACATGTTAGAGCAGCTACAGAAACTCCTGCAGGTTGAACTGATCTACCCAAACACTTAAAATGCTGATTAGGTCCCAGCCTGCTCTCTATTATCAACTACTCTCTCACATCCAGGTCTATACAATTTTAGTTGCTGGTGTTTAGTCACTTCTTAATGAATTACTAATTAATAATAAATAAATAATTTTATAATTAAAAAAAAATCTTTCCCAACCCAGTTAGAGAGTTGTACACCAATCTCCAAGCTCCCCATTTTATCCAGAATCCTTGAAAAAACTCCTGAAAATGGTTCAAGGTCTTAAAATCTGACTGCAGCACTGAGACTGCATTACCAAGAGGGACCAATGACACTCTTATGCATGCACACAAAGGTGAATATCCCATTCTTATTCTACTTGATTTGACTGTTTCCTTTGATACCATCAAACATACCATTTTAAGGTTGAGAACTGGGTGTGTATTTCTGGTGAAGCTTTAAACTTCTTTTATTCTCGTTTGACTTATAGATATTCTAATCTTTGTATCAACAACCCCTTGTCCTCCTCACTTCCCCCTGCTGTGTGGAGTCCCTCAGGGGTCAGTCCTTGGACCCATCCTCTTCTTACTGGACATGCTTCCTCTGGGTCATTTATTCAGCTGATTTCAGGGCGTCACATATGCCAGTGACACACAGGTCTGTTTCTCTGCTAAACTCAATAAGATGAATCAACTTTCCTCCATCCACCACCAAAGATGGGATGTCTCCTAATTTCCTCCACCTAAACCTTGACACAACAGAGACTCGTCCAGCGCTCTTTTCTTCAGCCAAGAAATATCGCAAAAAAAAAGTAAAAATAAAAGATCCTGTTGATTACATATAATGCACTACACAACCCTCTCTCATTCTGCTTCACAGCCACTTCAACCCTCAAATCTCTGCCTTTTATCCAACTGTAAACCAAGGAAATTGCACCCTTGGTGTTTTAACCAGATTCACTGAATCTTTGGACTGTTGGAAGTAGCTTCTGATTCTACAGATCTTTTTAGGCAAGCCCTTTTATACTTCTCCGCCCTATTTTTTGGTTCCTTTTGGTCTGTCACTCACTTTGCTTTTTCAGTATTGTAATTTCATTTATTAATTACCTCCACCAAAGAGGAAATGTTTCCCCTCACGTCTGTTTGTTGGTTCGTTAACTGTCAGCAGAGGTCCACAAAAGGATGTCCAAAAAATGAAGAACTATTTATTAAAAATTGTAAACACAGTATTCAAGATGCCAAAGCCAAATGCTTCTAAAGATGAACTAAAGACTCTCTAATGAAATAAAAGAAAGGGATGGACACTGTCTGTGGCTGCCAGGACTGTGGTGAGGTCAAAAGACCTGCTCTTACCACACCCTTCAGGTAGCATCCTTGGCCTTTATCAGTCTCCATCCCTGGCCCCCAGCCACTAGATGGGGTTAACTCAAAGAAAACAAGAATTAGAATTGATAAATCAAAACTTTGGCTCCTACAACCAGACTCCAGAGGCAAAAATAGTCATTCTACTGAGCAGAACAATGAAGTTGCTGGGATACTGCTGCCTCTATCTGTTAGTTTGTTGAACACCTAATTAGAATGGTATTCAGTCATAATCTCCGCCAAGGCCAAACAATCCTACGTGTCTGTCTTGCTCTTACAATAGAAAAATAAAAGTAAAAGGGAAGAAGTCTGATAGAACATAAATTATTTGATTGTCATATCTGCCGCTTTAACTGCATCTGCACCAGAATTCAGTGGGTTCCTCTCTGGCCCACGTCCCATTCATCCATCAAGTTTGTTGCAAATCAATTCAGTATGTTTTGTGTAATCCTGCTGACAAACAAACAAGCAAACAAATAAACAAACATTGGTGAAAACTTAACCTCTTAGGTAACTAGTATGATGAGGTGCTGCTGTTAGTTGTAGCATGAAACAGTAGGTTTCTCAAGATTGAAGTTAATCACTAGTGTTGTGTAGTAAATCGTTGCCGTAATGATGTATTTTTTTTACTGTTTATGAGAAGATTTCAAATGCACTTGACATTAGACTTTCTCCTGTTAATAAACTGTTGTAGGAGTGTGGAAATTAAGCCCACTCCCAGTTTATTCAGCTGAGGAGCAGATCCAAGATAAACTGAGACAAAAGATTTATTAGGAGAAGGAAAGTGGGTCCCTGTTGCATTTGAAAAACTGCACTTTAGATTTGTGTTTTTCCAAGGAAAAATCAATGTGTATTCTACTATTAGCTTTCAGTGCTCTTTCAATGAATATTAATAACTTTGAAGAGTGAATTATCAGGTCAAACACTGTAATAAGCTCAGAGTCACCATAAAGACAGCAAAGTTTTCAATTTCATCTCTTTCACCCTCTTTGGGGTTGTACTTATAGCAGACAGCAAGACAGATGGCAGAAACTGCTGCTTTGCGGCTGTTCATGCCACTTAGTAGATGTAGAGTGGTTCCTACTGATACAGTGCATTATACATACATACATGCACAACAGTATGATATATACAGTGTATAGTAACTACTGAAGCAGTAAATACTGTATGTTTGTTTTCTATTTGTTTTGTACTTGACCAATAAAGTCCATTTTTGTCAAATTAAATTAGAAGGTATCAATGTTATTAGCTGCAGTGTAGTTCATTAAAGAAGATTTGTCAACCTGGCATTGACAGAAATGGAGAACTGACTCACAAATGCCAGAAAAATTAGACTTTATTGTAACTGTCAGAATTTAGGTGGCAAAATGTGTTAGTCAGTTGCATTAGTAATATAAATGTACGTATGTGAATATTTAATGTGGGTGTGTGTTGTAAGGTGTGAATATAAAAGCAAAAAACAAAAACAAAAAAAGCATGCAGCATACACACAACATATCCATACTGGTCGCTGGAGATTATATATAGTATATAGCGCAGCACTGGGCATAGGTGGTATGGATGTGGATGGCTAACTCTCTGCAATCAGGGTTCTTTAAGACAGGACTGTGAAGCAAATGTTAGGATGTTGCAAGAAAGATCAGCTCTGTTTAATGTTTGCAGGTTATACTCACCAGTGAAATTTAAATTATATGAATTTCAATACTGTCTTTAACATTTAATGTGTTGTGTTGACCCTTGTCACTTATGGTTGTTGTACTCACAGTGAGATTAAAAGGGAGGAATGGAGTACATGATTAGCTGTATCGTAGAGATAGAGTCCTTCTTGTTTTGTTATGCCATTTTATTTTTATTGCAATAAAGTCTGGCCTCTTTGTGGAGTTGTATTTTCCATCATTCATTACCTAAATGACAGGTTGAGGCCTCCAGGTAATAACTGTTACTCTGTGATAATAATATGCATTAATATAAAATGTCAAAAAAGTAAACAACAAATCAAACAGTCATTGTTCTCTGAGGGCTGAAACACCCCGCTAACTCCAGGACGACGAACTGCTGCATGTTTCCTGTACTCCATTGTTGTAGTTATCTATCTCTTGTGCAATGAATGATGTTCAGTCTACTTGGTTGAAATACAATACGTCATGTCTTTTCTACCACTAAGTTGAATGCATCAGGATGTCAACCATTTCACATAGCAAGCTTATTTTTATTCCACTATCTAGTTCCATGGTAGTTGCTGGAAATAAAAGTGTTCTGACACTGCAGAAATGTCACTTAATAGTGCCAGCAACTATACAGTAGTGGAAAATGGCAGGTTAACATGAACAAACGGAACATGCTACAATCTCCCAAGATACAGGCAGTGAGGTATAAAACTAAGGTAAGTGTTTTTAGAGAGTAGTACAAGCTTGAATTGCATTAAATAACATCTGGCTCAGAGGAACAGAAACCAGAAAACATTTTTTTAATCAATAAATTAAAACAATACACTGTTCCATGATGACTTGTACAACATAGGATAGAACAACACATCATGAAAAGCTGTTCGCCACTTAAGGAATGAAGGAAGCACTTAAATACAGTAAAAGCGTCAGTGATCAGCACTGCTGCACCCTAAAGGTGTAAGGGTGGGCATAAATATACTTATCATCACAAAAAAAAATTATTTCTTGTGTAATGTGTGGCTGAAATTTCAGTTTCTCCTCTCTTGGTCAGAGCATGCAGCCTTTGGCCATTCTGAGCTGATTAAGTATAAAAAGAGACAATTATCTGCTGTAAGTGTTTAATCTGTCAACCATAATTTATATTAAATTGCACCCCTCACCTGTTTTAACACTAAACTCCAGTGCTCTCATCTTTGACATTTTAAAAGTGCAGGTTTTGATGAGATTTCGTGCTCCACTTGTCTGGAGTTCAGTATGAAAGGAGTGTAATTAAGTGTGAAATGGTAGATAAGAATAGTCTCTCTTCCCAGGACTCGTAAAGAATTGACTGAGGGTGATCTTGATTCACAGCTGTCTATTCCTGTCTATTCCATTCAAACCATTCCAACTAAAAGTGTTGATGTCAGTGCTGATTTTAACTGAGTGAGTTTTTCTTTAAAGAGGAACTGGGAGATCAATTAGTAAACTGAGATATTGTACTTGACCGTACCTTGTTTTTATGTGGACTCTCTGCATGCTGCAATTCTGTGAAAAAAAAAAAAAAAAAGTTCAAGAATTTACTAAATGAGCTGCAGAGAAACTTTTTTGATGCAGCTTTCTTTCTCCTCTTAGTGGGTTTGTTTGGTGAAAATTGATCTTAGTTACAGTTTTTACAGTCATTTTAACACTTAATCTCAATATCAAGTCCACTGTTGCAAAACACTTAACACATTCACCATATCAGTAGACCATGTGAGCTAAACTGTGTACACTTTTGCATTGCTTTGACACCAAATGCATTCAATCACCACTTCCTCCAAAATTCATGAATACCTCTCTCAGTCGACGTACACCCCCAGCAAAATTCAACACAACTGCAGCTAATTTTAGAGACATTAAGATACTCTTTTTTAGAACAGTTAACTTTCAGGTCAGAACCTAATGAAATTATGTAAGAGCACTGCAGATTGAAATATGCAGCATTTTAACAGACAAATGGAACTACACACTTGTGCTAACACAAATAATTACAACTTTTGCAGAATATTTAGTCTTTTTTTCTGTTCTGATGTTAAAATCTGTACAAATGAAGTCACATTTGCTTTGAAATAGGGAAAATATAGATGTAAATATAATTGCAGTAAATTAACACTCAGTAGTGGTATTTACAATGTGATGAGCAGAATACAGAGGACATGATGGATCAGTATTACTTAGAGCTACGACAGACTTTTAATTATTTTGTTTGTTTTGTTTTTTCAGATACAATGTCATTGTAGTATTACATAGTATGCATCATATGGGGACCTCTTAGTGATTTAGCATGGAGTGGCACTTTCCTTTTTGCAGTGCAACATGAAAGAAAATTGTGCCAAAGCAGAAGATACAGGCACACTTTATATATGCAATTTGCAATGTTTTAAATTGTTAGTTGAGTGCCTCAGTTGTATTGCTGGGTAACAGCATTTGACATGAGTCATAAATTCTTGGCAAATTATGCATTTTGCACCAAAGGTTAACTGATGCACTCCAGTATGTATATGAAAAGCACAAGCGTGAAAACGATTGTAAAACTGCAGTGTGCATTAAATAGTAAATAGAACAATTTCAGTGCTTTTTTTTAAAGATATATATGTTCCCCACATCACGCTTATAACAGGGCAATTACTGTAATACCTGTTCACAGCTATTTAAAAGAAGTTTACAAATGTCAGGGAAATAGTGATAACAAACAGTGCAGTAAAATAATGTTGTAAGTGTAGCACAAGTGTTCAACATTCAAGCCTACTTTTGAGAATGTATTCTGAATGCATTTTCAATCCATTATATTTCTGTGCATTTTAAATAAGGAATGTCCCCAGTTGCTTCTTTAATATTATTTTCTCTCTTTTATCATATTCTGTCTAAATTCTGTTATAATGCTATAATGACATTCTGCTTCAGTGACTCAACTGCAGTTTCATACCCATAGTTGATCAACCTCACTGTGTTGACTCTTGATGTTGGGCTCTCTCCCGTGATCAGTCACATAAGTAGTCTTTTTTTCTGAATTTCTCATGGAAGAGAATTTCTGAACTTCTGAACTTCAAGGATTAAGGAGTGGTTAATAATCCTGAAGAGAGATGTAAACAAGTCTTTAATTAAATCAGTGGATTACATTCTACAGAGCCACTGTGGTTATGATTAAAAAACAACAACACTGGTCTGGTGGAAGATCCATGTTTAAGTTTGATGTTCTGTCGCTCTAAAATCATGTCAGCTGGCGGTGGTGCAGTGGTTAGCACTGTTGCCTCACAGCAAGAAGGTTTGCCCAGAGCTTATCTGTGCCTGTGTCGGTTCTCTCTGGGTATTCTGGCTTCCTCCCACAGACCAAAGACAAGCAAATTAGTTTTGTTGGTCATCTGTCCAGGGTGTACCCCAGCTGGGATTGGCCCCCCATGACACTTAAGGATAAGCACTATATATAACGGATGGGTGCAAGGACAGTCTGTTATTGTCACCTTCAGGCTGTGTGAAAAAAAAACAAGGTTAAAAATGTAATTTTTATGTGCACTTGGTTCATGTCAGCTCGAACTCTCAGTCTGAGAGTCTATCGCTTTTACTGTCATAATGATCACATTTCATCTGTGTGTGCCTTAGCTCCTCCACACGTGTGCGTACTAGAGAGCAGAGGAGGCGAGTTGACTTGTTTCGTTAAGCATACAAGTGTTGTAAGTGTCTGTAAAGTCATGGACAGACGTCGACCCCAAACGTCTCAAAGTCAGACCAAGATATCAACTTTTTTTCTAAACGTACACAGGCTGGAGACAGTGGCTCTGCCGCTAGCCCTTGTCCTCTCCTGCAAAAAAACATGCAGAAAAAAATAATAAACAGTATTCAAACTCCTAATGAGATGTGCCTGTAGATAATTGATTCAAAACTATTCTTACTAACTTCACTCAAACCAAACACTGCTGTCAGACAACACACAAAGCCAGCTAATACATAAACACTACTCAGCAATCATTTCACACTACTTAAATAAATGCAAAACACTGTACTCTGGGCATATCCATCCATCCATTTTCTATACCGCTTTTCTGTTAAGGGTCACGGGGGGGCTGGAGCCTATCCCAGCTGACATTGGGGGAGAGGTGGGGTACACCCTGTACCAATCGCCAGTCCATCGCAGGGCCAACACATATAGACAAACAACCACTCACACAATTTAAGAGTCACTAATTAACGTAATGCATGTCTTTGTACTCTGGGCGCAGTGGGAGAAAAATCTTTATTTGCTGCAGAATATTTGCACATCCCTGCACTTTTGAAAAGGAATATGTGAACAAGAAATACTGCAGCAAAGATTTTTAAAAAAACCCTGCACTATATGATTTTACAGTAAGACATGTCAATCATTCATTCTGCCTCAGCATTCTGCCTCTCAGCATCAGGCCACAGGACTTCATCTGTATCACAGACAATCCTCTCCCTTGCTAGGCAATGGGGAAAGAATCCTTTTGCTTGCTGAATCTAGCCTTGAGACGATTCTGATCCTATATCATGTGCTTAACCAGATGAACAACGTTTGAAGTTTTGCCAACTGTGTGATTGATTTGGTGAAGTTATTTTGGCAGTTGACACTTTTGTTTAGAAAGTGGGGTTTAGTTCAGAAAAACTGTAAAGGTCTGATGTGCCATGCACCAGTCCACCACCCCAAACTCCACACCTTTACTTTCCACCTCACCTCAGTGCAGAATATTTTTACAGTTTTTCTCAATTGCTGAAACACGTTTCTTGAAAGTATGCCTCCATTAAACTGCACTCTCAACTCCAGAAACTTCCAGGTCAAAACTAAAGTCTCCTCTCAGTAACTTGTACTGTTTCTGAAAAACCAAACTTTGCCTTCAGACATAAAAAAAGCCCTCACAAACTCTACACACACTACAACATAGTCTTTCACACTAGTGAAATCAATTCTATTGGAAAAACCAGTATTAAGCAATGTTGCTTTTGTTGCCCCACAAAAACCTCTTAACGTGATGAACACAACAACAAATGTTTACATTTGTACATTTTTATTTCTCAATATACTGTGAAGTATAAATTAAACAAAATAAAATGAAAAAGGTGAATACAGAAAAAGTAGATATATTTTGTCACAGCATCCCGTCTTTGGTCAGGGTCAGTCAATCATCTGTCAAAACAAGGGAATAGTGTTTATAGTTTAGGGAAAGTTAAGGGTGTGTTTTTTGGTAAATGGTGTTATGGTTTTGATTTTTAGCTCATAAGCCTGGTAATAGTGTGTAAGCAGTCGAGAGTTCAGCCCAGTATCCCATGTCCATATTAGAGTTTTTCTCAATTGCTTGAACTGTGAACTCTGCACACAAATCACTTCATATATCACTGCCTACACCAGGCGCTCATTTAGAAAGCACTACCAGTCAATACTGTTCACTCAAGTCAGCACAGCTTGAAGTCATTTAGCACACAATTATCCAGGTGGAAACACTAAGAGTCAAAATTGTTCACACACCAATCAGAACCTTGAAGAGAAAGATGAAAGGCCTTGGGTCAGTTCACTTACTGTAATTTTGGAACAATGGACCAACTAAAACTTCACAGAGAAGGACAAGGAAACCAAGGAGGAGGAGGAGCAGCAGGAAGAGGCCAAGGCTGAAACAGATGAAATTTGTACCACTCTTGCTCTGCTCTGGTGGAAGATTTATGACCGAAACACTTGCGTCCGTGTTCACCTCCTCCAGGCTACGGTAGAGGCCTTCTTAGACCTTTCAGCTGAGGCTTGTCAGGGGTGGATAAGCCATGCAAAGAGATTTTTCCCCCACTGCCTGGCTGGGGCTAATATAGCCTGTGATGTGGATGAAATTCTTTGGCTTGACACAGACCACAGACAGGATGCTATGGCAGATACAGTTTCATTTATACTTCACTGTGTATTGAGGAATAAACTTGTACAAATGTAAACATTTGTCATTGTGTTATTGATATATTGTTTTCAGCCATGCCAGCTGCTCGTGTTTGTCAGTGGGTCCATCAGTTTCACTCAGTATGCTATTGGATGGATTGCCATGAAGTGTGGTTCACACATTCACGGTGGTTTCCTGAATAGTATAGTATAATTTCCACATTTCATGGATGCTATTTTTTGATCAGTGTCTCTTCAAACATTTCTCTCTCTCAGCCCAGCCACCATTATCCAGATGAGAGAAGATCTATGTTGATAAAAATGTTGATACAATCATCTGGGCTGCCTTCAGTTATTACTACCTCTCAGCACAGCAACTGTATAAGCTTGATGAACAGCAGTGAGTGGTGAGTCCTGTGTTAACGTTATTGGTTTTGTCTGAGACTACATACAGACTGCCCTACCTTACTGAAGGAGGTTGCTGGGTCTGTTTTGGGGCCAAAAAATGTAATAAAAGATAATGAATTCATTTACATTTTTATTTACAAAAACGTCCTAAAAGCACAGAGCTCACAGAGCTCTGAACATACAGATCAATGAAAGCTACCTTTTATGCATATAGGTACTCTTACACACTATAAAGATGATAGATCCATTTAACATAATAAGAGTCAGCAGCTAACATCAAGCATTTAAGGTATTGACTGTAACAAATGGACGTGTTCATGGTGAGCATTTCAACATGCTGTAGGCATTTTAATTTGCCTCGTGTCACTACTGTGTTCTTCACCACCATTAGTGTGTAGAACTCAGCACACTGTCCCTTCATATGAGCACTGATACCAAGATGACAGACTACAGAAGAAATATCATCCTCTAAGTATTGTTCTACTGCCATGATCTATTAGTACTGCTTTCATGGCATACAGCAATGCTCCCACTCTTAATATTGCTTTAACAAAACTTGTACAATTGACTATAGAAAGTTACCTCAGTCACCTCACAGAGCAAAACTACCACAGTACCTCTCATGTGAAGCCTCAATCAGGAACAGGTCAAGAGCAAAGGCAAAGTTAAGGTTTGAGATGTGGCACTGATTGGATTTAAAGGAGTAATCACTGCTGTGTGGTGCCGTGACATCAGCACTCCTCAAAAAAAGGGACCTCCCGTCACCCACTTGTCTCTGCTCAGGCATTTGATATAACACAGCTGACTCCACATCACAACATAGTTTTAGTCATTCATCTGGTCAAAACAAACCTTTTCAAAAATAATATTATTATATATTATTATAATATAATTATATCTCTGAATGTTAATTTCTAGTATTTCAATATGATGTAATGGATAATTCACTGTAAAGTGAAGTACCTTCATTGCTAATGAAATCACTAAGGCACCTTCTTTTCAAAGAAAAACATGATGTTAACTGAATCAGTCTGTGCTTAGTAGTGGAGGAGAAGGGATGTTCTTTTAACATGTTGGAAGGTGGGAGGAGCAGAGTTTCATTTTTTAGTCACTTTTTTTAGTCAGCTATTCAAAGTCTGAAATAATAACCCTTGTGATGTCATCACTGTTGGGCTCGAGTCTTCAAGCTCTTAACAGAAAGCTAACAGACATATGAGGTTTAAAAGAAACTGGTCCTTGGAAGGAAAGGGTGGTCTAGAGAAAGCTGCTTTTGAGTTGTGTCACAGTCAGTGTATGGTCCTTTGAACTTGACCCATATTCAAAGTCAGGTGTGTCTGAGCCTCTGCTGCTTTGTGAGTCTCTCACCTTTATGGTGCAACACTAAATCACAGGCACACCACTTAAACACACAACACAGAAGAGAACGATGAAAAAGATTTTTAAAAATTTGTGCTTAGCCTTGTACTGTATTTATTTGTTCAAAACATCATACACACCAGTCCTGGCCCTCGTTCTCCCCTCCTCATACATTATTTTTGAGGTCACAGGCAGCAGGCAGTCCATGACTTTGCATATTGCACATACTGGGAAAGCCCTGCTAACACTGTACAAAAGATGGGGACAATACTGACTGCAGACAATGCTCCTCTGTCCATCTGTAATCATCTCACCACCATTACCCCACATACTGTATCAATACCAAAGCTGTTGGCGGGGTCTCCTCTTTATTTTTACTACACGCTGCACCCAGATGCTGAGACCAATATTCAGTGTAAGGAATATTTAGTGTAATGCAGGAGTGTCCAAACTTTTTTCAAAGAGGGCCAGACTTGATGGCATGAAAATGCGTGAGGGCCAGTCATTCTGTCTGACATTCTTTGAACGATTGAATTTAAATGCAAATGAAATATTTTATGAAAAGTTTATTCCAAATACATTTTTTCACATGGAATGCAAATATATCTAGGCTACCCATGCAGGCATAAACAGGTCTTACCAAAACCACTCTGCCTCTCATATCTGAGGGCCATGTAATGTGAAAGAGTTGTCTGGAAAAAAAAAATGTCCAGGAAGCTGAAATATATCTTGGTTCATTTTAAAACATGACTCATTATTAGTAATCAAATGTTTTCTGTCAACTTTTAAGTTCAAAACATATGATTATGCCTCCAGTGTCACTCCTACAAGTACATAACACCAAGTTATTAAGAAGTGCAATATATTAAGGGGCCATAAGTCCAAGTGCAAGTATATTTCTAACTGTGTTTTTGACCAACACAAAACAAATTTTAAACACAGAATTTAGAATGTATTCATCTCAGATGACCAAACCAAGTAACTTGCTGGCACTGATGTGAGATCTGGAATGCAGTACATAGGCCAGGTCTGGTTCAAAGGCGTGTCACCCAGGTGAGAGTCACTTAGTCTTGTCCTCATGTGGTTCTTATTAAAGTTCATAACAGAGAATGTCTTTTCACACAGATATGTGGAGCCAAACAAGCTCAGCATCTTCTTCGCAAATGTGCGAATCTCTGGAAACCTGCCTTTATCCATCTGCTGGTAAAAGTTTATGAGAGAGAACTGTTGGTGTGGACCGCTCCACTCGCTCTCACACTGCAGCTCAATAAGCTCCAGTTGCAGCTGATGCGGAGCATCATCGGGGTCCACAGAGAAGAGAGGTAGTTTCATGTCATCAACGGCGGAACAAACAGAAACACATAAATCCGTTCTTCTTGTTTGGTCCTTAAGGCTCTGGAGGTCAAGCTGCTCTTCAGTTACGTTCATGTCATAATCAACTCTCAAAAAAATCACTAACTGAGCAGTGTCAGATGCATCCGTGCTTTCATCGCAGGCTAACAAAACAAAATCAAAGTCCGCTCCTTTGGCCCCCAACTCTCTCTTAATATCTGATGATATTACGAGCTGTTACGAGCCAGGCAAACATTGGCTTACTCGTTTCTTCTCGGGACAGATGTTCTCCACTATTTTCATAACACAGTCTTTGACGAACTCACTCTCTGCAACAGGTTTGCAGTATTTAGCAGTTAGCATCGCCACCTCGTAGCTAGCCTTTGTGGCATTTTCATTCGACTCACGGGCTCTTATGAAAAACGCTGTTATGAAGCTAAAACAGCTTCCAGCTGCTTCAATCTTGCTCGATCCCGATAGCTTGTCCAATGTGTTAGCATGTTTTGACTGGTAGCGTCTCTTGACATTGAATTCTTTATACACGGCCACAGTCTCTTGGCAAATTAGGCAAACGCAATTATTTCGTATTTCAGTGAAAAAATATTGTAATTTCCACCTGTCCTGGAAGCAGCGTCCCTCACAGTCAACTTTCCTTTTTTTTTACTTACAGTTGCCATTTCAGTAATTGGCTGGAAAGGGTCACAGCAAGGGTAACGCAGTCAGAGGGCAGCTACACGGAGCTGCTGCCATCTTTTGGTGAAATATAAAATTGCATTTTTTAACGTATTTTACATGCTCTGGCCACAGTGCCAGGGGCCATAAATAATACATTTTATGACAGACGCTGCAGGCTGTATAAAATTTGTGGCTCTCTCACAGGGTCATAAACATGCTTCTAGTGACTTATCAAAGTCTTTCCATCAGAGCATGACCAAACTCAACTGAATCACTTCCTGAAACGGTTGAGCTCCCAGTCAGTTGCAAACAAACTGCACATCACAAAATGTGATACAAAGGTATTAGCATTGTATAGGCAGAATGCCGAGCTCTTCCTGACCAGTCCAATAACGTAGCCTTAACAGAGTAACATATGCGCCCTTCAGATGCAGGGGTTTAATCACCTGGAGGTGAAGCTTTTCATTCAGTATAAAGAAGCTGTGGACAACAGATATTGTCAGAATCAATCATATTAATCTATAAATCAATGCAGGAACATCGGAAACTCAGTTCAGCACCATCAACATTTGGCTTTGCAGTGTGTCATCTGATTAAACCCTGCCCTCCACCCCCAACCTGTTTGTTCCTCCCACCTGAGCACTGCATGAGCTGAGCTTAGTGCCAAAATATATAGCTGGGCAAAACAGATTCAGGAAATGCTCAGAGTGCTGCTTGCATTGGTCATTACAATCAGTAACTAGAGGCTTCTCTCTCTCCCCCCCTTGGTCTCTCAGCCGTCTCTCCCTCTTGCTTGCTCTCTCTCACCAAATTACCTGTTAGCCACTGCATCGAATATCTGATTTGAATTTGTTGATGGTCATTCAAGTAGCTAATAGCAACTGGACCATAATGCTGCATACATCATCTGATTGTTTTTTTTCTCCCAGCTGAAAGGGAAATTGGTGGAGGTGAAATTCAGTATCCATTTTTACCACAAGCTAGCCACGGCTCTTTATCTTAGCCTGAGGTGTTTCTGAAGGGAAAGTCTCAACTCTTGAGGAGTATGAGGTTATCAACATTGGCAGTCTGTGTCAAAGAGTATTAGCACAAAGGTACAGAAAGTTCAGAGCACTTGCAAAAAAAAGTGTCAATCAGTATTATCAATATTAGGACATATTGGTAGGTATTTTACACCACAAAGAATTATAATGCAAACTTTGTAACAATCTGCCTTCCAGCAGACTCACCACACACACACACACACACACACACACACACACACACACACATATGATTGAGAGAATACCAGAAGTGTGCAAAGCTGTCACTGAAGTAACTGAGGTTAATAACATATTCTGGTTTAACACTTTCTTCTTTACTACATAATTCCATATGTACTCCTTCATAGTTTTGATGTCTTCAGTATTAATCTACAAAGTAGAAAATAATAAAAACAAAGAAAAACCACTGAATGAGAAGGTGTGTCCAAACTTTTGACTGGTACTGTATATACAACAAGATTAGTCAAAAGTCATCAAAACAACAATTTCCTGTGTCTCCTGAGTGTGTATGTGTGTGTTTCATCAGTCAGGGAGGGAGTATTTGTTGGTTGGTATGGTGTCATAAAAGCAATAGGACACTGCATGGGTATCAGCCATCTTTGACTAGAAAGTATGCAGCTGGTGGATACAAGCCTGTTGGTACATGGAGGATCCCTCTAGGATCAGCGCATCATGTACAGATCCTGGGTTGCCAATGTACTCATTCAGAAATGCACCCTTGGCATCACAGCATGAAGGAGAGGGCTCTAACACAGAGGGGAAAAGTCGTCTGTTCATGTAACGTTTCATCTGTGGCTCTGCAGGAGGAAGAATCCTGATGTGTCACCAATCGATGGCACTGGCACGGTGAACAAAGCCTTTCCCAACCTCAACATAAGAACAGTTACTACATGATTACTGTATCATAGACGTGAAATGTCCCGCTTTGTGTTGAGGTCTGTCCTGGTTAATGACTAATGATGTGATACAGATTATGTGCAGGTACTTCTTGAATTAATGTATAGTGATGTTTGTGCATCTAACTGTACTGGGCCTGTCAGACTGAGTATCAACCTCTTGATGTCTGAGTGCCCAGAAGAGAAATTGCAGGTATGTATGTAAAATTTAATTATCAAACTATGTACCAGTTTATTATGTGGACCTTGATTAAGCAGCCCTGCAGTAAATATTCACCTCATCAAGGTTGTAATGTCACTTTTTTAAAATTAAATCTGAAACCTGAGGTGTTTGTCAATTCAACATCAATGAGGAGAGAACAAATATTAGAAACACCTCCCAGTAACCCAGTACTGTTCAACAGCACCACAAACTACAGTTGATACAAAAAATAAATCTACACCTCTCTGACAAATTAAATAAAGACAATATGAAAAGACATTTTTTTTTCTAGGTGTACCAAGTAAACTCTCAAGTCTACATATAAATGGGTAAGCAGATTTTGTAATGATTAGAAAGTCAGTCCTCAACCGCATCCTGGCTCTTCTTTGACAGATTTGTCTCCTCAGTTGGGCAGTCTCCTCTTCAGCCTTTTTGTAAAGTATAGCAACAGCAACAGCAGTCTGGGCAGTTTTGATGCTTTTTGTGTAATTTCCTAATGTCTGATGTCTAATTTTGTTTCTATTCACCATCATCCACAGCAACAACCTTCCATAACCTTTTTCCTGTCACTGGGCTTTAATATGTAGGCTACAGATCTTAGAATGCTCAAAATACAGTATATGCATATTACTATTTTTAAAATGAACACAGAAAGAGGCAGGGTTGTGTTTTGTTCATGTTTTGTTTTATTGTAAATATACATTACCGAGAAGTTAACCAGAGTAGACATATTGCCAAGATGAGCTGAGTCGATGTTCAAGCGGGATGAGAAGGAGAGGATCATCATGGTATTCTCAGCCATACTTTCACTACCAAGACAAGTTAGTAGGCACAGCAAGTGATAAGCTCATCTTGTATTCATTGATTGATTTATATTTTTGCATATTCTGTTTGGTGGCCAAAAACATGACAGCAGCAAGGTCCAGACCAGGACCAATGCGAACATGAGGATGATCCAGGTTGAAGACAGGTTAGTGTTAACTCATCCTTAATAAAAAAAAAAAAACTGGAAGTGATTCGATCCGAGTCAATGCTGCTGATTGGTTTTATGATTAACAATGTCATGTACGTCACGTTTATATTTATTATATGTGTCTTCCCAACAACAGAAGAGAGAAACTGAGCCCAAACGTAAGAAGATTTTTTTTAAATGCTCAAGACAGAAACAGGACTAACATACTAACTGAATGTGCATTTCTGTGTTTAGTCTCCACCCTGCTGCACCTCCTGCCACTGCTTCACATCCTCCCACTGCACTGGATTTCAGACATCCCACATGTTTGTTGGTTATTTTGATAATGATTGAGGTTTTTAATGTGCTTTGATTTTCAGATGACAGCAAGGACAAGAGGAAGGAGTAGAAAAGGAGAACTGCATCACATTTGCTTCTCTTGGATGAAGCAGAAACAGCAGCAGACATTCTGTTCCTTGCTGCTGTGTGGCCAATGTGCTGGGGTGAAGATTTCTACAAAAGGTTTTTTTGTTTGTTTGTTTTTTTTTGGCAAAACATCTGAGAGGTTGCTCTCAGACATTCTGCAATAACAGCATTTGTAGTGTGTTATATGTGTAGCATGGTGTGTTTTATATGGTATCATGGTCTCACAGCAGAAGTTCCTACGTTTAGTCTTTTCTATGTGATTTTCATGTTCTTTCCATGTCTGTGGGGGGTGGGGGGGTGGTGGGGGGGGCAAGACACTCCCATGGTTAAAAGATATGCCGCATAGATTGACTGGAGGCTCTAAACTGACATTTAATCTAGATTTATATTGGACATTTTTTGTGTTTTTGATGATACAGCAACAATATACATAGTATATAGTATAGTATAGATGGCTGAGAGACCAAGGGGGGGAGAGAGAGAAGCCTCTAGTTACTGATTGTAATGACCAATGCAAGCAGCACTCTGAGCATTTCCTGAATCTGTTTTGCCCAGCTATATATTTTGGCACTAAGCTCAGCTCATGCAGTGCTCAGGTGGGAGGAACAAACAGGTTGGGGGTGGAGGGCAGGGTTTAATCAAATGACACACTGCAAAGCCAAATGTTGATGGTGCTGAACTGAGTTTCTGATGTTCCTGCATTGATTTATAGGAGGGAAAAAGTCAGAGATCCATTAAAAAAAATAAAGAGCTTTCTTTGGATGGGATTTAAATTACAGGAGGGCCAGCTAGTTCACAGAAAAACTGATGGTAATTGTGAATATAATTGAGGTGAATTGAAATTACTGTTAAAATCACCTCACCTCTAAAGAAAGAAATCCAGTCCAAATGGGGCTGTGTTGACAGTTAGCTTTGTTCACAGTTAGATCAGGTGGGTATGATGTTATTATTATTTTCAAGGGAAGACCCTTGGTTGGAAACTGAACCTTGGGCTTTGTTGTTATGTGGTATACATCCTAACATAAGGCCACTGGACACCCCCTCCTTGGGTTTTGTTTAATGTCCTGCTGGAGTGGATCAGTCATCCCAGAGAAAACTACTCATGTGGGGTGCATCCATCCCAGACAACTCTGGCCACCACACACTTGCTGCTGAAATTAAATACACTCATATAACGACTGTCTTTCTATTTCAAGGGCAGTGGGTGGGCTGATAACTGCACAATAATTCTTTTTGGTTCGGTGTGTTTCTGCGCAGTGTTTACACATTTCAATAACGTGACAAACGTGACAAATCGTGAATCCATAACGGACAAGTACGTGTCATTTTTAATGCCCACAAGAGTGAAAGGACGAAAGTTTGAGCTCAATGTTGGACAACAGGTGCACAAAGCAAGTCCCACAAAGAAACCAAAACCTAGTCTGTCATTTCCACACAGCGACAACAGTGAGGAATTCAGGCAGGACGCACAGAGAAATGAACTCCAAACAGCGCATGACATTAGCACAATGACAATCCAGACCATTGTGCAAAATTTCGCAGCGCTTTTACGCACAACCGCCAAACATCATCAGGCTCTGACATGTTACTTAAGAAAATTTGGTAACCAAATTTATTTCAAGGGCAAGATGAATGCTCACTGATGGTTCTCAGTCGTCTTCTCTGGCTGTTTCTATGTATGACACATTGTGATAGTCAATTTCCAGAGCCTGTTGTAAGAATTTGACTCGCTTTAATTTTCAAAAGATCAGCTTTGATTGTCCCTTGGAATTATGGATGACTCCTAATACCCCTGTCTACAATGGACATATTAAAAATTATCATGACATATATATCAAATATATACTGATTAGTGAGGTGGACTGTAAGCTAAATCGAGTTTTCTCCAGACACAGTTGACACTGTAGTGCTGTTTATTTGTTTTGACTGCTGGAATCACGAGCCACCCAACTGTTTTGTTTGTTTGTTTGTTGGTTGGTTTGTTTTATGATTTAATTTCCCCTGTGCGCGCGTGGAATCGAAACCTCATCCACACTGCCTTGGTGGAAAATGAGCTACAGTACCACTTTCAGCCACAGCAGAGGACTGATGGCGCTATTTCAAAGCAGTCAACGCTTTGACTAATTTACAATCCACACACCGTTGACAGATAAACCAACAGCCAGTAAATGAAAAATTGGAGAAATTCAGCATCATTCAAATGCCCGTCAAACCGCGTGTGTGTAGACAGCCAGCTATAATAACTTACTGATGCTTACTTGATTTACACAGCACTTTTCAAAACAAAGATAAAAAGTGCTTTACAGTAAAAACACTGAGTAAAATTATATAAAACTCCAAACATAAAACAAGGCTTTGAAAACAAAAATCAGTTCTAAAACTTACAAGTAATCAGAGTAAGGTATATAAACAGCTAGTTAGCTTACATTCGCTGTCTAACGTCAAGTGCACAGCAGAGAATGAAAGCAACATGTTGCAATGGTACTTCATGGTTCTTCATGCAACTTAGCTAGTTGCTATGAATGTTTTCCAGAATAACTTATAAACTTTGTCATTCCAGATGACAAGTTTATTGAGATACTTTAAGAGGGTAAAAGAGAGAAAGAGATGAGGGACTGGCATTAGCAATCAGTTCAGGGCGACAGGGACAGAGGCAGCAGGAAGAGAAAGAGGGAAAACAGAGATGATGAGAAACAAGGACAGTGTTCAGAAATGAGACACAGGTAACAGGTAACTTGGCTCACTCACAATACCATCCACCAAAGATTTCACAGGTAAAGAAGCCAAAGTTGCTAGCCAGCTGTTTTTTATTGTAACTTTTGGTGATTACCACACTTACATCCACGTTTTGATTCCATTATGCTTGTAATTTGTTATGATTTGTATGTAGTATATTAAGTCAATGTCCACACTTGTGTTCAGTTTGCCAATTAAATATCTATCTCTTCCCCATAAACCATAGAGGGAGAGTGTGTGCCTTTTATTGGATTAGTGTATGTCTAAGGAAATTGTGAGTATTTGCCTAGGTGGAGGTCCTGGGGTGGCGTAGTCAGGCTATATCCTTAAATCTTAGACTTAAGGTCCTGCTCACGACAAGTGTTAGTACCTGCATACTTTTTAAAACCATGATGGTGAATTGAGTCCAAAATCTCACTCCAACCAGGCACCCAACATTGGCAACTCTGTCTTAGAAGATGTTAAAAGGATGGCAGCATCACTTTATATGTTTTGCCTGCTAATAAGAGCTTTACAGTACTCTTGATTGATTGATTGATTGAATTTATTTGATGATTAAAAAACACATATAACACTGCACCACAGTCATTGCATACATCAAAAAAAAAATCAAGGTTAAAAACACAATAAAACAAAGCAGACTGAAAATCAAAAGGCAACTCTAAATCACACCTGTACAGGTTATATTGGCCTCTTACATTATTAGATACAGCATCCAGACTAGATGAGAGATTATTACTGCTGCGAGTGCTTGGGCCAGAAGGGCTAATGATATTTTTTTGTTTTTGGACGTCCAATTCTTAATTTCAACAAGGCAGGACATAATTAATAGCTAGAAGTGCTTTAAGCAGCCGCAGTAAGAAGGCGGAGCGCTCAGTTAAGGAAAATCACTCAAGGAAAAACTTCTGTAAAGTGTTCGCTGGTTAATAAACAGGCATTTACAGTAATGCCAGATTATGACTGTTATTATTTAATAAATAGAGAGGGTATCAGTAAAATAGTAGGTAGGCTACCATTAGCAGGAAAAATACAAAAAGTGTTAGGGAAAAGGGAAAGGTTTTAAATGAGATTTTGACAGAGAATACACTTTCCCCCTTATCTATTTTGAAGAAGAGCCATTGTCAGCCACCACAAAACACTGCAGTGTAGAAAAAGTGTACCACCTTAGACTAAATCAGCTGATTGACATCAGTGATTTTCTAAAATGTTTCTTGAACAGCTCTTTGACAAATGTTTGCTTCATTACAGGAAGCACAGCGGTAAATTGATAAATTCACAAATATCTGTCAATGATATGCCAAAGCACTGGCACATACAAATAAAATATTTGAACAATATGCAAAAAGCTCATATTTTATGGTTTACTTTGAACAAAAGGGAAGGAAATATATTTTCTTAGCTTTTGTCCAAAGGTAAGATCCGCTTTTGCCATTTCAAGTATAAAAACAAAAGCAGCTGAGAGAGGTTGTTGTGTATAACAATCAGGGTGTGAAACGTGTCATTTTTAATGCAAGATACCCTCAAGAGTGACTATGGCAAGGATGAAAGTTTGAACACAATGTTGGACAACAAGTGTGCAAGTCCCATAAGGAAACCAAAACCAAGTCAGACATTTCCACAAAGGACAGTGAGGAATTCAGGTGGGACGCAGGGAGAAATGGACTCCAGACAATAACTGATGCCGCCTGCAAAGCTCAGAGCAACTAAGACCATTGTGCAAATTACCGTCAAACAGACATCATCAGGCTCCGACATTCTATTTAAGTATGTTCAGGACATCACGGGCGATGCGTGGCACAATTATGTGACAATGGACAGAGCAGTTTCACATGGACGCAGTTCGGACTCACCTGTAAGGACTCCACCAGAGATCCTAGAGGCTAATAAAGAAACAGGGATTCCGTCTATAAATGAGCTAGCATTGGAGCAGCAAATCACAAACGACACTGATATTAGTGAGGACAAAAATCTTTGTAATCTCGACCCTTTAAATACCATACTACCCAACCAGGTATCAAACTGACAGCCTTTGGATTACAAGTGCGCATCCTTAACCATTCAGCTGTTGCATAAAAAATATTGTTAGGGCTTGAATACTCTACTACCTTATTACTCTTTGGAACATCTCAGGGCACTTTTCTTATGGAGTAGGTCTAGACCATACTCTTAATATAATTATATTTACAGAGAGAGACCAAAATGCTGCCCCAAGGGGGCACAAGCCAGTGTCCTCCTTGTGCCGGTCCCAAGCCTGGATAAATGCAGTGTGTTGTGTCAGGAAGGGCATCTGACGTAAAATCTATGCTAAATTAAATATGCGAACCAATCCTATGGCTTCCATACCAGATCGGTCGAGGCCTGGGTTAACAACGACCGCCATCGGTGCTGCTAACTGGGCTACTGTTGGTCAAAAAAGGAGTCGAAGAAGGAGAGGAGGAAGTTGTGTCTGTAGGCAGAGAGAGAAGAGGAAAGGCAGTCTAGGACTGTGAGTAGGGACTTTGAAGGAAAAGCTAGCGAGTTGGTTTACATGATACAGAGGAGGAAGGTGTATACTGTGTGTTCAGGAGACCAGATGGAAAGGTAGCAAGGCTAGAAGCTTAGGAGCAGGGTTTAAGCTGTTTTATCATGGTATAGATGGGAAGAGAAATGGAGTAGGAGTTATCCTGAAGGAGGCATTTGTTAGGAACATCTGGAGGTGAAAAGAGTGTCAGATAGAGTGATGAATCTGAAGCTAGAAATTGAAGGTGTGATGTTCCGTGTTGTTAGTGGTTATTCCCCACAGGTAGTATGTGAGTTAGAAGAGAAGGAGAAATTAGTTAGATAGGGAGATACAGAGTATACCCTGGTATAGGTGAGAGAGTGGTGATTGGTGCAGACTTCAGTGGACATGTTGGTGCAAGCAACAGAGGTGATGAGGAAGTGATGGCCAGGTTTGGTATCCAGGATAGGAACGCAGAAGGACAGATGGTGGTAAACTTTGCAAAAAGGATGGAAATGGCTGTGGTGAACACTTTCTTCCAGAAGAGGCAGGAACATAGGGTGACTTATAAGAGTGGAGGTAGGAGCACACAGGTGGACTACATCTTGTATAGACGATGTAATCTTAAGGAGACTGACTGCAAAGGTGATGATGGTAGGTGAGAGTGTAGCCAGACAGCATAGGGTGGTGGTGTGTAGGGTGACTCTGGTGGTGAGAGGAGGACAAAGGCAGAGCAGAGAACAAAGTGGTGGAAGCTGAAAAAGAGAGTGTTGTGTAGTTTTCAGGGAGGAGTTGAGACAAGCTCTGGGTGGTCAGGAGGTAAAACTACAGCTAATGTGATCAGGGAGACAGGTAGGGGAGTACTTGGTGTGTCATCTGGAAGGGAAGTAGATAAGGAGACTTGGTGGTCGAATGAGGAAGTGCAGGAGTGTATATAGAGAAATAGAGGAAGTATACAGGTACAGGGGAGATGCAACATGAGGTGAAGGTAGAGGAGGCAAAGACCAAAAGGGCGTACGTGGCTTGTATTCTAGGTTGGACAGTAAGGAAGGAGAGACTGATTTATACAAGTTAGCGAGACAGAGATTTAGAGATGGGAAGGACGTGCAGCATGTTAGGGTGATTAACGATAGAGAGGGAAATGTTTTGACAGGTGACAGAAGTGTGATGGGAAGATGGATAGAGTACTTTGAAGAGTTGATGAATGAGGAAAATGAGAGAGAACGAAGAGTAGAAGAGGTGACCATTGTGGACCAGGAAGTAGCAAGGATTAGTAAGGGTGAAGTGAGGAGGGCATTGAAGAGAATGAAGAGTGGAAAGGCAGTTGGTCCTGATGATATACCTGTGGAGGTATGGAAGTGTCTAGGAGAGGTGGCAGTAGAGTTTTTGACTAAGACATTCAACAAGATCTTGGAGAGTGAGAGGATGCCTGAGGAATGGAGAAGTGTGCTGGTGCTGATTTTTAAGAACAAGGGAGACGTGCAGAGTTGTGGCAACTACAGAGGAATAAAGTTAATGAGCCATACAATTAAGTTATGGGAAAGAGTAGTGGAAGCTAGACTAAGGGCAGAAGTTAGCATTTGTGAGCAGCAGTATGGTTTCATGCCAAGAAAGATTACTACACATGCAGTATTTGCTTTGAGGATGTTGATAGAGAAGTACAGAGAAGGTCAGAGGGAGCTGCATTGTGCCTTTGTAGACCTAGAGAAAGCATATGACAGGGTGCCGAGAGAGGAACTGTGGTATTGTATGAGGAAGTCTGGAGTGGCAGAGAAGTATGTTAAAGTGGTGCAGGACATGTATGAGGACTGTAACACAGTGGTGAGGTGTGCTGTAGGTGTGACAGAGGTAGGATTGCATTAAGGATCAGCTCTGAGCCCCTTCTTGTTCGCTATGATGATGGACAGGCTGACAGATGAGGTTAGACAGGAATCTCCATGGACTATGATGTTTGCAGATGACATTGTGATCTGTAGTGAAAGCAGGGAGCAAGTGGAGGAAAATCTAGAGAGGTGGAGGTATGCCCTGGAAAGGAGAGGAATGAAGGTTAGCCATAGCAAGACAGAATACATGTGTGTAAATGAGAGGGACCCAAGAGGAAAGGTGAGGTTACAGGGAGTAGAGATAATGAAGGTGGAGGATTTTAAGTACTTAGGGTCGACAGTCCAGAGCCAGGGAGAGTGTGGAAAAGAGGTGAAGAAGCGTGTGCAAGCAGGTTGGAACGGGTAGAGAAGAGTGTCAGGAGTGATGGAACCTGTGATGTGTGACAAAAGAGTATCAGCAAGAATGAAAGGAAAAGTGTACAAGACGGTGGTGAGACCAGCGATGTTGTATGGTTTAGAGGGACAGCACATGTTAGATGTTTTGGAGATAAAGTCAGAGAGGCCAGACTGAGATGGTTTGGACATGTAAAGAGGAAGGATAGTGAATATATCGGTAGTAGGATGCGGAAGTTGGAACTGCCAGGCAGAAGGCCTAGAGGAAGACCAAAGAGAAGATTTATGGATGTAGTGAAAGAGAACATGAAGCTAGCTGGTGTGAGAGAAGAGGATGCAGAGGATAGGGTTAGATGGAGGCAGATGATTCACTGCGGCAACCCCTGAAGGGAACAACCAAAAGCAAAAGAAGAACAAGAAGACAGAGAGAGACCAAACTATTACCACTGTGAGCAAGTGTCATATTTGAATGATGCTAGTCCTTAGAGCCCAACATTTAGAGGAATAATTTGATATTTACTCATTTGTGTATTTTGATAGTTTCAGAATCAGAATCAGAATCAGACTTTATTGCCAAGTAGGTTTGCACATACAAGGAATTTGTCTTGGTATATTGGTGCTAAAGGACAGTTATAGTAAAAGAAAAGAGTGAAAGAGCAAGAAGCTTAAAGAACTATATTTACAAAGACATAAATATACATAATTAAAAGTAAAGTGTAAGTATAAAGTGTAAAGTGTAGAGTGCAAAAATGTTAGAAGGTAGTGATTGTCCGGATGTGCGTTAATGTAGCATATAGATATACGTTAATATAACGTGTAGTAAGGGGTGGGGGATTACAGTCTGTGACAGTCTGTGTGTGTGTGTTTAGAGGAGATCTTGTTGAGGCCAAGTTGCAGGCGGAAGAAACTGTTCTTATGGTACGTGAGGTCTTGGTTTTGAGACATGACCTCCTGCTGGAAGGGTTGTCTGAAGGTTTGTGACCAGGGTGAGAGGATCAGCCCACGATCTTTTCCTGCCGCCTCAGGGTCCACAGGTGTACAGGTCCTGAAGGAGGCAGGTTACAGCTGATCACCTTCTCAGCAGACCCGGATGACCACGCTGCAGTCTGCCTCTGTCCTGGAAGTAGCAGCAGTGTACCGGATGGTGATGGAGGGAGGTGAGGATGGACTCAATAATGGAGTGTAGAAGTGCACCATCATTGTCCTTGGCAGTTGAACTTCTTCAGCTGCCGCAGGAAGTACATCCTCTGCTGGGATGTACTTCAGGGAGCTGATGTTTAGCTCCCACTTGAGGTCCTGGGTGATGATGGTCCCCAGGAAACGGAAGGACTCCACAGTTCTGACTGGGGAGTCACACAGGATGATGGGGGAGGGTGAAGCTGTGTTCTTCCTGAAGTCGACAACTATCTCCACTGTCTTCACAGCGTTGAGCTCCAGGTTGTTTTCACTGCACCACATAACCAGCTGATCAATCTCCCTCCTGTAGGCAGACTCATCCCCACCAGAGATGAGCCCAATGAGGGTGGTGTCGTCAGCAAACTTCAGGAGTTTGACAGACTGGTGACTGGAGATGCAGCAGTTGGTGTACAGGGAGAAGAGTAGAGGGGAGAGAACACAGCCTTGAGGGGAACCAGTGCTGATGGTCCGAGAGTCAGAAATGTGTTTTCCCAGCCTCACATGCTGCCTCCTGTCTGACAGGACGTCTGTGATCCACCTGCAGATGGAGTCAGGCACGCTCAGCTGGGAGAGCTTGTCCTGTAGCAGTGCTGGAATGATGGTGTTAAAGGCGGAGCTGAAGTCCACAAACAGGATCCTGGCGTAGGTTCCTGGGGAGTCCAGGTGCTGCAGGATGAAGTGGAGGGCCATGTTGACTGCATCGTCTACAGACCTGTTGGCTCTGTAGGCGAACTGCAGGGGGTCCAGGAGTGGGTCGGTGATGGATTTAAGGTGGGACATAGCCAAGGCGCCAAATGACTTCATTACTACAGAGGTCAGGGCGACGATCTGTAGTCATTAAGTCCTGTGATCCGATTTTTGTGACAGGGATGATAGTGGAGGTCTGAAGCATGTTATGGCATGTCTCCAGTGAGGTGTTAGCATGTCCGCACTGGAGACAGCTGATCGCACAGTTTCAGGTGGATGAGAGACAGAGTCTGGCCCAAGCGGCTCTCATGGGGTTCTGTTCTGAAGAGTCTGTTGACGCCTTCCAGGATGGAGGGGGGGCTCATGTGAAGCTTTGAGAGGCCCTGACCCTGATGTGCTGGGGAGGTGAGAGGCTGGGTGTGTGGTGGGCTGGGAGATGGTGTCACGGGGGATGGTGCCAGACTGTCGACCGTCTTCAAAGCGCAGTAGAACTCATTCAGGCTGCTGGCCAGGCGTGAGTCACCGTTGTGGAGTGGGGGGACTTGGGCCTGCGGTTAGTGATCTGCCTGAGCCCTCTGACAGAAGTAGAGTCACTCAGTTGAGAACTGTGCGCAGTTTCTCAGAGGTACGGCTTCTTTCACTGCCTTCCTGCTGAACCTGTACTTTGACTCCCTCAACCTGTCTCTGTCCCCACTCCTGAATGCCTCCTCCTTCTCCAGCCTCAGCTGTCTGAGTTTGGCTGTGAACCAGGGTTTGTCATTGTTGTAACTCACCCTGGTGCGTGTTGGTATACAGCAGTCCTGACAGAAGCTGATGTATGAGGTCACAGCCTCTGTATACTCATCCAGACTGTTGGTGGCAGTCCTGAATACATCCCAGTCTGTACAGTCCAAGCACGCCTGGAGATCCTTCACAGCCCCACTGGTCCACTTCTTTGATGTCCTCACAACAGGTTTAGAGAGTTTTTATTTCTGCCTGTATGCAGGAATCAGGTGGACTATGACGTGGTCAGAGTGGCCCAGTGCAGCGCGGGGGACGGCGTGATAGGCGTTGTTTACTGTGGTGTAACAGTGATCAGAATGTTCTCCTCTCTCTGGTCGGCATTTAATTAATTGTCTGTATTTGGGGAGTTCGGGTGAGGTTGCCTTTGTTAAAGCCGCCACCAAGACACAACTAGTGAGTCCGGGTTTGTCCGCCTCCACATAGAATCTGGTCGGCAAGCACGCGCTATGCCTCTCAAAATGCCATTCGCGTGGATGTAGCCACCAGTATGAAATGTACAAACTCACGGGGGAGAAGGGTTTACAGTTGATGAAAAAGATCAGATCAGAAGAACAGTGTTGTTGAATCACTGTCACATTAGTACACCAGCTACCGTTAGTGTAAAACAAATTCTCCACCTTTCGTCTTGCCTGAAAGTTGTGCGCCGCGTATCCGCTTCTGAAGAGTTGAAAGCCTGCCAGCTGCAGCGCAGAGTCCGCATCACCCACACAGCCAAGTTTCAGTGAAGCACAAAACGTAAGATGAAGAAAAGTCTGTTTTCCCCACCAGCAGCTGAGTCTATCCATTTTGTTGTTGGAGTGACCGCACGTTGAGAGAAATATTCAGTAACGTGTGCGATGTCCTGGCGAGACACGCCTGCTGCATCGAGCGTTTCCCTCCTCCCTCTCCCCGGGCGGGGTTCATCTCGTAGTGCAAAGGTGAGGCACCTTTGACCAGAATGTCCAGGGATCACTGGATGTGAAGGAAAGTGGCATTAAATCACGGGGTAGTGGCCTGATGTTCAAGAGCTCTTCAGTGAAAGAGCAACCGCATCGCACACAACACTGAATTGACAAACAAAATAACAAAACACAACGCGACCAACACAATCAGAGTGTCCATGTGCCATCTTGATATGAAATCAGATCGTTTCCCATATTCCAGTCTTTATGCTGAGCTAGATTAAGAAAGGTTGTAGTTTCATGGTTACTTCTTTTAATTTTCAACACCCATGAAATACAGTCAGAATGTGTCCATTTAAAACAACATGAATTTCTCATGTGAAAACAGTTTAAAATCACGTGAAATATGTGAACGTGTGCTTGCACACATGAAACTTGTGGTTTTGGAGCATATGGGATTACATGCATACACATGTGATCACATGTAGGAAACATATGTAGACACTGATCACATGTAGACACATGTAATCCCATAGGTTTCACATGGGAACTTACTTGGGCTTCACACATTACACCATGAAATGTTCCAAAACCACACTGAGTCTATGGTTTTCACATGTGAAATTTATGTGCTTTTACTTAAATTACTTTAAGACTCACCTATTGTAATTTTCCCCTCTGAGGTAGGTACCTCTGTCATCCACATCATACAGAACACTGCTGCTAAGGTCTGAACCAGAAGTGTGTAATCGTCACACCGACCTTGATTCGTCAATCCTGCCCCCACTTTCAATCCTGACTTTCAAAGCACAAAAAGGACTCGCACCTTGCCTCTTTTCAGACCACACTACATCATATACTGTAAGCCTGACTGTACACATTCTAAGTACTCTTGGTTATGGTTCTGGTGTATACTGAACAGCCATTGTAAGGATTCAGGCATTTAACTTTTGTGTTCTTTAGCTTTGGAGGAATCTTTTCTGTGACATCACAGCATCTCCTTCATGGAAAATATTAAGACACCTTCAAACAAAGAACAGTCACTTGACCAGAGAGCTAGAGACTGACCTTCAGGGAAGGAAACAGACTTTCCAGACCCTTCAAAGAAAAAGAAGATTTTAGCTGGGGTTCAAAGCACTGCTAATGGATCGCAGCAGAGACCTGCGATAGCAGAAATCCGTTTTGTGTTGTGCTCTGTGATGGACTGACCACCTGTCCAGGGTGTAACCTGCCTCGTGTTCAGGGTCAACTGGGATTGCCTCCAGCCTTCAGTGACCCTCAAATGATAAGCAGTATAGATAAAATATGGATGGATGGATGGATGTTTTGTGTTGTACTGTATGTTTACTTACTTGCCTCCACTTCTTATCCACCACTTCTATCTGCTCATCTTCTCTTTGTCAGCCTTTTCCCACTAAAAGGTGAGTGGAGTGGGAGTGGAAAAAAGTGGAGACCGAGTATTCACAGTAATTAATAAACCTGCCTCTAATTGGATCCTTGTGAAGAGACCACCCAGAGACTAACAAATCTGGAGGCATGAATTAACAACATTATACTTGCACTCACACTTAGTCTCCCACTGGAACAAACTGCGCCGTAGCTCATGGTTGGACATCACTGCACCACTGTAGTCAAAATTAGAATACAGCTTGACCTGAAAATAAAGGCACTTCACCAAATCCGTTTTTACTTCAATGTTTTTATTTATCGCGCAACATAAAACAATATTGTGGGCTTTTTACCACATACACTCTGTATTCACATAATACACCATACAGCTACAAAGAGAGAGAGACTGAACTAAAACACCCTTTTTACATACTGCATCCTTGACATGAAAAATGAAGAACCAATCCCATAACTTATAAAGGAATGTAGCTGCCAGTTGTTTAGGTTCATTTTCATTTTTTCTTATTTTTTTATTTGTATGGGCCAGGGTCCAAGTCTCTACTCTCAAATTTGGAGAGTGTTCATTGAATTAGGTGTTCATAGACTTCTTAAAGTGGGCCATACACAGTGAGATGCCTATGTATATCTATGTTTGTGTGTGTGTGTGTGAGAGAGAAAGACAAAATATACAAGGTGTTAAGAGAAAGAGCGGGGTTGAGTCAAGGAAGTGCATGACTAGGGAGAGGAAGAGGGAGGCAGCACACAACTGCTGTTCCTGTACTGTTCAAATATCTTAGCATTCATTTAACATGAACATATACAACATACTCAAAAGATAATTTCAATAGCCTTTGGTACTTGCGCTGTACCAAATGTGAACCCCAGATAACAGTCTTGATATTATATGATTCTATATCTCATCCTAGTTTAAATTACTTCAAGTACAACATGGAATGAATATTAATAGAGAATGTGATCAACTGTTTGAGTGCCCCCCTGCCCTCAAAAAGAGATGTAAATTTGTAGCGTAACAAAAAGACTTCGTAAAGTCAGCACCTGGGCAGCTTCCTATCCCGTGAAACTGCTTTAATCAAAAGTATAGTTCTCTTGACATTCGAAGAGCTCAGAAAAATATTTGTGGTAATCATTTATCCCTCACATTTTTTTACACAGTGAATTTAAGGTGTAGCATCATCATAGCACCAGCTAACCAACCTCCCATCTTCGTACGTGCCTGGGAGGTGGCGCCTCACATGAGAACCATCCACCAAACTCGTGAGACATTTAGAAATTTACAGTTATTAAGTTATTAAGATATCATGTACATCATTATCTTCAGCACCCTTTCTTAGGCAAATGTGTATGTGTGTGTAATGTGGGCCATGCATCGTGATTAAAAAGTAAAATGGGCCCAGTTCCAGCCCCTGCACCAATCAAACTGCTGTTAGCAATGATGTGTGTGTGTCACATAATTATTATAAACTAAAAACCTGGTGTCTTCCACAGGGGCGTGATGATTTTTATGCCAAGTGCATACTTATTATTATGAGAACTAGATTAGGTAATTATGACAGATACATCTAAACAAGCAGGGAAGCAGTCTCTTACCTGATAGTCTAACACAACTGACAAAGATCAAGGTTGTTTTATTACTTGCTAAACCATTGCCCACTGATTCACCTTAGACTGGCTCTGCAACTACCAGTAGGTTCCTAAACATCCAGAACATGTGGTTCTGGTGGTTGAGCTATCACGGGCAAACTCTACTCATATCATAGGAATGATTCAACATTTTGGGAAATATGCTTATTTGCTTTCTTGCCAAGACTTACTTGAGAGGATTGATAGCACTTTCACGTGTGATCCTTAGCTTGGCACAAAACTGAAAAAATGACAATTTTTTGTTTCACTGGGGTTATGCGCTGAACTATTTCTTGGCCAGGACTTTGTGAAGTATGTTATGTGTTAACTAGCGAAATTTTGAGGTGCTGGTAGATGTTATCCTTGGACAGACCCGGGCTAGCTGTTTCCCTCTGTTTCTAGACTTTAAGCTAAGCTAAGCTAACCAGCTGCTGGCTCTAGCTTCATATTTACTGTGAATAAGTGAATATTTCCCAAATTGCTGGACAACTCCTCTAACAACATACAGCACATATCAGGTTTATGTCTACCTATTTAGATTTGTCCTTAGCTTACTGACAGTAGACCACTGTTGTCCAGTATCACAAAACTGCAGTTTTGATATTTTTCAGGCTTACTTTGAAATTTGACATATTTCTTTGTAATGAAAGAGTTTTTCTTGGGTTCTTGGCACCTGCTTTAACATGTTAAAAAATCATTGTTGTCAAGCAGACAAGCTTTTCTAAAACTCTTCAATTCATTCTTTTGCAGAGGTTTTGGTCAGACAATTGCAACATGGGGGATCCTCTAGTTATTTTGACTTTCATCGGTGAGTAAGTCAAGTGCGGTTTCATGTTAATTATTGGGCTGATGAATTTGTTTTTAGAAAGTGACAGGTCTCTGTCAGTTAAATGCTGCTGGGGTACAGTACTTAAGAAAGCAAAACAGCAGTGTTACTAAGCACACATTTACACACAACACATTGGGAAGTGTTGTTTACCGTTGTTAAGGGCTGTCAGAGACTTCAAAATACCCCCATGTCATTCATGGTTTAGTTACTATCCTCACCAGTTAAATAATCTTACCTAAATATTTTAATATTTACATTTTTTTTATCTCTCTCTTGAGAAAATTAAAAAAAAAACAAAAAACAAAAAACAAAACAAAACAAAAAAACCCTAAGCTTCAAGTTGTCAATAATCGGCTCTTTCTTTTTGTCATTAAAATCAAGATTAAAAGTGCTTTTATAAATCTTTTCTTCTGTATGTACAATTTGTATTAGCTATATAAAAAAAAGATGAAAAAAAACCAAACATCAAAGACAATCATTATCATCACCATGTAGTAATAAATAAGAGTAAAAAAAGCAGGTTAAAATGAGTGTGGAGATCTAGAGCACACAAAGGGACATATGCATGATTCTCTGCCCTCAGTAGCAAGTTGTGATTGTGACCAGTGTCTCTACAGCATGAGGTAGAGAGCTGGAGACCCTTGGGAGAGGTAACTGGGTCTTTCTCAGATGACCAGGGCCTTGACCCAAACAACCACCCAGCAGCCAGGAGTTAGTCTGTATCAAGTTCTATTAGTTGCTCATTTTCATTTTCTTCACATGTTGCAAATAAACCATGTCACCATTTGAAATGAGTTTGTCAAACAGTCACGTGGTTCATGGAGAGAAAATAAAAATGAGTAATTGATGGGACTCTATCCAGGCTACTATCAAATTGTCTCTCTCTTTGGCTATTCTCTTTCACGCACCCATGCATTTGAATCATTTTCTAGATACATACACACATTAACACACACACACACACACACACACACACACACACACACACACACACACACACACACACACACACACACAAAGTGAGAGATTCATTGACTCAATGCATTTGCATTTGATGCCAACTCCCAGAAGCTACAGTAATTTTCTAACATCTCCCTTTAACTCTGGGTACTATTGTTTTCTCTGTGAATGGGTTGCCAAGAATGCATTGAATGACTGTGCTTTCTCTGCCCTGTACAGTGTACTTTGTTTGAGACAAAACCACTTTGAAACAATAAACTGCAAAAACATCTCAAAAGGAACCAGTTCTTGAGCCCAATGGCAGAACTGCAACCATGGGGCGGCCACTTTGATTGGCTGGCTCTGTGGTGACAAGGTGCCTGCGGAAGGACACACCTTGCTCTGCTCGAAGATGACAGCACCATGCAGAGGAAGGAGTGGGCCCTTCACAGTTAATCAAGTGTAATAGGAGAGCACCAGAGTGTGTCAAGGAGCACCAAAGCACTGCTATCCCAACACGGTTTCCCTCTGCTCTACCCCTGGATGGGCTTCCCAAAGGCATCTGCAGACTTCATTCACATTTGTGCCACAATGGGACAAATATCAAATTTACCTTGAGCTGCTTTGGTGAGGCCCATCCATGGTCAGCAAACAGGGTGTGAGATTCCCCTCTACTGGCCATAGATGGTTAAAGCAGCAAGGCAATGCTCTACTGGCTTTTGAGTGGATCTCAAGTGCTTGTAGGTTTGTTTGTACACACCACTTTCAAATGGCAGTCACTGCTGCCCTCTAGAGTTTACACTGCGAAGTGCTCACCTCTACTTGAACATGATAGGAAGATAAAGAGTGCCACCTGTTACATCTCTATGTGGTAATAGTTGATCTGGATCAAATGGCATTTGAGAATAGTATCACTGATTTTACCCTCTGTGGAATACCAGATATGTACAGTTTTCCACATAGGAAAACAATGCATTTGTAAGATAATTAATAACACTTTGCTTTACAAATTTCCTGCACTTTTGTATTGAAGCAATAATTCCCATCATTCTGGTACTCCACTTGAGTTAAAAACAAAAATATTTACTCACTAATGCTACTGGAGCCAGATTTAAGCTAAAGCACATCTAAGTACAGCATCAAGTGCCATGAAAAGTACTGGAATGAAAATCGATCAGAACCGGAAGTTGAGCACCAGTCGAGAGCTGGAGGGGTGTAGAAGAGGAGGAGGAGCATGTCATCTAATGACAAGAGAAGCAGCAACGTTTACCCCAATTGGGTTAAAAGGGTAATGATTATTATTTTTAAGCAGGACATTATTTGCCTACCTTTTGCATCAGAATGATTGGATTTGTTTAGAACTTTAGAGCTCAGCCAACCCTCTGCTCCCCTGCTGTGTACATGGAGTTTAAAGGAAGCACAATGGGATTTGGTTGTTTTCATTTACGTCCTTCATACTATCAAAATAGTATGGTGGATTGTATCAGCACAAAGATAGCTGATGATTTGGACACTTTTTTTTTTTTTTTTACAATTTATATAGGCAATATTTATAATAATAGAAAAGTAGACTGTGACTTGTGTATGAGACAACAGTGGTGCTGGTAAAGTGACTCAAAGTCAGTCTTTAAGCAAAGAAAATCCTAATGATAGCCAAATTTAGGAAATTGAAGCCCACATTGATGATAAATTGGAATTATTCTTTATGGAGGCATATTGTCAATATAGAGATAGATGTCTATGGCAAGCCTGCTGTAAAAGCTTTTTATATAGTCATAAGATTACTGTAATATTGATTTGCTGTCTTGCCAGGTAGATAACGGCTCCTCCTCTAAGGACAGCAGGAAAATTGACAAGACCAAAGAAAATCTAACAGAAAACAGGTTACACATTTTCCAAACATGGAAAAAGCAAATTGTTTGAATCTGACCGACTCAGACTGATTGATTTAAAAAAATATATAACCAAAAACAATCACATCATTAATAACATTAATGAAAACAGCAATAATAAAAAACAAACAAGTCTTCATTATAATAATACCTGTAATAACAACATTGACAGTAACAATAGCAATCATAATAATATTGATAATAATAGCAATAATTAGAATCATTAAAATTCTATAAACAAGAAAAAGCAATGGAGTTCCTCTCCAGGGAAGAGAGAGGAAGAGCACCACAGGCAGTGTGTCTGAAGCCCAAACCACTGCCTGACATGAGGTAAAAAACAATAAAAATGTCCGCTCCTCCAAGTGGACTGCAGAGGGGGCAGGATGGAGAGATGCCAGACTGCGAGACGGCTGAGAGACATTCATCCTGCTCATCACTCTCTCCAGCCCTTCACTGCATCTGTAGCTATTAGTCTGTTTGTATCCGTCTGACCTCAGACGAAGTGGCTGTAGGGCCCAGTGAGGCGGGTGAAGGCATAGGGAGACACAGTAACCATAGAGGTGGTGTGGAACGTGGGGGCTAACCGCGTCACCGGCCCTTCCCTCTTGTCTTTAGATTGTCCAGGTCCTGGACTTGCACCTGCCACCGTTGCCCCCCATTTGCGTTTCTTCCCAAGGGCCTTGATGTCATCCTGGGAGAGGCCAAGAAGAGCTGCTTCCTGCTGCCTCTGCAGTGCTCGCTCTGCCAGCAGCTTCATTTTGGCCTCCCACAGAGCCAGGCCATGCATGGGCTGGTTGAGGTTCTTGTGCTGGTAAAAGACCAGAGAGATGCGGGTGGGGTGGGCGCGATCAGGCTTTTTGAGTGGAGTGGTAGCATGTAGTTCCCGTCGGGCACATTCAATCAGGATGGAACCATGGGCTGGTGCTACTGCTACACCACCAATATTGGGATCCAGGAAGTTGTGCTCGCTGTCAGACCATACCTCATCCTCATCCTCTTCCTGACCTTTGGTGCTCTCTACGTCACTTTCAGCTCGTCTGGGGTCCCAGCAGACCTGATCTGACTGCTGCAGGGCATCAGGGAAGAGGCGGCCCTCAGGGGCAGGGGATGGGGTACTGCCTGCTACTGAACCTCCACAAGACTTCCAGGCCTTCTCTTGAAGCCCAAGGGGAGTAGAACAGCGACTCTCCCCGGTCTTGGACCAGATTTTGTCAGGGTAGGCTCCTGCAGGATTGCTGTGCTTCAAACCAGGGCTATATGCAGCAGGGCCAATGGCCCAGGCATTCGGCTGAGGACTAGGAGCAGGGCTGGCCCAGTGCCTGGGGGTGCCTGGGCCTGGTGTGCCTGGACCTGGGGTGCCTGGCTGTGGTGTAACTGAGCCTGAGTGAGAGGTGCCAGGCTGTGGTGTGCCTGGGTGAGGGGTGCTTGGGCGTGGGGTGGCAGGGCGCGTGGAGCCTTGGTATATGTTACCTGGGAGCGCTGGGCCAGGGTGAGGGGACGGAGATGGAGAGGGAGGTACCTGGAGTGATGGTGATGGGGCAGGGGAAGCCATTGAGGCATTCGAGCCAGAGTAGGATGTCCAGTGCTGGGGGTAAGGAGAGGACTGCCGCTGCTGGGTGTGCTGGTGAAACTGCTGCTTTTCCAGGTTCAACAATGAGGCTTCAGGACTTTGTTTATGGTTTAGATGGCTATCCCAGTTTGTGGGAACAATACTTCCATTAAGCTTGTGCCCCGGCCATGCACCAGGCTGGGTGGTGGTGCTAGGTGTGTTGGCACCAGCCTGGCTCGGAACTGTGCCTTCATAGACTGGCACATCCATAGGCTCCTGTTTGATGATTGGAGTGCCTCTGTTGGAGGGCTCAGAGGAGACAGAGGAAGGACGGGACTGGTTGTAGTCTGCAGGCTGGGCATAAGCGCTATGGTTTGGTTGGTTGGCTTGCTCTGGGTGGCTGGGGTAGGACTGGGCCAGTCTGGCCTGGAGGCTCTGAATATCAGGCTTCTTGTCTACTTGGACAGCCTTACTGCCTGCTTTAGGCAAAGAGCCATTCCGACCCTCGTAGGTTCTCAGCTTAGGGGGGAAAAGTGCATTAGGGGGGTAGTTGTAGTAGCCATAGTGCACTGCGGGCAGATTGGGTGGTGGATGGTAACCATTTACTGGGTCTGGTGCAGAGGGCTGGCCAGCTGGGGGGAGGCCTCCCCTTGCATAGTAGGCAGGGTGTGGATAAATGTTATTGAATGGGTCTGCTGCCTGCACAGGGTATCCATCTATTGATCCATTGAAGGGCTCCCTCTTGATGTTGGGCTTCATCTCTTGTTTTATAATTGCTGAATGTTTCAAACAAAGAAAAGACAAATTACAGCCTAAACTTCACAAGTCAGCTTTTTAATTATTTATTTCTTTTGTGGACCTTGTACATGGACTTGACTTTGAGTTCTGTTATACAGTCGTTGCAAGTTAGGCTAAATGCATTGCAGGCTACCACACAGGGCCCCAGGTCAAGCAACAAGCCAAAAATTAAAATCTGGGCACCTGTTGAACACAGTGTTATGAATAACACAAAAATGAAGACAAAACAATAACTCACCTTTATTGCCTTGGAACTGAGGGGAACCTGTGATGCAGACCTCAGCTTTGACCACTGTTTTCTCCGGTGTCTCCCCTGCCTGCTGCATGAGTTTGCTTTTCTTCTTCTCTGAGGCAGCCTTCTTGGCCTCCAGACGGCGTTGTCGGCACGACTTGGCAGGCTCGGGCAACTTCCGTACCTCACGGCGGAAAGCCTGAAGCACCTGGATGGCTCCTGTCTGCATCTTGAGGTCCTGGGCCTCCTCACTGCCGAACTCATCAGTTTGAGAGATCTTATACAGAGGCAACACATGAAGCTGCTCATCCTCAGGGATCTCTCCCACCATCCGGTTGTCCTCCTTAGTTAAAGTGCACACCTAACAGGGAGAAATAGGGAGAGCAAGATGAAATGTAAACTGTGCCAAGCTACCGAACATTAACACTTCTCATTTACCTTATTTAGCCTCTCACAAAAGAACAAAAACAAATCACAAATTTAAGATTATGGTGAGTGATCATACCACTGTGCAACCATTGTAGAGGTTGTGCTGGTCCTTATGAGCGTGGGCACAGAAGTCCATGCAAGCAGTGACTCCAGAGAATGGCCGGCCTTCCTTTAAGCCCAACCTGCATTCTGGAGCTCTGAACTCCGTCTGACACTGAGAGAGAGGACAGCAACAGGAGCAAACAAATGTTTTTACATCCTTACATTCATCAAAGATAGACAAAGGCACACAGACGTTAAATTTCTTTTTTTTCTAATCTCATATCATACTGTAATAATAGCTCAGAGTTGAGTCAGTCTCTGCCAGTAGATTCTTTTCTGTCTCTTGCTAAGAAGCAGGAGGTGCCACTATGTGAGAGCCAAGGTCTTGATGGTCTGATGTATGGAATTACTCATTACATGTGAAAAAGATAAGGTGTGTAGTTGGCAACAAGCAACAAACCTGGTTACTGTACGCCTGTGGGGCCAGCCGTTTGTACAAAGGAGCCACCTCAGTTGCTAGATTCTGAAAGTTATCCCTGAGTTTGTCCTCCTGCCAATCAAAATCACAGGTCAATGAGCCAATGAGCTATAAAATGGTATTTTAAAATTGCCAAAGATTACAAAGGAAACTCAAATAAGAGACCTTAAAAACCCAAGTAGTTCATTATTACAAGTGGATTTAATTGATGAGTACCTCTTCAGGGTGATCTCCTTGTAGCCTGAACTTGCGCGGCATTTTGCTTCGGGCGTACTTACAGCCGTTAAAGTACATACTCCAGGAGCAGCCAAAGGAGAAGGAAGCGCCACAGCTTTCGGGATCCTTGCCTTGGCACGCACAGGTACGACTGCAGGGGGAGACAGTAAGCACGCTCTCAGCTTCCTGTATAAATAATGCGTACTCCGTATGTCCATAACATTATGTCTACATTGTATGTCAACTGAGTGGGATATAAAAATGTGAAAAATGTCAATGAGTAAATTAGGGCAACATATCATTTAGAGCATTAATGTTACAGCACATCATCTAAGCCTCTTGCAAGTTGCATATAACAAATATTCATTTTATCTCACACATATGACTCATATAATACACGTATTAACATAAATTGGTTAATACAGTTTAAAGTGCATGTGCACACACCTGGTAAGGAATATGGTTAATTTTGCTTTTTTTCATACAAAAATGATTTGTTGATTTGGGTGATTTTAGCTTCAAGCCTTAAGTTTTTAGACTTTTCCATATCACAGATTTCCACATAAGCATAGATTAGGCAATAGATTTCCATCTTATAGGCTTTTACCCAGCCACAGTTTTCACCATACATTCCTTGGTGTCATGGATCTTCCACAGACTCCTGATAAGGATGACTTGAGATAAATTTACCACATGCTTCCAAAATAACTCTTCCCTCTCTTCCCTGATGACCAAAATACCAGTAATACACACACACATATATATACATATAATGCTAATATAATGCTGAAATACAGACAGTCTGTCCATTGGTGGACATTCACAAACTTGTAAGTTAGAAAACCAGTGTCAGAGAGTACCCATCAGCTACTCACTCATCATTGAGGCCACAGCGTCGGCTGGTGGGGTTGCCATATTTGGTGAGGGTGTCGCTGATCTCACGGTACAGCTTGTCAGCCAGCAACCTCGGGACACCTTCCCAGGCCATGATGAGGATGATGATGACAGCGTTGGCACAGTGGTGGCCTGCACGCTGACGCACCAGACATAGCAGCTTCTCTGTCTCGCTGCTACGACGGATCACCTGACAGGAAACAGAGGTTATCATTATTTTAACTTTTACTTACACAGGGGAGGCACCCTGTGTCTTTATCAGAAATATCTTCATTTAAGCTCATAAAGTTCCACTTCTCTGATTTTAAAACAGATTTGCATATGCACTGCTAAAACAAATCATCAGTTGAGTTAGTAGTAATTGTGCTTACAACACCATTACCTTTGCGCACACATACACACTTTTGAAATACTAAGCAAGCATAATTCAGTTGATTCAGTAGTTCAGTTGATGCTTACACTGCATTCTTGAATGATACTTGATACCTGGGCTGGTGAAAGGTACAAGTCCTCATCCTCCTTCTGATGCTATAGGTTAAATTAAATTAAATATATTAACCATTATATAATAGTATAAGTAGAATCCATAAAGTCATTAGCAGGATGTGTTTGGGGTGACATGGGAGGGAAAGGTAAGCAGTTGTAACAGAGGGAGACCTCCTACGGATTTACTCACTGTGGGTGACAATCTTGGCTGAGTGTCTCCCCACAACCTCATTACACACACACACACACACACACACACACACACACACACACACACTTGTGGAGTCTCCCACAACCTCGTACACACACACACACACACACACACACACACACTGCATAGATGTGTTGTTGATTGGCTGTCGTTGTTGTCAGGTGGGACACAAGCCCCAAAACACCTATCCATCTCTTTTCTTTCTCTCTTTTTTTTTTTAACACAATCAGTTTTAGTTGTTGAAAAACTGAAAAAAATTATATTTTTGAAAGCCATGGGCCTTTCTTTTGTTTATAAAGCCTCCATCACATCTGCTGTGAAACAAAGGCTTGTTACTTTGCTACTTACCCACTTTGCAATAGGACATCCTCGTGAGCTCTTTCCCTCTTTGCCTGTGTATACCACCTTCTCAATCCGGATGGCATCCCCTTTCTCTCCATATCTACATAGATGGAAAATAAAATGTAATTAATTTTAATGTTCATTGTCTTCATCACTTGATGTTTGGAGCCAGAATGGCCTCCAGTCCTGATGCCTGACTTTAGGGCTCTGACAAAACAAGCTGACATTCAAGTGTCACTAGACTTAACACACACACTCTAGTCTTCAGGGCCCTATGAGCCAAGAAGCTGACCTCAAAGAACTGGTGCTGACAAAAGCTGACAGATCAAATGCTTTGCATTGTTTCTTATGGCCTCATGTGATCTGTTAAAAGTTGCACTGGAACACACCACAAAGGCTTCACCCGACAGCCAACTGACCACCAGTATGAATGTATGTTGTGTTCCTGCGATTCACAGTCCAAAAAACATTAAAAAGAAAACCAAACCTATTTTCAAGCTGTAAATCTGTTTAAACTATATTATGCGCAGCATTAAAAACAGGAAAAAGAAATTACCAATTTACTTGGATGAGTAATCTGATATAAACTGCTGCCAATGGTACCACAGTGCAAAAAGTATGAGCAACACATGGTTACAGATGCTCAGTAACAGTCCAACAGAACCTCGGCAGCTGCTGACTGCTGGCTTTGTACATCAGCGCTGTAATAGGAGACACATTCCTGTTGTTCAGAAGTTGATCAGTGATTTATTTTTGTCATGACTGACCTCATTAAGACCTCATTTCTTTTTTTTTTTGGCCAGCTTTTGCCTGTTTCTCTGAATCTGTGGTATTTTCTGCCAAGGCTGTGTGCCTACAGGAGTCTGTTGGTGGCAATAGTATATGTCAAGTCGAACAAAGACAGCCCCACCTCAGCGGTTCTGGCTGGAGAGGAACGTTGACAAGGCTCTGCTGAGATTCACACAAATACGTCAGTGTAAACCAGAACCCACTAGCTTCTACATAATGCCAGCCACATGGCTTCTCCTGGACATATTTCTGTGCTGGAGCTTGTGTCCTTGTGTGCATGCATGAAATTATTTTGTGTACACATTTTTGTTCTGTGTGTTTGTGTGTATGTGCCTGAGAACACCTGCTTGAGCAAATAATAGTGGTGGGAGTGTTTGGGACTGGCAGACTACATTTCTGCTCATCTTTTGGTAGACTGCGGAGGTGCATAGGAGAAGGGAGGGGTCAGAGGTTGCACTGGAGTGGGGGTAAGCCATCAGAACTTGTCAGATGTCATATCAGGTCCCTGGACTGCTTGATACCTGCCATTGTGAAAACTTCAGACCTGAGCAGATTTGGCATGACGGTGAACACAAGGGGCTCCTGCTGAATAGGAATCACCCTGAGGGGGGTGAGAGAGTGGGAGGGGAGTAGGCTCTCGCACCACAGGGGTGGCCTGCAAGGGTCAGGGGAGGGTCAAAGGTCAGCTAGGGACTATGGGGACTTAACATCTTACATCATCTCTCAAACAACAAAATGTGGTCTCTGGCCTAACATCCCCCACTCAACCTGTCCTCTCTAGGGACTAATGACTCATTGGTCTTACTGAAAACCAGCCGTTCAGTGGGTAACAGCCAAATATGTGACTCAGTACAATGAGGCATCCAGTTATAGCAGGTTACTACATTTAGTACAAGGTGTTTTTGTACTCTGAGGTTACAAATAACAGACAGGATTAGACATCATCAGAGTGTGTTAACCAATCTATGATAAGGGTGCCAACTCACCCTTATAAACAGCTGATTGTGTTCCATCAGTGTTATATTTTAGTTTTAACAACAGTTCCATTATAGAGGCTCTGGCTGCACTTTGGTTATTAAAATAACCAGCAGGGGGGCTCTTTGCTATTCCCTCCTAAACTGAATAAATAATAATCCCATGAAGATCAAACTGCTAAACTCAATCTGTCATTTTACAACAATATCTACTAATGCATTGCAGAGAAAGAAATAGCAGTTTATTGGATTAGTTTGGTGAGGCTGTCCAGTCAGTACTGTGTACGAAACATAGATTAGATTTATGAGTACTGATGTCTAATGCTATATGTCATCTATTTCTTGATATTTTACCTTCAGTTTAACTGTGAGATTGCTGACTGAGGTTAGGTTTATATGTGCATTATGTGCATGTAAAAAGTTATTGAACACCAAATTTCAGCCTTAATCAAAGGTAGAGGGCTGTTATATAATAGAAATAACTGAACTTGATCTTAACGCGCAGAAAATGCACCATATCATAAATATCATACTTTCTACTAAAATTTTATTTTCTCTTTCTCCCTCCCTTCCTTCTGACTTCCTCTCCCGCCATCTCTCTCTCTCTCTCCGTAATTGGATTTCTTCTTTTTCCTCCCTCATTCTTCTCATGCTCAGCTATCATCTGCTGCTACTCCTGTGCCTCTTGCTCTGCCTCTGATATGCTGATGATGCTGATATTTCCTGTTCCTCCTACTGGATTCTGGGTCACAGATTCCCTAAGGACAAAATGTGAGGAGGAGGGAAGGTGGAGAGAGAGAAGGAGGAGGAGGAGGAGGGAGAGGCATGGGAAGCAAGAACATGTAGGAGGAAGAGAAAAGGAGAAGAGAAGAGAAGAGAAGAGAAGAGACTGCTCACCTTGTCTCCATCAGATCTCGTATGGAGGCTACAGTAGGTCCAGATCCCAGGTGGTTGTAGTAGGGCCCTTCATCTTTCTCCAGGATTTGTTCTAGAAAAAGAGACAATACAATAGTGAAGAAACAACTCGTAACTGGACCTGAAAAGCCCTGTGGAAAATTACACATTGTATAACATATTACATTTATTACTATTATTTTGTCTGGTTAGTATAATATCATGAGTAAATATCAGAATCAATACTACTCTTTTACCACTTTATGATTCATTTTTAACTTCCTTATCTTACACTAATAGAGGAAATAAGTACTTCACTAGCATGTGTAGCATGCAGTCACAGCCATTATCATGCACTGTTTCTGGTGGAAGAGATCATTTGAAACTATGCTTCCATTTTCAATACTTTATTCTTCTATACCTACATTAATTTAATTTTTGCATCAATTTTATATATACAAAAAACCCCTCTGTGGTGGAGACTACTTAGGTTTTATAAATGTTTTTGTTTATTGCAGTGATCAAATAAATAATCTCCCTGTGTTTAAGCAGTTCTGCTTGAAGCTAATGGGTGTTTGCCTCATTGAATTGAGTAATGTCTCACTCAAGTCCCTTTTTCTTAGTAAAGACTGAGGCTGTGTCTTTGCATGTTATTACATCTCAGTTTCTGTAGAGTTTTGCTCAAGGTCAAAGGTACAGCAGGTGTATTTTTGGAAAAACTGAAAGACATCCTCTTTGTAGCTGGAGCCAAATCATATATGAGAAGCGTGAGAATGTGCTACTGATTGCAACATCTAGTTCCCACAAACACATGAACACACACATAATCTCCCCACGCACAGACAGTGGGCTGTGACGACAGGGTGTGGTGCATGTGTGGAGATACTGTGCGAAGCAGAAGATTTTTGAGGTAGGCATGAATGACTGTCTGTGTGAGTGCTTAAAGGGACTAAGGGTGTGTCTGAGAGCACACTGTGTATATCTGTGTATGTTGTGTATAAGTGTGTGTATGTATGTGTGAGTGCATTTGACCATTGTGCACATTTGTCTGTAATTGTAAACCATGCCATATGACTTCAGTGCTAATCTTTGTGTGTGACACAGTGCAGCTGTATGTATCCTGCATTAACTGTAATTAGACTGTAATTTAGGCTGTAATGGACCCTGCATTGCATAACTCTGTAACAGCTTGTTTGTGTATAAAAACAGGATTGTTTGGCAACTAAAACTGTGTTGCCCTTGCATCTGTACATAACACTTCTGTATCATCTCTAGTGTATAACAATATTAGCTAAATGCTCTGAATGTAAATGTTCACTACACTATCAGCTGGTTATCTGAAATGTGAACATACACTCAGTGTAGTGTGTGTCTCTGATTCAAAAGCAATATGAGGTCACAGTCCCCTGTTACTGGAGGGAGGCACCAGGGCGTGGCTATGGGCAGGAAGTGGAGGAGTCATACTAAATTCTTGCGTGGAAATTGTGTGTGTCCATGTGCACATCATGGTTGTGTATTGTATCTGTGTGTGTTGGAGGCAGTCTCATTCCAGTGTGGTGCTGTGCTACCAGGAATTAACAGGGCACTGTGTAACCAAGCTTTACCATGAAGACATGTTGTCTGCTGGTCTTTATTCTCAGTAACAGCACACAGCTAGCAAGTGTTTTGCTGCAGCTGCTCTCCCCCTGCTGTGCATCCTCTTCAGTGTTTAGGGACAGCAAGGGTCTATTTACCAGGCCTTAACCCTTCATAGCCTTACAGTTAAAACCCGGTGACTACACAAAAATTTTTCAAAAATTTTTCTGAGAACAAAATATTTCATTATTCAGTTGTTGACCAAGTAAATGACTCACAGTAGCTACAGTGGCAATATTCTGATTTACTGAGTCATGAATTGATGACTTAATGGACAGAGACATGCTGGGTCTTAATAAATAAAGATCCAACCTTTTAAACTAACAATGTGGATGAATCAAAGGGTAAATTCACCAAGGGTAACTTTATCTATCTGTTGCTTGCCTGGCAGACCCAAACCCACTGTTGTGTGGGTTTGGGTCTGGCACGACTACTATTGTTCCTTCCCACTGCCTTAATTGCCTCACACTGTTGCAGTATGGATGGTCGCAGCCACACACCCTGGCAACTCAACAAACATCCAGATAGGGAAGCCGGAGGTGGGAACTGAAACACAAAACCTGACAGTAGACCTGTTTAAAACAACTGGTAGAGTAAAACACTGATAGTCACCGATAGTGACAGAATTATTCATGTTTAGCTTAATAGATACAGCAAAACAATCATACTTCTGGGTCTTTCCCAAAAGTGTCTTCCCTGCAAAACATGCATGCTCTCATGCTGCTATAGGGTACTTGCTATAGAGCGGCTGTGGCTCAGGAGGTAGAGCGGGTCACCCACTAATCAGAAGGTCAGTGGTTCCATCCCCAGCTCCTCCAGTCTGCATGCCGAAGTATTGGGCAAAGGTAGTGAACCCAAAATTGCCCCCAGTGTAGCATCGGTGTGTGAATGTGTGTGCCTTAGAGCGCTGTGTATATGTAAAAACAAGCAATGTATAAATGTGTGTGTGAATGAATGTAACCTGTAGTGTAAAGTGCTATGACTGGTTGACATGACCAGAAAAGAACTATTTAAGTGCAGTCCATCTCCACTGGTTATCTCCACTCAGAGATTAATCAACAATGTTTTGGAGTGTAGTGTGTTTTTTCAACATTACTAAATATGTGTCTGTAAATTGCTAGTGCAGTTTGTGGACTAATAGCAACTTCATCCTCCTGCATACTTACAAATATTGACAGACACAAACACACTGACTTACCCACACATGTGCAGGAGGGGAATTCTTCCTGTAGATCTTTGGAAGGAGTATCCAGCAGGCTCTTGGTGGGGGTGTCCAGGTAGCGCAGAGGAGACTCAAGGAAGCCTCTTAGAGATGGCGAAGAAGGCAGACTGTCCTTGGTGGGTGTGTCCTCTTCAGAATAGCATGTGGTGGACAGTACTGCTATATCACCCGAAGCTTCAATCTTCATGCGTTTAGGTAGCGGGGAACATGGCATGCTGAACTTATCCTCTACCACACTGGGCTGCTGCTGCTTTTCCAGGACAGCCTCCTGCTGCAGAGAGACATAGAGGGACCCCTCATGCTGCTCTGCTACAGGGCTTTCTGTGGATGCCTGGTTCAAGCTTGCTTCACTTTGGGTCCCTGACTCATTCCTGTTAACTTCCATCTCCTCATCCTTTGGATGAGGTGTGGAGCTGGCTTGAGTGGTGAGAATTAAGGGAGCCGACTGGGAGGTGGATGATGATGTGGGACTGAGGTCCTGAGGACTGGTCTGGGACTGTTTCCCCAGCTGAGGGGCTGGAGCAGTCACCTCCATGGACTGACTGGTGGATGCATCTGGGGCTGAGTCCCCAAATTCAGCCTCAAACTGGCGGATCAGTTCTTCGTACTTAGGGTCTATGTTGATGAGACTCGGTAATTGTGAGGTGCTGGATGGAGATGTAGAGGTCAGAGGTATGGTGGTGCTGGTGTTACTGGAGGCCAAGCTGCCCGCTCCTTCTGACTTAGCATGGGCTACAGGGGCCACAGGTGGGGGCAGAGGGCCCATGAGGGCTGGAGTGTTTTCTGACAAAGCAGAAACAGTGGAAGAGGGAGTCATTGAGGAAATGGATACCTGAGATTGGGCTGGGGCAGGGAGGCCTGCAGCAGCAGCCTGAGTGGAGTTACTGTGGAGGGGCAGAGAGGGGAGACAACCTGCTTGCAGGTTGGTCAGGGCCGGGGCTCTGTCCATCATGAGGACTGGTGGTTTTTGTATGGTGATCTGAGTCTGAGGCAGGAAGGTTGGCATGGAGGCTTTCTGCTTGGTCTTCTTGATGATTATCTGCTTGGGTTTAGGTAATGGAGGACCTGTAAGCACCCCACTCATAGCTTTTATGACAGGAGATCCATGGTTGCTTTTTTTCTTCTTGGGTTCCTTAAGCTCCTGTTTGATGGCCAGATGTGACAAACCTTCTGCCTCCATCTGTGGCCACCATTTTTTCAAGTTTTGGCAAGCCAGAGGTGCACGTGGGCCTGGTGCTCCAAAGCCAGAGGAGTGGTTAGAGAAGAGGTTCCTCTTGTAGTGAAGGTGCTGTTGCAGAGCTGCCTGAGTGGAGTGGCTAATGGCTGCTTGGCCAGGTGACAAGGGAGTGCCGGGGTAGTTCTGACCCTGCTGCTGACCATTAGCCATGCCATAATGTCCCATGGAGGCAGTATGATGGTAGTGCTCCCCTGGCTCTTGCTTTAACCTGGACAGTGCTGGGTTATCCTGGGCCTGGATACCTCCATTGTGGGTTAAGCTGAGCTGCTGTGTGACTGGAAGCTTGAAATGAGCATTGCTGAACTTGCCACTGGTGTCACCAAGCAGCTGTTTGAGCTCTGACATAGGGTCTAAGCTACTGTGAGGTGCAGCAGCGAAGTGAGACTGGGGCTCAGGCTTCATACACATCCATGCGTTCCTCTGTTCAGAGCCTCTGCCTGAGCTCTGCTGCCACTGCTGTGGATTGGGGCTGTAGCCTGGAGGTTTTCCCTGACCTAGGAAGGGAGAGGTAGAGGAAGGGAGAGGGGCGGCATGGGGTGGCTGGCCTTGCGACTGGGGCCTGTGGTGCTCACAGGACACTGGGGCCTGCTGGCTGGTGTGTAGTCCTGGAGGGACGGACTGTGAACGTGAAGAAGATAAGTGGGTGCCAAGAGATGGTGGACTCAAGCTAGAGCCATTGTGGGGCTGGGATGGTAGATTCTGGGTATGTTGGTGGTGGTTACTGTTGTAGGGTGTTTGACCTGGAGAGCCAGCAGCTTGTGGACTGGTACCAGATAACTGGGTCAGGGCTTCTATGGCAATGGCTGTCTGAAGACTGACGTTCTTTTCCTTGGCTATGGAGAGCACCTGGGGAGAGCAAGGTATTGGGGGTTTGGAGCAGGGCACTTGGTCGGGGTGAGGGCCTTGAGTTCCCTGTTGCTGCTGAGAGTATGAATTAGACAAACGGTGGCCACCATTCACCTGGGGGTGGGGCTGAGGGTGATGCTGCAAAAGGGGTTGCTGTAGATGAGGCTGTGAGTGTGGGGAAGCATTGACAATCTTGTGGGTGCCTTGATCCTCATTGGTTGCCAACTTAATCTTCTTCTCCAGCCACTCAAGGTAGTCTGGACAGTCAGGCCCATCACAGTTGCAGTTGGGGGGCTTGTGTCCATGTTTGGCTTGGTTCAGTGCTGTCTGTAGGGTGGTCAGGTCTTCTGGAGGTTGGTGGATTCCCTTAGGAGCCCCTGCAGAGAGGCTAGCCTGAGCCCCCTCAACACCCATCTCCTGGGTGAACTTCTCATATAGCTGGGCTGTGTTTGGCTGCACAAGAAGGCAGGAAGAGGAGGAAGAAGGAGGCAAGGAGCCAGCAATGGCAGAAAAAGCCACCAGATTATGGGCATCCTCCACGTTTGCATGGTGGACAGGTTCACCAGGGGTTGCACCACTGCTGCTGTTCCAACATGGCTGCTGTTGTTGGGTGTCACTGACCTTGCCATGTCCTGTCACCCAGCACTGCCTTGGAGGCACACTTCCTGCCCTCTGCTGCTCTGTTTCCATAGATGCCTCATCATCATTTCTGTAGCGATTCACCCCATTGGCCAGTTCCAGGCTCAGCGCGCCTTCCTGGAGGCGGTCATGTGACCCAATTTCCATCTGGCCTCCACTTCTGGGGCCATCCACTGAAGTGACTTCGTGAACAGTCTGAAAGACAGATATGAGCAAGGTTAGTGAGATTATAAGAAGCCAATACATTCAGGACTGATATGCAAAAAAACATTAAATATATGACTTAATAATTACTGAATGAATGAATAAATTAGTACGAGTATCAACCATCAAGTAATGTCAGACTCCATTCCCTTCTTCCAGCTCTTTTCCTCCCACCTCTCACATACAGAGAACATACAGTGCAGCATGGTCAGGTCAGTAGGGCTGAAAAACTGAATTAACCATGGCTTCAGTGGAGTGATCTCACAACAGCTGTGTTTTGTCAAGCAAGTCACAGGTCATGTGACATAGTTTCACTGTTGTTTATAAAGGGACACTCTTCTCCAGATCAGTTGGGCTATGCAAAGCAGGCAGTTGGAGTTCAAACGTGTAACCCATGGTATTGGGAGACTCTGTGTGTACTTTCATCAAACACTGATTAAGTTATCATGGTGTTTATGGAGCTTTTGTTGCAACTGCTACCATTTTAACTTTGAAAGAGTTGTATTTAAGACTTCTGTTTAAATATTTTTTCCAATTGTTCATAGTGCGCTTGCTGATGTTAATTTGAATTGAACTGTTCACTGAAATGAACCTCTTATTCACTGGAGAGATGAGCATGAACCCAGGAAATTTTCGCCCAAAACAAGACCTTAAATGGCAAACCTAAAATAACCCAAATATCTGAAGACCAGTATGCAATACTAAGATAATCTGTAGCCATGCCCTGGTTGGTAAAAAAGTACAGTCATAAGATGTTTCAGAGAGAACTGCTGACCAAGTGTAGTACTAGAAATTCTTTGTCAAAGTGTGAAAGAAAGTCTTGTTTGAACATGATCTGCTGTTTGAACCTTACAGTTATTTGGTCCGGACACTCACATAGAGGGCTTAACCATTATTTGCAAGGAATTGAAGAGTTTGGCAGTGTGGATCTATTCATGCAATGCTCTAGAACAATCTGAGAAAATCAGCCAGCAGACCCTGAGATTTACAGTATTTGATGAACATGAACACTTATTCAGAGAAAAAAAAACATTTACACCTGAATGCCAACATGAGGGGACTCTGGGAAACTAGGAAGAATTTTGTATGAAGAATTATGAATGTTGAAGTAGGCACTGGTGTAGCAGAGAAGATGTAGAACTCACAGTTGGTGTGCACAGACAATATGAGCATTCATATGGGCCATCAAGTGTTACAGATGCTGTGGACATATATGATTGAAGGGTAAATAAAACATGTAACTATGACCAAAAAAAAAAAAAAACATACTATAGAGGGCAAACAGTGGACAGATTCACTTGCATAAAATACTAATAAGATTTCACTTCCACTTACGACAGCATAGAGCTCCAACAACAGCAATGTGTCATTCAATTTGCTGGGTGTTTGGTTAAAACAATTTAACACAGATGAAGCCTTTTGAGCATAGTAGCCTATTTGTGAACCTGACTCTAATCCTCATTTGAATTTACTATATACTGTTGAAAAATAATCTTGAGACACCCAATTTGACAAAACATTTCTTTGTTTTCAATGATGAAACAAAAGAGCTCTTTGAGGAGTATGGCCCATGTATTGTACTGAATAGAGGCCTTTTCAATACAAGGGTTGCAGCCTGACAAACAATTTCTTATTTCTCAAAAAATGTCTCCAAACAAATCTTTGTCTTTCCTATAAGTGATTTTTGAGCAAAACATAGGCAACACCTTCTTGCTCATGATGTTTGACAAGGGCTCACTTTTCCTACTCGACATTACCTGCTCTACAACACGATCCACTTTCGGCTGTAAAGTGACATGGTAACTGCACCTGTAATATATGGATACAGACTGTCATTTTTAAACTGCAGTATTTCTTACAGTCATTGTATCCCAGCATACAAAATTAGAAGACATAGAATGCAGAATTATTCTACAATCACATTGATTAAGAGTCACAAATAAGTGAAGTATTCCTTCCTTTCTCTTTTTAATTCATCTCACTTTAATATAATTTCAGTAGATTTTAAGACCTTCTCAGACATGAAGCAACACTAATCAGGAGCTGATCAGTGCAGCCACATACATGTATCTCACTTCCTCTCTAAGTCAAAACTGGGACAGTTGCCACATTAGTATTTACACTGAAACACATCACCTGACTATGTGTCAAATTACATTTTCAAAGAATTCTGTTTATTTTAGTCTGAGTTTGACCACAATAGTAAGGTGTAGACAGTTAAAAAGTAATGTTGCTACATTTGTCTAAATTACTGCTAATCTGAGTTATCTTGATATGTTAAAGCCAACTATGTAACTCCAGTTCACTTAAATTCTAAGATGTCACTCACAAACAATATTCAGCCCTGGTTAGCTCCTTGTAGATTATAATTAAATGAGTCTAGAGAAGAACAGCAAACAAAGATAATCCAAGGGCAGGCTGAGAAATCATTGACAGAGTTCATGTTGTGGCTGAACAGAGTATTCCAACATGTCTAACTACTATGATGTGATGGGGATATAAATAATTTCTTACACATACACACAACTCACACTAAAGTCCAGCCAGCTGATGGTCTCACACCACAAAATAAATGTGAGCTAGTTCCAGATAGATGTAAACCACTGAGTATCCTATTATCTCCAGCCAGACAAAAAGAAATAAGATGGCTTCTGTATGTAGATCCACCAGTGTATGACAGTAGAAGTGAGCCTGATGTCCAGCTTCCCCATCATTTGAATATTATTAAAATAAGCCTTTGAAGTGGCTAATTACTGGACAGGCAGTATGCTCGGTTCTTTTGAATCCACCTTCTGCACTGGGTGTCTGATGGGGGTCCCAGGGGGTGGCAGTAGTATTGGTGAGAGGTGGTGTGTGGTTGGGGTCGGGGGTGGCAGTGAACAGCCGGCATGTAATACGTGAGAGGCCCCATGTCTGCACTATCAGTGGCATCAGACGGGAAAGAGGAAGGGGGGGGGTTGGTTGCTGTGCGCGGCAGTTATGAGAACTGCAGTGTTGAAACAGAGTGACTGCAACACTGCACAACCTAACATCCCACAATCACGCACTGTCAGTCACACAGTGAGACTCTCTTTTCCTCTTTTTCTCACAGTTACATACACAAAACACTACCACAGACACAGTCACATGGGTTTAAAGCACCTCATGCTCAACATTTAGAACAAGTGGATTTTTTCTCAGCTGTGCCGGTGCAGATAACAAATACTACACTATACAAAAAATAACACCTCTTTAAATCCACATATAATCTGAGCTTTGATTAACCTTAATTGACTTTTTTGTCAGTCTATATGCTGGTACAGGATCGAAATGCTACACTGATACCTGCAGCGCACAGCTACACCTACAACTATCCGGACTTTACAAACCACGTGCTTTGACAAATATTTACACCATGACAGAGCATACTCTCCTGCAAGGACTCTGTCCCTGTCTTCTCTCTAACTGTGTCACTCTATTTCAAACAGAAACATACACACACACACACACAATTTGTACAAGCTTGACGCACACCAATAAGAGCATCAAAAAACATCAACACACCTAACCAGATCAGATCTTGCAGAACCTGGTAAACCAGACACTTGAGTCTGGGAGCCTTTTAAACAAGAAAAGCCTTTATAGCTCTGTGTGAGAGCCAAACAAGTGCTGTTTAACTCTGACGCTGCAAAAAAAAACAAAAAAAATGGAGGGAGGAGATAAAGTGTGTAAAGACTACTACTACTACTGGTGGTGGTGAGGGGGTTAAATTCAGCTTGTGAATAGACAGCTGAACCTAAATCCTAGATACACAACACTCCCCATCCTCCCTCTTGTCCTCCTCCTTCCTCCCCCACCCCTTCCTTTGCTGCCGTGCTGAGCAGGAACATGAAGCAGAGACGCTGACAATATGAAGCCGGCTGAGAGCCCGAGGACCAGCGACGCATACTTACGTGGTCCTTGACGTCCAGACAAAGCTGCCGGTCGGAGAGCAGAAAGCAGAAAAGGAGACAGAGAGGAGCATGAGACTTGCTTGCCGGCAAAGCAGCCTACAAGCAGTCCGGCCTTGTTGGGTTGTTCCTTTTTATTTCTTCCAGTCTGTGCAGCGGCACAGACAGAGCGAACGCCGAAATACGCATGCATGCATTCACACAGGCACACACAGCCAGCCACACACACACAACACACCTCCCCCCAGCACAACACACACGTTTCTCATTCTCTTGCCTCTTCTTATGGCCGATGCTTTCTGTTCTCTCCTTTTTCCTTTCTCATTATCTCTGTCTGCTCCTCCCTTCCCTTTTTCAATATCCTCTTTCTTTCTCTCGGCTACACATGCAGTCGGCTTCTCTTCGCAGCCCCCACCTTCCCCTCTCTCTCTCTCCCTCCCTCTCTCCATTCCCCTCCCTCTCGCACAGCCTCTCCCTCCATCTCCTCTCCTCTCTCTCTTCAGTGTGTGCAGAGCGAGAGGCCATTATCTGAGCCACAGCGGGCACGTACGATGGAATGGAGGAGTGTGCAGTGAGCAGAAACAGAGAGAGCTGTGAGGGATAGTCGCTAGTACCAGCAGCCTAGGAAACAGCACAGTGCAGCAGAGCTCTTACCAATGACAAAAGCCTCTCTCTGTCTTTATCCACACCCTTCAACACTACTTACTATACTACATTAGATGATGTTACATATAAGACTATATTATGTTCTGTTTATCCACTAAAGCCAAGTATTGGTTATAGTGTTTTAGCTATGACAGAGCTTCTCTGCTTTTGAGCGCAGAGGTGAACCAGCGGCTGCCAAGCGAATACACAATCTCAACTCACAACGGCATCAACGGAAACCGAAAAAGGAGCAAAGAAAAGCAAAGATATGTTGCTTATTTATGCCTTCTGCAAACAGCATCTGCTTTTCCTAACGGAGATTTTGTTCCATGTTTGGGCGTCAGATTCAGCTCAGCCCTGGGCCAAAGGAGAAGCCACCGATAATGGTTGCTCGATGTCCATTTTCTTCCTCATCCACATTCACATCGGTTGCCCATTCATCGCGTGAAACAAGAAGCTTCAGTCTTACACCTGAGGCTGATAATAGATCCTCTAGCAAGGCTGTATGCACAAGACAGAGAAATATTGATAGATCAAGAGGGAAATGGTTTGCTGGCGGTCTTGCTGGCCCTTCTTCCAAGATCCAAAGGATACAGACGAGGTGGAAGGTTTCTGACTGAAGGAAGCTGAGGGTCACATTCTAGAGAATCATTCAACAAAACTCTACAATGTCAACTCACTCACCTACAAGGGGGAAGGAAATAGAAGAATGATGGCAATGTGATTACAATAGAGGTAAAAGAGCAAGACAACTACGCTGGGCAATGGACAGAGAACAGCGAATGACACTTCAGCAAACAAGAGTAGCAGGATGAAGACAAGGGTATGGAAGAAGACAGTGAGGAGAGGGAACACAACAAGTCTGTGGAGATAACAGTTAAAAGCAAGACAGAGTCGCTCAGTTATTCATGTGACTGATTCTGCGACGGGAGGGAAGATGATGAAGAAGAGGAAGAAGGTACAAACAGAAAGAAGATCGGCAGGTTGTTGCCAAATGAAGACAGCAACCACAAGTAATCAACCCAAGACTTCTGTCCTCTCCTGTCCACCAGCCTACGATTATGTCCTCATGTTCTCTCCTCACCATTGTTCTGCCTTGGCGTCACTGCCATTATCATCATCAACGCCGTCATTATCGCTGGGTGTCTCCTCTCGCCCACTTGCTGGCTGACCGGCCTTGTGGTGTCTCCTCTCTTCTCTCCAATATTGCTTGAGTTTTGGAGCAGATTTAACCAGGAGGAGGAGGGGGGAAGGAGGGGGGGTGTGTGAACATGGCCGTCTCCCCCATGCAGATCGCTGTCAGCTCCTGCGTAGTATTTTTCTGTTATATTACTGAGCATGAGCTGGCTGCACTGCGCTATGGCTGGATTAACTTCAGTAACCTTTTCCTGTTTCTCTTACTTTGGCTTCCCTGTTTCTCTTGGTCTCTCTTGATCTCTCATTTTCTCTGGCTTTCTCAATCTGCCTCTGTCTCCCTCTCACGATATGCCTCTCTGTTTTGTTTCCTGAGCCTTTTCTCCTTCTAGCATAGCTTATTGCATTACCGTCCCAACACTTTCTGACGCATCCGCTCTCTGGCCCTGTAAATTGTACTCTATCTTTCTCTCTGTTGCCACACATATTCGTATATACACACACAGATGAGCGTCAATCCCAAAGAGAAACACAGCGCAGCCTAAGCTGTCTAAGGGAAGGAGAGAAGAAGTAGAGCATTAGGTCACATGACCGGGGAGTGCCAATGAGTGAGAGCGAGAGCAGTGAGCAAGAGAGGTAGGAAACATGTGGCGATGACGTAGCTGCATCGTCACCATCATCAGTGTCTCCCACAAGGACGCTTGCCTCCACCACTGGGTGGGCACATGTATCCTCTGACATATACCCACTCTCCACTATCACCAACACCACACACCAACGGACACTCAAAAACATGCTCTTTCATTCACCCGACTCTCTTGTGCTCATGCTCTCCCCCCGGCTGCAGTGACACTGCATTTCGAGCTCAAGACACGACTTAACCCCTGAATCACATGCTTTCGGCGCACAGTTCCTCATTTCAAAGAACTACTGAACACAACAGACTTTTTCTATACTTCAGCACTGTGCTGTTATCAGAAAAGGACCTTTCAGTGGAAGGAGTTCTTGAAGTAATACTGTCTTTACAGTTAACGTGGTCATTGGGCTAAAAGAGATCTTGGCAGACCGGCAGTCTTCACAGCTAGATCTAATATAAACAGTGCTACAAATGAATGACATAACATGGCTATAACACTTCCACGGTTATTAGATGAACATCAAGAAAACAGAACAGAAACATAAGCTGAACTTGTGACCTAGAGAAGCCTACCGTACTTCAACAGAGTATATTAACTCACTCACTTTCACTGTGAAAACACAATCTCTGAGTGACTTTGTCACTGTCCACGTACACAGCTGAGTAAAACAAAGAAGTTCAATTTGACCAAAACATTAACACAGAAGGGGGAACCTCCACGGCAGCAAATTCAGCTGATTCCCACACATGATGCAGATGCTAAACACTGTAAATACAGTCTATATGACACAATTTACTGAATGTATGTATATAAAACTAAATTACAGTAAGGCGAGTCTTGACTGAAACTACCTCTTTGATGCTGAAGTTCTTTGATGAATAGAGAGATTTGCCAGTGAATTAAGATAAGCAACTGTGACAGAAAAGGATAGTGTGTTCAGATGTATCTGTGTGATTAAAGCTGTACACAGAAGCAACAGCACGATGCTGCTATTCAGGTTTGCCCAAGAGAGCTGTCCTGAAATTACCCCCTGAACACAATGGGTTACTTCTCTACTAGATAACAGAACAACGTGACAGGTTATATTATAACTGGAAGGCATTCAGTGTGTAGCCATCCCCTAGCTAAATTCTACTGCTTCCTCACATGACACTGAAACATCGACACTGGAAATTACCACAACAATCCAAGTATACTGACCTTTTAGTGAAAATGAAATGGAAAATATGACACTTACAGTAAACCTGCTGTAACCAGGCATTGAGAGAGAGAGGACGGTACAACAGAGACTCCAATTCTCACATCGATCACTTCATCTCACAATGTAGTCAAATTATCATCCAAATGAGTTGTTTCACGCCCTCGTCTCTCTCTTTCTCTCTCCATTTCTCTCTCTCTCTCCATCTCTCTCACTTCTCTGTCTCTCGCTCACTGTTTCTCAGCAGTACAGAGGAAAGGTCTTGGTTGTAGGAGGGATGACTGACAACAAAAGTCCTTCCTCAGCAGTGTGTGTTGGGTTAGCTTGCATATGACTAAGCCTGAGTCATCTTTGTCTTTTCTTCTCAACAAAGTCCTGACATAAAACCCTCACACAGTGAAACAAGCTTTTTAAATTTTACCAGCACATCGGTAGTGGGAGGTCTGTGTGTGTGAAACATACAAAAGCCAATAAAGAAAAAATTGTTCAGTTTCAAGAGCTCAGTGGGTGAACTGATGTGATTTCATTATCTCTCCACCTTTGTCACCTTTAATTAGTGGGAGGATTTGTGCCATTTGGGTTAAAAAATAACACTTTCTCTAGCAGCCTTTAAACAACTCACATGAGCGTCGCTATCATGACGTGAGGGTCTATTCCCCTCCTCCCATCTCTTCCTGTCAGCTGACTCCACCTCTCTCCACCGCTGATCCCACACACTCCCACCCCCCTTTACCCTGCAGTCTAATGGCATCAAGGTCATCTGATCTGACACACTCTGTGACTCTCCCTCCTTCCCCCTCTCCCTCTCTTTTCGCTCTCTGCCTCTTTATCTTTCACTTTCTTTCTCTCTTCCTGCCCCCCCAAAACACACATGCCTGTTTCTCATCATATGCACACAGAGAGGCAAAGACACAGAGGGCTGCTGTAAATGCAGAGGCACACTTTAATGATTTTTTTCTCCACACACATGCATCCTAGTATGCATACAGTATTGGATTGTTCACTGAGGGTCACTGGGTTTATTGGTGGGCGGGACAAGAGGCTGCAAGGCTGCACTAAGCACATTAAATTCAACAGAACAGAAGCAAAACAAAGTGTTGTAGCCTGGTTGAATGAATTAAGATAATATCTAAGTAAAAAATGATCAGTCTATTACTTTTAGCCTAGTTTGGTCTTTTTATGAACAAACCAGGCACAAAATGTGTTTTGTTTTGGATATCGCTAATTTCATGAAAAGGATATAGATGGCTAAATTATGGATAGTGCCTTTTTTGGGCAGGATATAACATCAGAAATCCTCTGTGAGGAGGTATGTACTGTATCTTTCCATCTGTCTCTCTATAATGTACAAGACTGTTCACATATTGTTCATATTTAAGTCATCACCTTGTTATTTCATCCTTGTGTCTATCTATTTAACTGTTTTTTTCTCTATGTCTTTCATTGCCATCTGCCCCCCCCACGCTTCCCAGGCAGGATGGTGTTAGGTTCAGGGCGTGTTTGGGTGTAGATCGTAGTAACGAGTGTAGGGTATCCAGTCTGAGTCATACCTCCTGACATTCGGCACGTGCAAGTCAGCACGAACAGCCCAGCTGGGGAAGGACTATCCCTCTCTACCTCCCCCCTCCAATACTCTTCACAAAGAGAAAGGGAGGAGTGGTTTGGGTGGGAGGAGAGAAAAAAAATGGAAAGGTGGTGATGGGTGGGGGGCTGTTGGGCAGGGTGGAGCCGCTGAAAAATAAAAAGGGGGGGGGGGGGGGGGGGGGGGGGGGGGGGGGGGGGGGGGGGGGGGGGGGGGGGGGGAGGGGGGGGGGGGGGGGGGGGGGGTTTAGAGGCGGCTCTTTGTGCTTGAGGTTTGGGACATGAAAAGACGGTGAAGAATGTAATCAATATACAGAATATGCTTGAAATTTCTGGGTCTGAAACAAAGTGAGTGGACAACAGACAGAAGGGAAATGGTTGGGAAATATTTGAGTTAAAAGGGTTCAAAAGTAATAAAAGAACACCATGTACTCCTACCTGCCAGGGTAATGTGTGCCAAGTCATGAAAAAGAGCTGAGCAGTCAAATGTGATTGGACAAACACGTAATCATTAACAGAACACTGCTGTTTCAAATACTACAGCAATTTTTGTCAGGTGAATCACATCACAGCCTAAATGATTATGTGATAAGTTTTTATTTGAGAGTTAAATCATAAATTGCTCAGACTTGAAAGAGAAAAACAGATAGAGAGAAAGCAAGAGAACCCTTCCTCAGCCCTGCACAGTGGCTGGTTGCCAGCCTTGTCTCTCTCAGGACTTGGGCTAAGATTAGCTTCCCATATGTTCAAGTCAGGCGTAGCCGGGCTTAAAGGGCCAGTACTCAACTGTGGCAAAACAGAAAAACCTTCACTATGAAGCCATGTAATGTTTTATACAGACTAAATCATCTGGACTTACAGTCAAGGTTAAAATATATTTTTAATAATTCAAATGAAAGGCAGGTTCCTAGAGGATGATGACTGGTTGATGTTTAGTCCTTTTGCAGTGAATTTTTGAGTGAGTACATGCCATGCATTTCTACTAGTTTTATCCCTTGTCTTACATTATAACCAGTCCAATCCTCCACCTTTTTTAGAGATAGCCTTCACAGAATTCACATAAATATGCTTCAGAAATCAATATTTTCATGTGCGTGTTTGAATAGTGTGTGATGAAAACTCAACAACAGCTGTGGCGCTGTGTTACGTAAAACCTGGCAGTGTCTGGCAGCAGTGGGATTCAGGACTGAATAAAATGTGTGCCCAGTGGGAGCAGCAGAGGAGCCGCCAGAGAGGTGAGAGTTAAAGAGCTCCAGCAACAGCTGAGGGCTCCTCCCCCTTCTCTTTCCATTCATTTTTTATTAACTGCGGCACCAGGCGGCTGACAACCTCCCTCCGACATCAAACAGAGATACCACCAACGATGCCAACAAGCCACCAACCACAACTCATCATGCCACGCAGGCTATCGATCCTGCCCAGGAATCAGTGTAGGCTTCAGCATTGTTCAGTGGTACATGCAGAACTATAAGCAGTGCAGCAGGACAGAAAGTGCAGGGATGAACATCTGCTAATTGCCATTAATTAGAAATGACACATGACAACACTGCAGCGCCTATATATTAATGATTGCATGTAAGTGAGGAAATTAACAGCGATTTTATACTTTAAAATGTCACGTGAAATCCCATGAGGATCTGCTTATGTTTTTTTCAAGTTCTTGGGATGTCTTTGATAAAATAATTATTTTACAACCATCAAAAGAAGCTTGATTGGAAATAATTTAGTTAAGTTAACTTAGTTAAGGACACACAATAACTTAATGCTTTTCAGGACATATTATTAATCTGTTTATATTTTTGGAAGTGTACTAAAGACAACACAGAGTCATATTTTACTGTAGTGTCTGTTGAGTGTTGTTTTACTGTGTCAAGGCTTGAACAGTTCTCTCGAGATACCTTTTATTATAGCCTTTAAAAAAGAAGTAACATGGGAGAATGAGATCTGTCCCTTACTCATCCTCATAAAAAACATCTGAGTTGAAGTGAGGACCAAAACAAGACCAATACAACATGACTTCAAGATCAAAAAGATGAATAAGCGCAAGTCTCGTCTTGAGAACCAAAACCCTCACTACTGGTATAATTGTTTACTGCTGCAGCGTTTTGACACATGGGTAGCAGAGCTGTAGTTCTTTACTGACCGAGTGGAAACCTTACAGTGCAGTAAATAAATCGAAAGCCAACAATGAATGGAAGAGGTGATGTCAAACCCTCCACTTCCGGAGTCTGTACTATATAGCATACCACTTACTAGCCAACTACGCACACATACACACGTGTATGTGGTGCCGACTCCTTGGTCATGTGACCAACCTTGGATGCCGGACTTGAGCTAAAATTAAAGCAATGATGTCATCAGACATTCAGTGTTGCCACGGAAAGTAGGTCAGTGTTAACCCTTTGCGAGCGAGGCAGGGGATTCCACGCGAGGCTAAACATATGATTAACAAATGTTCCATCTGCTGTCAAGTACTCAGTGGTTTGAGTGTTTCTACTCTGCGTTTGACTCCTTTCTCATCAGTGTGCTCATCTCATGTATAAAGAGGAAATCCTGTGTATGGGTGTGGAAAATAAAATCACGCGAGTGCAGTCTCTCTTATAACCTGTTGTGGTAACCTCTTAATTCAGTTTTATTTCCTGAACAGCAAAGTAAACTACCAGACAAACACTCTGCTGTAAAACTGACAGAAATCACTCAAAGTGCTGCTCGACTCACTTTTAACCATGTCTGTTGTCACACAATGTTTTCATGTTCCAACATCTTGGAGCTGTTGTGTGGGTCCTGGAAATACTTAATGATACTGTATAACTGCTCATTTAAAATGTCAAAAATAGTGCCCTCAGCTTGTTGGGTGTAGACCATGTTGAGACCATGTCTTTGTGTAACTAGGGAAATGACTGACAAGGAAACAGATCTTCACGAGACAAACACTCCACCAAGGACACGCACAGTAACCCTCTACAAACAGGAGCTCAGGAAAGCCACAGAGGCAGGGAACGCAGTCAACAGCTTCTCTCACAAAAACGGACAGTTCAGTTATTTTTTTACCCTGTGAACCAGATGGTCGTATATACCTTGAAGATAAAGAGACTGTCTACACATGGATGGGGATTAGAGCAGGCTTAGAGGTAAGCTAGAGTATGTCAGTAGTACTGAGCTAAACCCATTCATGACATTTGAAACTGACTACTCTATATTTCCTATCACTGCAATGATGCAGGTGAATGTATCTGGTATAATGTATCATGTATAAATGTCTCTGAGTCATGTCCTGTCACCTCCACACGTCAAAGTTTACAACACTGAAATGTTTCACTATGCAAAGCTTTCTTTTAAAGCTTTCTTTCCCCTAATTGGAGAGGACATCACAAGATTCTAGTAACTCAAACAACAGCTTGTTTGGTGCTTTCTCTATGAAACCTCGCCGCTAAAACTTCCTTTCCACATAAACACACAAGCGTGCCCCGACTCGGTAAGCTGTAGAACAGCAGCTCTCAGCGGCCACGCGCCACAGGTTACTATGCCCGACAATCAAACACGTACGCATGCGTGACCCACTAACTTTTACTCCCTTTACCTCATTTGACTCCAGAACCTAGGAGAAGAAGGACGGCCCCCTGGCTCGTGAGCCAGTGCATAGGGTTCCTCCTCCTCCTCCCTCCTCCTCTCCCTGGTCTCTTGCATCTACACATGGCTGGCTCTGGCACCAATCAGTGGGCAGCGTGGGACGCTTTAAACTGAGGATGCCGCCACTTCATCACTAAGGCGCTCAGCTCACCGCGGCTTGGCGATAAAGGCGAAGTAGCTGATTTAATATAGTCAGCTTCCAAGCAGGGTAACTCGGATGGGAAGACAGATGCCTAAAGGTGTCTAATGCACCTTTATTCAATCCCGCGATGATATCGGGGCTAATATAATGAGCTCACTTCTTCGCTGGAGAGAGCAGCAAATAGTCTGACATCGTAGCTACACAGCGATGATAGTCACAGCCTTTTCCGTGTAACAGGTATCGATGGCTACACCCATTCACAAATATACATCCATTAAAATAATAGTCACATTTGTAAAAATGCACATGCAAATATACGCTCATAGAAAGGGTAGAGGAACTGGTCGCTGTGTTGACTAACCACCACATTTACACCTCCTAAGAGCCTCACCGCACTTATGAACCAACAGCTGAGAATCAAAGCAACATGGACAGAGATTATGCACAGATGACAGAGTTGACACACACACGACAGCGCGGAAACACAAACCCAATGCCCTCTCTTACCTCAGCTGCCAGTTTAGGATTTCCCAAACAGCCTCGACTGTTGTCTTCAAAATATTCCACCTTTACAGTCATTCAACAGAGCAAAAGAGGGGGGAGTGAGAAGGAGACAGAGAGAGATGGGAGGGGGAGAGAATAACAATCAATAGAATAATGCGACAAGGGCCTGTTCAGAAAGACTCATCATTAAGGACAGCAGGACTACCAGGTACAACATGCACACCATTCTACATGCAATCTTCTTCTCATTGCTGTCATCCTCAGTAATCATCAAAAAGCAGCCATGCACACAAATCTCTTTTCTTTGATTTGTGCTCAAACAGTGAGCCGGCACTTCCCTCTACTGCTGGGACAGAGAATGAAAGACAGCAAAGCGAGGATTCAATTTCAATTATAGAATTATGTAATGTCTGTATCCCGACCTGGCGCAGCCTTCCTAATATATGCATTAGACAAGTCGGCATAACCCAGTTTTTTAAAGGGCAACTTGGCAAAACATGCATGAAGTGTCAGTGGCTAGGTTAGCTGAGAGTAAGATAATAGATGGAAGTGGTTCATCAAAGCATTGCTGATAAAACAATAGCATCTTCTTATTGGCACAGCATGTCCCCCTTGTCTACATGGCCCTGGCTGTCTCAATGTTAAATGATGTGTTTTGTCTCGAGCTGTTCCCCAGTCCCGCCAATCTCATCTCCCACCCCCTCCACCCCCCCCACCCACCCCCCACCCACCTATCAATCCTAAAATAGTCTGGAGTGATGAATATTTACCCTCCAAGCCTCTGAGCTGCCTTGGTTTGTACTCCTCCGTCCGCTGGCCGAATCCCCATCAGAAGACTCCGGCTCCCTCTCGCCTTCACCTATCCCTCTATCCCTTTCTTCTCTCTCTCTCTCTCTTTCTCTCTATCTCTTCACTCTTCTTTCTCTGTCTCTCTCTCTCGTCTGTGTTCCAGCAGCCCATTCAGGAAGCCATCTTGTGTTTTTAATCTGGTTTTACATGAGCCCTCGTACGCACGTTCTCTCTCTTTCTCTCGCTTACTCTCTTGCTCCATCCCTCCTCCCTCTCTCTCTCTCTCTCTCTCTCTCTCTCTCTCCTGCTAGTATGCCAATAGGTCTACCGCACACTCACACACACACACATACAAGAGAGGATTTTTCTCTGTGATCACTACTCCTTCCTCCCACTCGTTCAGTTTTTTTCTCTTCTCCTTCTGCATGCATGATGTGAATGCCCCCTCAGCCACCCCCTCCCCCGCTCTCTGTCTCTTCAAACATATACACTCATGAACAAATGTACACACACGCACACAAACACACACAGAGCTCGCTGGAGAGACGTCACGCTAGAGATAGCATACAAAGGCAGTCCGTCCACCAATCAGAGGCCACGCTGGGCTCTGCTGCTAGGGTGAAATTGAAGGAGAGCAAGTGAGGGCGGCAAGAGAGACAGAGAAAGAGAGAGAGAGAGAAAGAGGGGTAGTAAAAGAGGAGGTTAAAGTACAAAAAGGGAAAGAGTCTGTGAGTTTGTTTCAGCGATTGTGTGCAGAACCATGAAAAAGACAAAAAGAGGTGGACATGAAGAGACAGAGTGAAGGTGATAGTGTGTGTGTGTTGGGGGGGATGGGTCCTCTCTATGCCTGTCAATTATCTCCTCGAACTCGCCTTCCCTAAACAATGCCTCTGGTATGTGGTATCGCTGAGCACCATCTGTGTCAGGGCTGCCTGCTATCACTGGACTGGACTGGACTGCACAGTGCACACACACACACACAATCATTCACACAGAGACCCTCTCAAACAGCGCCCACACCCCCACCCCACCTCCCCGACAGGCAGAATGCGCAATTCCACTGCAGAGCCCAACATGCTGACTCAAAGCAAGTGAGAACACACAAAATGAACACTGTATACCACAACGATTTACAATAAAGCTACATAGGTGTCATAAGCAAAGTTGTCATATTGCCACGGGATCAAATAGTCATCAGCTGTTATTGTGTTCTCATATACAAATCACTGACCTGCAAAGCAACAGTACCTCAACCTGCCACTTAAAGGAAAAAGCTGGAGCGTAGATTGTCCCTTTTACACAGTCTCTGTTAAAAATTACATACCAAGCGTATTTTGGAAGCCTGTGTTCATAGTGTTTACATTCTGGGTGTGAAAGATCATCTAACTTGTACCTTTTTAAACAAGACATCAGCGCTCGCTCTTGCCAGACTGCTGAACATAACCACTAGAGCCGAGGGGAAATGGTCTTGTCCAAATCAGTAACCGTGTACCGCTACAAAAATGCATTTCTCTTTCTTAACCTCTTAAAAACCTGTCACTGATCAGCTTTACTGAAACAGGAAGTATATAAAACAAATAGTGAAGCAAAGTGGTCTGTTAAGATATGAAAGATAGCAACGTCGAGAGTGAAAATGGTGGCTGAATGAGAAACCTCCGATAGACCAGACAAAGTCAGCGAAAGTTCAGGCAGCCTGGCGAAGACACAGCGGATCGAGACGAAAAGACAGACAGCGAGAGGCAGACAAGAGACACAGAGACAGAGAGGGAAACGAAAAGAGAGAGGGAGCTGAAGTGTGGCGTGGGGAGGTGAGGCAGCCACACAGTGACACAGCATTTCTAGTGTCTGTCTGACGCGCTCATATGGAAATCCCCTCTGCTGACGTCACATGGGCCACGTGCGTGTGTGTAAATGTGTGTGTTTATGTGTGAGTGGAGGTGTGTTTGTGGTACGCTGGACAGTAAGAGCAGCTGCTTGGCTTCACTGTGGATCGTTACAGGTGGACGGGGTAGTTGTAGTACTTGATGCAGTTGTCGTACTACTATTGTAGTCACAGCACTAGCGTCTACATAAAAACAGCAGTAATAGCAAGAGTAACTATGGTTATGATATTAGAACTGGTGGTAAAATTATAGTATAACAAGTAAAAGCTATAGCGAGTGATTGTAGTGGGACTAGAAATCATAACAGTAGTAGTAGAGGAAATAACACTTCCTCTGCTATGTATTTATCTTATACCGATATAACTGCCTAATAGCGCCTGTCAGGGGAAGAGTGTTAGATCTACAGTGTCTTTGTGAAAGAAACTAATATAGAATTAAGAGGAAGAAACATAATCTAGCACATCTCTCATTGGCTCAAACCCATTCTCCCTCAGACTCTCCCAGCCTTCAACAGACACCTGGCAAGCACTGACAGAACATAATCACACACAGATGCAAATCCTATCTACTCGCAGCCAGCGTCATAATCTTGCGTACACATGCTTTCATTCAACTTCATTTCATTCACACAAGTCCCATGTGTTGCTGTTACCTACTCACATTTAATAATAGATTAAGATCTCCCTAGACCTGCGAACTTGTAACAAACTCTCCCTCCTGCTCACCTCACCTTCACAGTGTAACACACCCAATACACACGTACTCAAGGGAAGGAGGCTCATTATATCCATTCTGATAGCATGTTGTAAAAAGTAGTAAAAAGCGTTTGTTTTGCAGGAGGATGGACAGAGAAGGATGAGAGCAAGAGAAGTTAGTTTGGTTTGGAAAATTAGATTAAATTGATGTAATTAAAGGTGTTACTTAAGCTTGTCTGTTCTAACCTATATAGTGACAAAGCACTGCTCAGACCTATGCACTATTTTACACATGTGACCTTTATTCACATTATGGGATCTCAACCAAGTCTGTTACAAGAAAAGGTTATGGAATGTAAAGGCCCTAGGCATTTTATGGTCATATCTGTCACTGCACACAGTGAGGCAGAGCACGTGCCACAATAGAAGATGGAGGATGTTGCTGCTGGCACAGGACTTCTGCTGCTGCATCCATACAGAGGCCGAAGGCACAGATGGAGGGATTGTGGGAAGTGTATTTATTAATGGATATGGATGGATGGATGGACACTTGGTTGAAAGCTGTCAGGAGAAAGCTACAATTTACTGTACATCTCTGATGTTTTGATGCCCTACCTACTACAATCACCAGTCAGAGGAGACAGCAATCAGATAAGGTCTGAGGGCCAGTAATAGTATTTTGGAACAAAGCTGTAGGTAGTTGTCATTCTGTAATACTGAATATCTGATTAAATATCACTACTGAGGTGAGGCCAACAGGTGGCTTGGCCTGACTGTGATCTGAGAGGACCCAGGATATATAATGGGACAAATATAACTGGGGCTAATGTCCTGTTTTTCAGCTTCACTGTAAGCCTGGCAAACCTAGCAGCACTGCATTATGGATCGCTAATTCATGGTCAATAAGAAAGGCTATTTATTCCTACTATTCATTAGAACTCTGCTTAGTGTAAGTAAAGCAGATTTGTTTTATTAGTACTTGTTACAGGAAGTGGCAATACATGACAATAAAATGATGTATTACTTGCCAAGAGCTTCACCCATAGTTGCACTAGAATACTACTTCTAAGGCAGTCTGACACTACAGTGGTTCGCTATAAGAAGGTGATGAGATGGGCTACAGCTTAGGCTACTATGGGTGTTCATCATGCTTTCTCACCACTGGCAACAGCTCTCTGCAAAGGGAATGAAGCTTGATGCTGAACTCTCAATGCTCCTTCCAGACTGGTAGCTGTTAAGGCTGATATTACTGCATAGCAATAGCAAAACTTAACGAATAGAGCAAAAGCCATTGTTTACAGTTACAATGACACACAGGATATCTGTATAGACTCACTATTCTGTAAATTAAAAGGCTAAACAAAACAATGGTCTAACCTAAAACTAAACTCGTGCGCCATTGCTAGTGAAATCTGGGTAGTCAGAGCTTAACCAGACAACCATAACAAAATTATCAGTTCTTAAAATGTTCAAGATCCTAGATAAGAACAAAGAGGAAAAGGGTGAGGGTGTTTGAATTTGAACAGGGGAAGAGTTCTTCCAGAGCTCATAGGGGTTTTGAATATGGAGGCTATATTTCATCACCAGCATCAAGAGAAACTTTAAAAATATAATTGCTTTAAAAGACAACCTCTTAACAAGACTGTTTCCTCTCATAGCTATTGAGCTCATATCACAAAGATATAACTGAAATTTGCAACTCTGATGCTTATTGTTAGAATATGTACAAATATGCTTAATGATGGTAACTGTTTTTCTTTCATAGAAGTCTACAGGTATGTTAATGTCTATTATGTCTCTTATTATGCTTTGGGGCCACCACATTTTCCACATTTCGTCCTATAAAATCACTAAGATAAATCTAGTTTTGGTGATTTAATATTGAATTGTGTTACTGTAAACTCAGTTTCTTATGCAGGAGACCCCTGCGTGTTGTTGCTGCCACTTTAGAAACATCCACCAGACAGGACAAGACGGGACAGGCCTGAAGAGTGCTGATGGAAACTCTGATTTCTGCCTGTACAAACAAACCTCTGGCATTTTCCTCTAGACTTCAGCTTTGTGCTTCAATACCAATATGTCCTTAATTAGAAGGCACTACACTTCGATCTGTAAATTGTAGACATTCTGTGTGGTAGGAGGTGCTTGTTTTCTCAATATGTTGCAAAATAGTATCCTCATAGTAGTTATATGTGTCAAAACAGTAAAAATATTTTATAGTTAGTTCTGCTTCCACACTGGAGTGCTGAGTCAGCCAGATATTAGCTTTTTAATTAGGGGAGCTGATATCGCCCAGTTGATGGGTATCTCTGACAACTAATGGGCAGGATGCAGTTTGAATACTGACTATATTATGATCTGTGTGTTTACTTGATCAATACATATTAATAATGAATTTATTCTGTGTATATATGAAACATAGTGCCTACTGTCAGCATCAGCCTTATTACTTTTGTACCAGCTTAGCCTTTTTTTATCTTACAGTGGTCTATATATTCTTATATTGAACTTAACATAGAAATAGCTGTGTCTGGAAATGGTTGGCATAAGATGTCGCCTTCATTCCAGATATTTTGGAGGATTACCAAATATTTGTAATTGGATACAACCCATAAACAATATGTTACTAACAGCTCTGCCCTTTTATTTCCATTACAACAAACAAGAACTGTCCAGTCATTGTGTCTGTTTGATCCATGGGAATAAGTAGTAACAAAACAGGGCGTGATGTCCTTGTTTTGTTGTCTATTAGCCCTTGAGGGCAGTTATGTCCATTCCTCGGTCATGCTTTAGTAGCCTATTCTGGTTTTTCCTGCCTCTCCTCCTCCAATAGCGCTGACCATTTACTGCATCTTTCCGGCCTCTTCCCTGTCTTTATGGCCCATCCCCCTGTTTAAGACTATGATGGAAGTACAACACACACACACACACACGCACTTCCATTGCACACTTTTAAAAACATGCACTCGCTCTCTCTCTTCACACACCCACACACACACAAATACAAAATGGCCTAAGGTTAACCCCCACTCTCGTTTGAAGCCTCGGAGGTCAGAGGACAAAGCACAGGCAATTGCAGGAATTCTCCACTGCTGCTGTTCGGTAGCCCTCACAGCAAACACACACACACACTGTCCACTCACACTTTTCACAAAACTTTTCACTGGTTTGGAAGTAGAATGTGAAACAGTTGGCTTAGGTTCAGGTTATCTGTATCCTCAGCAAACATGCACAAGCATTTACTCACATTAATTTGCTACATTTAAGGTGAATATAGGTGGGTTTGTCCCTCTGTTTTTTTGTTTGTTTGTTTTGTTTTTTTTACTATTAAAGGCAAAGTTCAGAATCTTTGAACTTAAAATGCCATACAATGAATTACTGTGGGAGTTGGGGGTTGCAGCCACACTAACTGCTTGAATTAGTAATTGAGCACTTTCAGCCATGCTGTCTAATTGTATTTTCAAATATCTGATTTGTTTTAATAGTTATAGTATAACAAGTGGAAGTTTAATCAGGTTTGTACTGCGTCACTGCATGATGTGTTTTCTATAAATATAACTTAGTTGGCGGGGAAAATACTTTTATCAGTTCTGGCTCTGTTAAACAGTAATTAATGTTCACAAGCAGAAGCTGAGAAGAATAAAACTGTAGACCTAAATTTATAAATCACAGTTTGGAGATTTAATTCCTAGTACAAGTGCCACGTCTGTCCACAAATCTTTTCTAGTTTTCTGCTCAGGTATTTTGGGTATGGCACCACAATGCCGCAACCAGATCTTACTTTGCCTAAAAACATAATTCTTCTACAGAGAAAACCCCATGTGTGAGCGTGTGATATAATAATGCAAGTGTGGTGACAAAAAGTACAAGAAAACATTCTCTGGGTAAATAAAACTTGAAATAATATCTCATCTCAAGAAGTTGTGAGAACCCCAGTAACTTTGGTAAATCTCATGTGGGACATTTTGTGGCACAATTTTCACAGATAATGTTGACATTTGTGGTAAGTCACCAGTCCAGGATGTTTCCCTATTTTTTATCTGATAAATCCCTGAGACAGTAGGAGAGGAAACTTAAAACAGTTGCATGGATGGATGAGAATGGATGGATGAATGAAAAACTAGGGCTGAAAGTGATATGCTTTCAACAGCAAATGATATTTTTAACGGGACCTACCATTAACTAACACCAATACAGTGCATTCCAGACAATAAATATTATCAGACAATAAACACATTAGTACCTCATTCACCTCAAGCTCATTCCGTCTCTTCTTCAGCTGTTCACATTTGCGCAGCTTGCAGATCTGCTTGCCCGTCTTGCGGTTTAGACAGTTTGTGCAGGTACCACAGTTCTCTCTACGGAGACAGGGAGTGCAGGCACCACATTTCTTCCTCCGTTTACTCTGCATGTCAACAGTGGCATCCAGGGAGGCATCACAGGGAGAAAGAGAGAAGAGCCCTGCTTGCTGGTGTTCATTCTCTATATATTTGCTCAAAGGAGATGTCTTCTCTAAGGATTTCCTATACAAGTGGAGAGACTGAGCCTCCTCTGTATCCATGGAGAACTCATAAATGTCCTCAGGTGGCAGACCAGGCCCTGTCCTTGGCCTGGGCATGATGACTGTCCTGCCTTATGTCTATTCTGTCTTTTGAAAAACACGGATACACAGCTTTGTTTAAAAAGTTTAAAATCAACACCAGATACCATCCAAATGTACCACGAATATTTGGCTGAACTGCTGCAAGTTTATCTAGTCCTAGAAATAGTTTGGCAGGTAGGTAACTTGTCTCAGATCAGTCTTTGCTATTGACTTTGTTTATCTAGATATTAAACTTGTTGGAGAAAGCCTCAATACCCTGAACTCTCTGGGCTGTTGCTAACAAAGTTAGCTTAATGTTCATCTTGTTTTCTAGTCTGAGACCTCCAGGGACAGCTTAATTGTTGTTCTGCGTTCTTGGTCACCTGGGTGGCCCTGGAGAATCCGGGTGGCAACTTCTAGTATGGAGTCCATCTTTCCCAACTACCCTGAGGGGTGGTTGGCAGTCCACCACAATGTGGGCAGCGTAGCTGGAGCCTGGGGAGTCATGGCAGTGTCTGCCCAGTCTGTACACAGTCTAGAGGGGTGAAGAGACATAAAGGGATAAGACAAAACATTTTTAATTAATCCTAGGATGCTAAAATAATATATATTTATATCCATCTTTGTTTAAGGTTTACAGTGGGGACTCTAAATGTTTGTCTGTACTTCTCTGCCAATTTTGTGAGCAAGTGCGTTGTTAAATGTAGGTGTCTGTTAAATATAGTATAGAGTCCAAAGAGGTAAATTAAAAAACAAAGACAAAGCAAAAACTGTAAGAAAGTGTTATGAAGCCATTAGCTTTCCTCCTAAAAAAGTATGCAGTGATACTTAACATAATAGTTTATCTTACAGTTAATAATTTGTAAGACTTGACCAAACATTATCATCTCAGATACTGCTCCAAATAACTGGAAATCTTTTTAATAACGTCGTTAGAACTGACTGTCTGACATTAAATGATATTAGATGATTTGCCCTGTTCAGTCTGACAGCCCTGATTGCTGTCTGGATACTGTCTGGTTTCCAAACACAGCTGTCAGTGCTGTGTATCCAGTTGGCTCACATCCATACAGGCCTACGTGAGCAGTGTGAGAAGAGACTGTGTTTAATGGCAGACCTGACATGGATGGGGTGCGGGTGTATGGGGAAGGGTGAGGGTGGGGGTGGAGGATGCTTGTGTCATCCTGAATGAAAGAAGGGGGGTGATAAGTTGATGCCAGGGACAGTCCTCTTTGTCTTGTGGTCACACGCTCCAGTCAACCGTCAGTGCAGTGAATTGTGTTGAGACAAACCAATGTTTCTTTGCTGCCGCCTGATTTCACAGCCTGCACTGAGCATGCTTTTTAGATATAACAGCAATGCAGTGGAGCATTAAATCCACCTGCATTCAATAGACAATACGATATACAGGCTACTTTAATGTAGTTTAATATTACCCACTGGACTGCCACAATACACTGCATTCAAAATTAATATGTAATTAGAAGGTGAAAACCTGTAGCTATGGCAGGGAGTTTCAAGGCGGGAAAATAACAAATTGACTATTGTTCTGCTTCTTGCATAACAGCGACTGAAACTTTATAAACAAAAACAAATGCGTTTTGTTCAGTAACAAAACACTGGGGTGTAAGAGGTAACAAAGTAACAACGATATTTAATGTGCACCCAAACTTTTGAAATTTACAGGTAGCTTAAAAAAAACTTTGAGGTTTAGCTTGTTTGCGGCTTTGATAACTAGCTAACGCACGACCTACATTTCAACACTTAGCATTAACAGTTCTGCTACCTCACCACTTATTTTTGTACATGAAAGTATAATTTGGGCTACCACACTTCGTAGTTAGTTGAGGACAAAACGTTACCAAATGCGGGTCCATGGTGTAGCTTAGTTAGTTTGAAGTGTTTGGTGAAATGACAGTTGGGTAAAAGACCGATGTCATCAGTGGAATAAATCACCTTACAGTGACTCAAGTGTGTGACACTCAAATATGGTCGTTTATCCCTTCACCACTTGACTGACTGTTTAACTATGCTAGCACATCAAATAATAGATAACGAGAATTGTATTAAAGTGGCGTGTGAATAATTTCCATACATAATATATAAATGCGTATTTTATGTTATACAGCGTGGCGGCAGCACGCGCTCTGCCAACTCGTCATTACGCACGTGTTTTTATCGCCACCTCTGCCGCTGGCCGTCCGCTCTTCAGTAGGTGCCCGGTCACTAACTCTGCTACTGTTGTTACAGTAACAATGTGTCCACGTGGTCAACAACAGGGAGCTGGTAAACGTCACTTTAGGTAGTCCGGCCAGCCCACGCCGATCAGATAAAGGCTAACAGGCATCCTTAGATTTACATTGAGATAATGGCCATTATCAACAGTGAGATACACAAAACACATTAGGGCTGTGAGTTAGGGCGCCGTGCGTTAATTGCTTAAGGTGACAAAAACAGCACTTCTACCGGGTGTGACTCTAATTCTCGTCCAGTCTCTGTAGCGCAGGTGAATATCCTACCAGCAAAAGTGATTATCCTAAAGTCAGAGCCACCAATAAAAGTAACAATATTTTCTTTCATTAAACGCATTAATGATAGCATCCTTAAATAACTTTCAGCTGTTTGATATACAGCTGAACAATGCAGCTCACAAACTTGTGTTTCTCACAATTCTGCACATCAAACACATAAAAGCGGGACTTTAGTTAGCTACACACCACTGCATCCACATGGGAACAAAACATTCATAATGTTGAGATGAGAGACAACCTACCACCCGCGATGAATCAATGGCTCTTTGACTGCCTCGGTATCCCTCCTCACTCCAGCCTTTAAAAGCGTTTGCAAAATGGAAAAAAAAATAATCTAACAGAAGTGCTCAGACAGCGTCATAATAAAAAGCTATAACAGTCTTCACTTGGGAGCTAAAAATACGCCTATTATAAACCTTTCCACTTAAAAACACACTCATGCATAAAAGTGGAGAGGGAGGAAAACTTTTAGCCTAATGACATAACTCTGACTTAAAGCTGCTCTGTCTGGGGTATAGTCCAGGAGGTGAAAACGAGAGAGGAAAACCTTAAAAGTCATCAGTAAATTATGGACTGGACTCCTGCCAGCTGGAGCAAGGGGGAGGTGTGACGTCACACACTGAGCATGGAGGGGTTAAAACTGGCCCATGTGATGTTAAGTGTTAGTGGTCAAAAATGATATATATATATATATATTTATGATTTCATGATGACATTTTGATTGGTAGCTCTGATGTCAAAGGGTGCGTTTTAAAATAGGCTGATGTCATGAGTGGGTTTTAAACCAGATGTGGTGACATCATGAGGGGGGTGAGGATCAGGACCTGAAGCCACTTCATCTTCCTGGACATAGTTGGCGCGTTCTGCTCACATGAGCAGGAGCAGCAGCCCCAGCTGACAGACTTTAGGTATCTCAGCTGCCTTGTATCACAAATGAAGATCAGTTTTATGATCCAGACCATCCTCAGCTACAGACAATGAGTTATGTACATAGGACTGTGGTGGTAAAAAGGATGGAGGTTTAGATGAAGACATGGTGACACAGAAAAGAGATGAGTGAAAAAAACTGTTAACCTACCTATGGTCAAAAATTACAACAAAATAAAAAAGCAGAGGGTTGGATATGGGTACGCTGTAATAGCTCTGCTTAGATATAAATTTTTTATTTTTTTTAAATTCATATAATGGAGAGAGAGCTTCTGGGAAAAGCTGCAGTGGATGACATAATCCCAAAATTATGACATCAAAAAGTATTCATAAGTGGCTTTCCCTCCAGATTGGCATCCGTAATTATTACATTTGAATTCCACTGATCAAAATATATCTTGTCAGTCATAAGCCACTGTTCCACTTTGTCCCCAAATTTCTGCATATTAGCAGCTTAAGAAGTTATGGTGGCAAATATAATCAGATGCAGGAACTCCCAGGAGTTAATGCAGCTGAGAACTGCACCTACTGCAGTTTACAGTTTATGAAGCTGAAAGAGTCAGACTGAAAAAGAAACAACTGTGGTTTCTCTCTTCCCATAATTATGACTTCACGATGCAGACTGTTTTATAATGCTGTATGAAATCAAATTTCTCAGACGGAGGTCCCCAGACCACAGTGCTACCTGACTGAGTTTTGTATCCATTTGTGTTTCCTTGTCATGAAAACATCTTCTGTGATAAAACATCTCACCATGACTCCATAACATTTACATAAAGTACTACGACATTACAAATCAATAGACTGACAACATGAATACATTAGTCTACGCCTAAAAATACTGCTAAAATACACATTAAAATGCTGTTGTGAATGTTCATCGAAAGTGTAGTTTCAAAATCTGTTTAAACACTGAGACTGAAATTAACAGGAGTAATCATTTCAAAAGGACCTTATGACGGGTAACACAGTATTTGACCTCACAGTATCACACACAGTTTGTAATTAGTGTTATCACTCAGTTATAACACATCAAATCTTTATTTTTTACACCAGCATAACACTCCATTGGAGGCTGTTTAACAAACACACAAACAAAAGTCCATAAACACAAAATGCAAACGGTCAACATTTCCTCTGAGGTACCTGGCCATTGTACCATGACACAGTTTAATATGTCCTTTTTATTTGGAGTTGTTAACACCATATTCTGTTTGTAGCAACCTTGAACCTCTCTGCCAATCACATGAAGAGGCATGAATTTCATGGTGAGCTGATTTCAGCAGAGACCCAGAGGCATGTATGTATCCCTCCAGCCTTTAAAAGCGTTTGCAAAGATCAGCCCAGTTGCCATGGTGACATTCAGAATGTTCTGTTTACATGATGTATAGAAATAGAGATTAGGATTCATACAGATTCTCTGACTGTAAGGGTTGTGATATACTGGATAAATTGTTTTTTTTTTTTAGAATTTGGATCAATTAAGCACCAAATTAACAGGGTCAAAAATCTTTTTCATATTTCTATATATTGAAAACTAAAACTGCTGGAAAAACTGCCCATACTGTTCATTTAAATGACAAGCTTCTGTAGAGTTTAAACTTTTAAGAATTTAGTGATAGAGTGCAGGAATGGGAAACACTGTACACAATTACATTACTTTCGTAAATCCTTTATGTTAATTAATAAATAATCATTTAAGTTGAATAAAAGAGGTGAACATGAACCTGAAATTCTCCCGGAAACTGTCATGGTAATAAATAGCCTAAACAGCTTCAGCCACTCTACATTCATCTTACTTGCATTAAAAGGAAATGTTAGTGCCAACAGATGTGAAAGTGCATGATTAAGGACGGCTCCAGTATCATATTCTCTATCAGTGTGCTGACTCCAAAACCATCAAATTACTGCAACGAGGAGAAGAGGAGGAGCACAAGAACACAACAAACAGGGAAGCAAAGCAGAAAACAGATGAATGTCGGAAAAGGAATCGGACAGGAGTAGAAGAAATACATTAGTATTTTTCACCAGTTCACAATGGGAAGCCTTTGGAACACAGATTATCATCATAGCAGCTCTCTGACTGTTTAAAATTGAAGAGAAAAAATATTATTTGGGTTTTTCTAGAGCAGTAGAGGCTTACTTGCCACTACTGATTTGCAGCAAAAAACTGCACAACCGCCTCATCAACTGCCACTAGTTTCTTGACTATTAGTTTGGTGTCTTACTCTGCTGTAAGACAACGCTATTGTTTCATTTTGCAGAGGTCCTTTGACATGGCAAAACACAGAATTTCTGTCACACTATACAGCCCATGCTATCACAATTTATTACTGGGGAGCTCTATTTTGATTCACTATTGGTCCAGTATCCAATATCTCTTGTTTGGAGTGTAAATAACAGTCACCTGCACACATCTATCCAGATAAACATAACAAAGACAATGAAATACTGTGGAGGACGGATCACTTTCAAAGCTGATATCTACAGCTAAAACAGTACAGCATCAGATTGTGGCCTGTTTGTTAGAGCTTGAAATGTGTGTCTGAACGTGATGGAGCCTGAATTAACACAAAGTAGCACAAACTGCTTCTCCTTCATGTAACAGCTTGGGTTTGATTTGGGCTCAGGATTAAAATGATCAGTGAAAATGCTGTTAAAAGCATAAATCAGTAGTAATATACAGTACATTGGGATGAGCTTGGTTTGGCCCAGGTTCAACTTGGATGGAGATGGAAATGTTTTATGACATTCAGGTTCAAACTGCAGATTCAGTCATAACTCTAACCTGTTTACTGGGTGTTTCTATGTGAAATGGTCCACTTTTCAACTGCTACAAGGAATCTCCAGTATATGTAGGTAAATCCTGAAATGCATATACACAGGGAATGTACCAACTCCCCTTCCCCCATCACATCACCCCCTCAGTCTCACTGTGGTTTGGTCCAGTAGTCACAGAGCAGTAGTCTTTATGTCCGGACCTGGAACTTGCCAGCCTTCGTCATGTACTTGATGCCTTTGAAAGGTTTATACTTCTCACCGTACATGTCTAGTCGATTCACCTTCAGCCCTGTTGAAGGACAAAATTACCATTAATTTATCAATACGCTAAAAAAAGTCATAACTGTCTGGCATGAATGTTTGTGGATGCTGACAAATTCCATAACCTTCCAGAGAGATATGATAACAAAAACTCCAGAGATGTCATCATTAGGTTTCTACACTACATCACTCTATATCCCCTTATCATTACATTTGAGTCAGCACAAAGCATCTGATTTTCTCAAAACTCATACAAATCTGGAGGGAAAAAAAATGCATGATGTCTGCTGCATGATAAAAATTATTTTTAACAGGGAACTGATGTATGGCACATGTCATTTCATGGATTAGGAAATTCATTTTCAACTTGAGAAACAGGTTAAGATTCTAATTAGTCACAGAATAATTCCAAGGTAATATATCTGCTCACTAAATCACATCATTATACATCTTAGGATTATCACTAAAGTAAATAATATAATAATATATGTAGATATATTAAGTGAGCAACAATCTAAAATGAGTATATGTATCATAATTCAACACTGCTGAAAGAAACAATTATAGTAGACAATATCTTAAAATCTGCTCATAAAGTACTATCTGCTGTCATGTGTCAGAGAGGAGGAGGTGCATCTATTGCATCTGGCACCATCTAGTGGTCATTGTGTCACTATGCTCACAGAACAGGACAGTCAGGTGGTTATCAGCTCAGAAGGCTACAACCTCTCAAGTGTGGGGGCTTAAATCAAATTATTCTCAACGTTAGGAGAAAAAATAACATCGCAATAATGAAATTCATTGGTTAATCATAAAATGTGTGCAGGTTTAGCAGGAATATAAACAAGGTGTTGTGTGACTGAAAATCTATTCCTACAAGAAATGAAGAATTCATACAGAGACAAAGTTATGATGGCATTAGGATAAGTGGTTAAGGTGCGTGTGTGTGTGTATGTACCTGAGATGGCCATCTGCTGGATCTTGAATTGGATGTTGATGGTGGGGTTCTCATCGGGTTTGGAGGCCCCGGCCTGTAGGCTCATGGTACCTTTCAGACTGGGAAGCTTCTGTGGGTTGATCTTACCAACATCCCATGACAACAACTGGTCAACAAAAAAGATATCAAGATGCAAGTATGAGACCATTAACACTGAAAAAGTCACTTTCTATCTTACACAATGACACAGAATAAAAGCAAATAGTAGCATCTTTGGTTTTGGAGAAGAATGGTGTAATTAAAGACCTTTGTGACCTGCAGCCTCCATGAAAACCTGACCTCTAGCCATTAAGTTTTCATTCCTACATTTCCCTTCTTTTAGGTGTATAAACACACCAGGGCACAATTTCTAAGTACCTTTGTGACTGGGTCAAATGTGTATGTTCCCTGGGAGGGGTTGAGGTTGGCATTGAGGACGCCCCGGGGAAGCTGGCTGCTGACCAGGACCGACTCCACAGCCTTGCCCATGGTCTGTTTGGGGCCCAGGGTCAGGTCAAAACGTCCCTGAGAGCTCCCCTCGCGGAAGGTGATGTTGTGTTTGACATACACTGGAATCGCCACCAGGCTGATGAAGAAACAGGCCAACAAACAACAGCAGGGTCACATTGGCCAGTGGAATATTTTTTGCAAATGTTTTTTGATGGTTGTATTACACTGCTTGAGAGAGAAATCCCTCAGACAGAGCACATACAGTATATTGGCAACTATGGGATAAATAACTCTCAGATAACATGCTTAATTAGTTAAAAGAGTGTTTAGTTTGTATGTCTTTGCCATAATGTGACATAAACAGATCCTGACTGAAAAAACACTGACTTCTGAGAGCTGACATGGTAGGAGAGCAGCCGGAAGTTTCCATCAGGAGGGATGAAGGAGAGGATCCGCTCGGCTTCCCAGCGCTTGAACCGAACACATGGGTGGAAACTGACATCATCCAGCAGCCGAGGATTCTGGGAGAAGGAGACAATCAAAACATATTCACCAATATTTCCAGCTAGTAAAACAATTTTATTTTAATTTCTTGAGTTGAGGCAAAAAAGGGTTATGACAACTTGATAGAAAAAACTTGTATTTAAGAATGTTTCAAGTGACATGTAATGATATGTGAGCAGAGGGTAAATATCTTTTTAATCAAGTCTAATATATGATATACATTGACATTTGCCCTTTTAGATCAAGTTCCCATTATACTGAAGCACCTGCTTTAATAATTCACAGATGCAGAGACTCAGCCGAGGCACTGCACCACAGTGACAGCTGGGCTCTATGTCTTTGTCTCTACTTTCTAATGGTCCATATTAGTCTGATAGTGTAGATCCACAAATAGCTAGCTTCTTGAAAATCCACAACAGGCTTAAAAAGGTGTAAAAAGGGTTTTTAAACGTACCATGAATGATAAAGTGAGGTCAGGCATGCCTGTCAATTTCACACAGGCATCAATAACTCCCTGGATTTCTGCTGTAATAGTGGAGCCTACGGAGAAAACAAAGTACAACGTTGCCTTACAAACAAGGATTTGACCAGACTAACACTGTTATTTTTTGGACTAAGATACTCGTAGCTGATATTTAATCCATATATGTCAGTGTAATCCATGTATGTCGACGTAGTTAGCACAGAGCCATACCTGATTTATCGATGATAGCATCAATCTCCTCCACCACATCAAAATAAGCTTCATTGTTAGTGTATTTGACCCCGGTGCGTCGCCATGGCACCACTGACAGCTGGCCTGTAGGGAGCTGTTCACCTACATTGGTGCTGCCTGGAAAACACACATTGGCCTAATGTGAAATAATACACACAAAAATCTCATGTTGCAACGTTTTATGCTGTAACTCTGGATGATGAGCGACACTGATTCTGTCTGTGTAGCTGCAGCACATTAATGGCAGTTCTTGTAAAACTAATATTAAGAACCCTTTTTTCCCCCCACACAGTAACATCACCATAAACATATTTCCTCGTGAAGAGGAAGATGGGAGATTATAAGTTTGGCTCTTTCATAATAATCAACTCAATAATAACAGAAAATAAAGCTTGACATAATAACTTTTCAGCTATGGGTGACAGTGTTAATGGATCCCCTGAGGTTTTAAAAACAAATAACCTGCATAGAGCCACACATCATGAACATCTAGTTGTCCTCTAAATAGTGGGAGCGTCTGATTCATTCAGAATTTTACAGGTGTTATAGACTGTGGTTACCAACAATTTATTAAATGGACTGTACCTGTGATGGTGTTGACCATTGTGCGGAGTATGGTGGGGGGCTTAATGAGCTCTTTGAGGATGTTGGACTCTGTGGCCAGCGGAAAGCCATTGTCCAGCATCTCCTCCAGTAGTTCATAGACCACTACCACATTATCCTTGATGGCAGCCTCTGTACACACTCCAAAATAGTCCTGAGATCACAGAAAGGCACACAAAGGCAGGATATGGATATTAAAGGTCAGATATGAGTCATTAAATGAAACTAAAAGTGGACCCAAAGAAATGCAAGTGAGCAAGAACCTGGAATGTGTCGACGACTCTGTGCAGAAACTCGATGACAAAAAGCGGCGGCACCTCACTCTGGATGACTGCTACAAAGTAGATGCGATGCCTGAGCACGCTGATAAGGTAGTGGTGTGGTGTGGGGATCACTGGTGGGACGTTCTCTGGCTCTGTGGCACGCTCCTGCGCCTCAAAGAAGTAGTCACACACAGAGCGGCTGACCACGCTCTTCCAGTGCTTCTCCAGGAAAATGTCCCCCGAGGCGTTTACTAGGAATAGGCTGTGTATCATTTTGGCTGGAGGCGGAGAGGCTGATGATGTAAAAGAGAAAACCAAAGCATTTCAAATAAGGTTGAGAAATTTTAAAAGTCCCATGTTTTACACTTTTACCCCTTGTCTTATTTGAAGTTTTGATATCCATAATATTTGTGCTTTTAAGTACCAAAAACTGTATAGTTTTACATCTCCTCTCTCAAGCTTCTCTAAAGAACAGGGTGCTGCATGTCTGTGAGCCTCTCTTCTGATTGGCTGACTGTTTTCTGAGTGATGCACAGGGTTACCCTAACCCTAACCGGGCCAACCACAGGTAATGGAACTGCAGCCTACTGTAAAAACCACTGGTAAATGCAAATGGTGACAGCCATAAAAGACATGGAAATCTCCCTTTGTGGTATATTGTACGTCTGTGGAGTGATGCAATACTATAAAGACCATGTATTACAAAATATTGAGTGTTTGGCTGTAAATTCAGAATATTATAAAGATTAATTCAAGTGTTCCCTTAAACTGAAGACGCTACATGGCACTCAGTCACTGTTAATTATATCATTTACTCCTCAGCTTTTACTGCTCTGATATGTCAGCTTGTCTACTGCCCTTCTTTAACACAATATGTTGAAAGAATTATATAAGTATCACATACATAGTAACCTATTAAATTAAAATAAATTATTAAACAGTAAATTTAGAAATGTTAAATATATGCAAATGGTATGAATGTAGTTAAGAGTTATGTAATATGAATGTTTGAACATTTCAACAATGTTTGAATTAGGTCTGAAACAGCCTTTGAACAGAGGAAAGAAAGAAAAATCAGCACTCCATGCCCACAACTGAAAAGACAGCCCTTCCCCCTCTCACATGACACATTTCATAAAATCAAGTTTTGCACTCTGGATAAGACACAAACCCTGGTCATACAAAGTGCTCTGCTCAATACGTGGTGTGCTCAATTTGTCAACGTCTATTGTATCTATACAATGTAACTACGCTTGTTTTTTGTCATTTGTTTAAGAGCAAAAACTGTTTTCATATTTTTGGATCCATGAGCAAAGTCTGTATTCCTCACTTCCCTTTTAACACACAGCCATTAAAAAAACAAATACATAATTATAACACTATTTGTTAGTTAAACTCAAAGAGTGGACAAACTATTTCATAGCAACGCATGAAAGACTGAATGAATAAATAAATAAATGGGTCATGTATCGTGTAAAATAAAGTGTAATGGGTCATTTTAAAATAGTCAGCAATACATTTCTGATCTTGTAAAATGAGTTAGGTGTACCGCTCTCTCCAACAAGGAGGACATAGTAGTTTTACTAGATTTTACTTGATACAATAGCAGAACGTCTCCTTAAGTTAACTTATGGTGGCTAGGGAAATATGACACCGGAATATTCATTAAATATGCGGCAAAGCTATTGAGTTCGGACCCGACACAACTCAGTGATGCAAGCACCTCAACACAGTGCAGTCACATGTAATTATTAGCTTGTTAGAACATTTAAACCGAGAAACTGGCTGTCTATCACACAGTGGTTGAAGGCCTCCATCTCCATACAAGATGCTACATCAGTCCCTCCTCCTGTTTCACACAGTCTCATGACAGAGGAAAAGCCCCGTCACCCAGTACAGAGGATGAAAATACATTAGTTAACCATACTGTTCTGCCTGATAATTTACCCTTTACCACTCGAGGCATTCATAAATTGCAACTGACTCACCGAAGACAATTTTTTTACGTTTTCGTCTCGCCTTTTACCCTTTTTTCCCCAATGAAAGCTAAAGCTGCCGTCGTTGCTTCCCGTTAGGTGGAGCGGATCCTAATGCGAGAAATCTAGAGGACTAAAGCGAACCAACCAGAAGCCGAGGTGACTATAAAATCCCGCCCACTTGATAGATTCATGGGTCAACAATACGGAAGCTGGTGACTTGTGATTTGGCTGTGATTGGACCGTGGAGGAAGAGCTGCAGTAAACACGAGTAAAACTGCCCGCTGATTGGCTTTAAGATGGAGCTGGTCTGACATTTTGTTTCAGTATCAGATTTCATCTTGTGGAGTTGCTCTCCATTGAAACTTAGCAGAGACAGGAGCATGGTCAGTAAGAAGCAACACTACAGAGTTTACGGTCTAAAATAGTTTTTCAGTCAGTCTGCAACATATAGTTCTTTATATTTTATTATTTCGTTATGCAAATAGAAGCAATACTTATACTTACTTATATTTACCACAAAACAGACTGAGATAGTAAAAGTGGAGATTAAAATTGAATAAAGCCATAAAGAGGCTGCTGGAGAAAAGCCTGAGGATGTCTGAGTCATATTTAGTGTTTTTATATATAATAAAATTACATACACACAGCATTCTTCTTGTGAAACACACATATCAATTCAACCATGTCTCATCTGACACGATTCAAAAACAGTACATGGAGGAATGAGAGCTAGGTCAACAATGAATAAAATGTCCTCATGTCTGAGAGTTCACGGTCTGTGTCATATTCAGTTACACCCTCTTTACATATGCAGCACACACCCTAAAGACAAAGCGTCAGTACACATGCAAACAATGTGTTTTGAGGAATTGCACCCTCAAAATCAGTCAGTTAATAGTGGAGTTAGAGGAGTTCAGAATAAAATACTAACCTGAGATCAGTTTTGCCAGTTCACAGCCTTATCCACCTGTCATCAACACAGTTGCATCTTGCTTCAGTGAAACAAAGATGTCATTTTTAAATGCATTCAATCAGTCAGCACTTACCCTTTCCAAATCCTCATTCTCTATCATTTCTGTGATAGACAAGCATGAATCCAGCAGTACTGGAGTGAATAGTGATCAGGTATTTGTTTTAGTACCAGGTTTATGTGTGGACCCAGCATGATGAGGACGCTGATTCAAGTACGCTGAGTTCCTGCCTCCTCTGGTGTATTACATGATTACAATGATTACACTGACCTAATGCATTTAAGGTAGCAAACTGTGAGTACAAATTACTTATGGATCTCCCTTATTCAGCAGGACTAAGCAAATGAGAAGTCATTATTCTCCAAAATGGCAATATGTGAATGTAAGCCACTGACTGGTGAATGTGCTACACATGGCAACAAAACATGTTCAGTATACTGTCTCAATTAAGAGGCGTTCACTAACTGCACTGACAACAGCGGCTTGATCAGACATTGCGCTTTTAGAAGTGATATGTAGGACTGACAAATGTGACTTTGTTACATAGAATATGAGACCCTGTTATTCGCAACCCAGCAAAATTCAATGAGGCAAAATCTCCTGTGTATTTGAATTTTGTTGAAGATGGATGTGGGTAATGTGGGAGTTACCATCAACTCATTTTTCACATCAAGGCCTTTTGACATGACATGCTCACGTTCTACAGGGACATCTAGTGGCCACACGTGGTCAAAGCAATTTCATGATCTGATTTAATGCCTGAAGTCCATTAACAGTTTTGGCTATCATCCATCCACCCATCCATCAATCGGGGGGGCTGTCCCGGCTGATACTGGGAGAGAGGCGGCATGGACTTATTAAGATCAAACACCCAGGCCAACACATATAGACAATGAACTATCTACAGTCACCTACAGGCAATTTAGAGTCACCAATTAACCTCATGCCTGCCTTTGGACTGTGGGAGGAGTACAAGAGAGAACCCATGCAGGCACAGGGTGAACATGCCGGAACATGCCAGGGCTCAAACCCGGAACCTTCTTGCTGTGAGGTAACAGTACTAACCACTGCACCACCATGTCAGTGGAGTAAAATTGATCACTCAATCCCCAGTGATGTGAAGCTTTGTGAAACTGTTTCTTAAAATGAAAAATGAAATAACCTGGTCTTTCCCTGATCTATCTGCTACTTATCAAGATAAATGACACCCTAAACCTTTCATAACCAAAGCTCAGGTAGAAGACATGTCAGCAGTGCTGGGGAAGCCCTGCACAATTGGATGATTTTGAACAAAATGTGACAGCAGCACTCTTCATATGAATTTCAACAAGCCACTTAATTTTCAACATGGAACAAGAACTAGCAAAATATACTAAGCATGTTTAAGACCCTGTAAACCCAATCCTCAATCAGCCTCTTACTGTGAGAAACTGGGATTCAACATGAACGTTGTTTCAGGTCAAAGTTGGAACATTCTTGGCTATTTTGAGTGAGAGATTTACCACCACTGTCTTATCTGCTGTGTGCAAAGTTGTCACAATTTGTCTTGTATCTAAGGTGCAAAACTCCCTGCCTGTACTTAAAAAGTTAAAAGTAATTCAAAATTCTAAATATGTTTGTAGATAAAGGTTGACTGTTTTGGAAAATGTGAATGGTATCAACATGGTTAAGCAATAGATTTTAAAGCAAATCTCAAAGGAGTGGATTGTGATGATGACTACTACAATCATAAAAAGCTCAAGGGAAACATGAATGGCTCAACATAATTTATTGTCATTTTATGTTAAAATGTACAGAGTTCTTTGAAAGTACTTGCTAAGAAAGAAAAAAAAAAAACCAGAATAAATGGAAATACATACAGGGACAGAGTAGAGAGTTGAGGCTGCTGGGCGTAAATCAACCTTCACTGTGTGCCCAGCTGTCACTCCTCTCTTTTATTTTGCGCCATCTCTTAGCATACAACGCAACATGTACAATTACAAAGGATACAAAAAGGGAAGCGATATAAACAGACAGAAATATACCGAGCTCATTTTTACATGCCTCTTAAATGTAAGGAAGTCATCCTATACACACACAAGAAGTAAAAAAAAGAAAAGAATGCCAAGTGACCTTTAGATATTTGTAGTCCTTTTGTTTAAAATAGCATTAATATACTACACAAAGATAGAAAAACTCTAGAGATGAGATGGAATGGAGAGGTTAAAGGCATCTTAAAGTCACTAAAAGTGAGTGGTAATTTTTTTAAATTTTGAATTTCTTAGTAATTATTACCCAAGAGGCGAGCTAGAAAATATGTATTGTTTTTTTTTTCCTGAAACAGAAGTGAAAAAAATGACAGTACCAATATCAATGTCAGAATTTCCTTTTATATTATAGAAAAAACATTTTCTCTACAATAGGTTTTCTAAAGTCAAAAAGAGTCAGCTTGTGTCATAAAAGAAAGCTGCCCAGTCTGATAAAATTCAGAAAGAAACAAAACAAAAAATAAGTACAGAACAGAACAATACACACAAATAAAGTATGCAATGTCAGGTCTGTAGGAAAATGAAAACTCCTCTTTGATTCTTGAATACTGGCATGGAGCAACAAGCTCAACCGTTTCACCCCTGCCAGTTGAACGCCATAGCCAACAGGACCTCTAACACTAACTCGCCTCCGACCCTGCTTTATGAGTGTGCCTCTATGTGAGGGCCAAACTATGCACTAGATCAGGCATTTAGGCGCACCTTTCATAAAGGCTTACTGTCTACTGCCATATTTCTAGCCAATGGGAGTGCAGAATTTTGCTGAAAAAAAAAAATACAGTTTTAACAGAATACACCATTCAAAAGCAGGCTCCTCGACATCTTTGGGCCACTAACACTTAAGGAGGGGAAGTCAGCTAACTGACTTTCTTTAAAGCAGTTAAATGGAAATCTCACCGTTTGTTCTGCATTCCGAAAACTGCCAAAAAAAAAAAAAAAAAAAAAAAAGGCTGACATTGCACACCGTCTGCAAGTGGAGCGTGGAACAGCTGAATGTTTCCTGTGCCAGCCACCAATTGTCAACAGCTAGCCAGTATATGTATGTGTGTGTGTGTGTGTGTGTGTGTGTGTGTGTGTGTGTGTGTGTGTGTGTGTGTGTACAGTGTGTGTGTGTGCTGGATATTAAAGTACCAGAATATTTACATCTAAAACGTTTCCAGAGAGGCGGCAAAATGGAAAATAATGCTACTTTGTTTCATTTATGACATATAATGACAGTAATGCGCTTGCCTCTGTGTTTGCTGTGTTTTGGTACAACACGTCCATCCAGGAAGACAGAGACTTGAAACAGCTCAACACCTCGAACGCTGGAGGCCCCGCCTCCCATGCTTTTCTGGACCTAGGTGAAAAGCTGTCTGACCAAGTGGCCACCATAGACATGTTTGGGTATTTCTGAGAGAAAAGAGGGTGTTTCACTATTTCAATGCCACCGTATAAAGACCAAAGCATATATAAGAGGTCGGACTGCACACGAGTATTTCAAAAAAACAATCAACAAAATAACAACATCAAAAATAGATTCAACATTATGTTTAACAAAAAACAAGAGTTCGCTTACTATGTTTCACTGTTTCTTTTTCAAGGTAGGCCTTATATCAATTAAAAGATTGTGTGCATGGTTGAATATATTCAGTTTTCATCTGCAGTCTGACAAAGCAGGGTACTCCTGTATTGTCTCTCTGTGTATCTCCTCGCCGTTTGTTCCCCCTGCCCCCTCCTGCACAGACGAGGAGGAGGGGACTCCTCAATTCAGTGGAAACCACAAGAGGATTTCGTGTAGGCCTAGCCTGAAGCAGCATGGCATGGAGGTCCATGTAATACACTCCCACCCTGAATCCTACTGACTTGCTCCCATACACACAGCCAGCTGGGAGGGGAGGGGAAACGAGCCCAATAAAATGGACAAATTGACAACATAGAAAAGAGGAACCCCAGATCTTCTGTTCCATCACCACACTCACTGGTGCCCGCCGAGGCACTGAGAGGGTGAACAGGGAGTAATGGACATTTAGAGCACAGCCAGTATCAGCTCTGGCCTCATGTCTCCTTTTTTCAGTTCTTGGCTGCTCATCTGCTCCGCGGCGGTGACTGTTTCGGGACACCGCATAGCTGTGATGGAGGCCAGTGTACATCATGCTGCCGCAGGATTGGGCCGATAGGCTGCCGTGGGTAACCCTGCCCTCCCATCATGCCCATCTGTGACTGCATGGGGGTACTGAGCTGGCTGATTCATGTGGGTGGGGATTGCCGTGATAACCGCTGTTCATCATGGGCTGGGGCATCCGTAGCCGAAGACATGGGATTGAGGGTGTCATGTTCATGAATTGTATGGTGCTGGCGGCATGAGGTTTGGCATCATGCCGCGCTGCACAGCCAATGTGCGCGGCGTCCTGCATGGCCACGGCTCCCGAGCTGCGGCCGTAGAGCTGCGGCTGGTGTGGGGCTGGGGCCAGCTGCTGAGTGGCTTTGGACCGGATGGAAATATGGCTTTTGACTGTTGCCATCTGGCCCTGCAGCCTCTGCGTGTGTGGCGGGGGTCCCAGGCCAATGTTGGTGGTGGGCATGTTGCACTGCAGCTGCAGGGAGCCGAGGTTCATGGAGCCCGAGCTAAGGTTAGGAGGTGGGGTCATAGTGGGCTGGCCCTGAGGGAGGGGAGTGTGGGGTGAAGGGGCCAGCCCGGGATTGGAGAGAGAAACACTGGTCGCGTAGGAGGTGACAGAGGCCGAGTGAGAATAGGGCATGGCATGCGGGTCCATGATGGTGTTGGTGAGCTGCTGGAGTTTGGCCAGGCTGAACGTTGCAGAGGGCTGGGGGTAGCCCCCTGTGCCAAAATCCTGACCCATGCGTTCGTAGAGGGTGCGGCCACCTCCTCCACCTCCACTCTCTGGGATCTCCATGATCATGGGTGTGGAGGCGAAGCCATTGCCCATGCTACACTGGGACAGGGCTTCATGTTGTTGCTGTGGCAGGCGGCGCCGAGGGTGGAGCTGAGGCTGGGAGCTTGCTGCTGGGGAGGCTGCTGAGGAACCTTTTTGGGACTGCTGCTGCTGCTGTTGCTGCTGCTGGCTGGCGCTGGGAGCCTCAATCACACCACAGCTCTGAGGAGACTTGATGCCACAGCTCGGTGTTGGACGGGTGGTGGGGGTGGTGGGGGCTAAACACCACCGCCACATTATTGGTACCTGGTCCGCTGTTGGGCCCTGGTCCTGTCTGCTGAACAGCCACAGCTGCCCATTGCTAGCTGAGACCCTCCAGTTCCGTGGAAGATGAGGCTGGGGGCTGGCAATGGATGAGCAGCTGTTCGACTGTGAGGACGGGTGGCTACTGAGGAAGAGAGTTGATGACGAGAAGCTGTGGAAGCTCCTGCAACTACAGCAGCCGACAACTCTCCATCCCCCCATTCCCCGTTCCACGTTCTCCACCCATGGTGGAGTCACAGCTGCTGGGGTTGTCGAAGTTTTCGTAGTGCTCTCTATGCTGCCCAGGTCACTGAAGCCGCCAGTCCACCACCTGCTGTGAGTGGTCAGACACAGACGGCACATCCATCATTGGTGACGCCCATGTTCTGGCTGGGATGGGGCACAGAGAACTGGGATGCTCTGGGCGGATCTGGGTGTACCTAGCCCAGCACCTCCACCATTGGCCCCTGCCCAGGGGGCCGCCCTCCTCTGCCCTGCTGGTGTTGTGTCCATGATTCCTGAGGGCAACCCCGGACTGTTCACTGAGCGCATAGACTGACTGGGTAAGGGTGGTACTGGGTGATCAGGAGGGCTGCTGTGCTGGGAGGCCCCACATTCCTCCACTATGCCAGGGCTCCCTCCTCCGCCTCCCTGTGTGGCTGTAACCTGCAGGGTCCGCAGGCAGCTAGGTCTCCCCCACAGTCCTGGTAAGCCCTGTGGTGGCTGGGGTTCGCCCTTCGCCCTGGGCTTCCCTGTGTCAGGGACTGACTGCCTGCATAGTCTCCAGGTCCAGCTCATTGGAGTGGTGATGGGGAAAGGGAGATGGTGTCCAGCCCTCTTGAAGTCAGAGGCTGTGAGGGTGGGGAGTGGATGTGTGTGCTGGGGCTCCAGACCAACAGCGTGACGTCCTTGTCGTCCGGGTGCAGAGGCTGGAGCTCCATGGGCTCAGAGGAACAGACATGGCCGTGAATCAAGCCTTCCACCTCTCTGCAGCTGCTGCAGCAGCAGACCTCCTACCACGCCCGCCTCCTCCTGTGGGTCAGCTGAGGAGGACCGGCACTTGCCTCCTGCACCTTCTTCCCCAGCCTCCTCCTCCTCCTCTTCCTCCTGCTTGCTGACAGTCCCCTGGCCACGCTTCGTTCTCCATGTCAAAAAGCCCAATTTGGGTTCTTCTTTGACCGAGGAGAGTCAAGGAGGCAGGCCTCCTCCTCATCTTCATCATCATCTTCATCTTCAGAGTCTTGGCTTTTTCTCTTACCGCTGTTGCTGCTGTTGCTTTTGTCCCCAGGTGTCCTCAATACCTTCATCATCCGCATCATGGTCATCACTGGCGCCTGCTTCCTGGAACCCGTGCACCGCTGTTCGCCTGATACCAACACCGCTGCCCACAAGCCCACACCCTCCCTCCTCATCATCACTGCCTCCTCCTGCCCATATTCAGCCCTGAGGCCGGGATCAGGGGCCTGGGCCTCCTGAGGAAGAGGAGGAGGAAGGGGACAGCAGGGGACGGGATGGTGGACGGCTGGGTTTGTCCTCCTCCCAGGCTCTCTCAGTCTCCTCCTCCTCATCCTCTTCCTCTTCCTCCTCTGGCTCAGAGGTGGGAGGTGGTTTGGGGGCGGGCTGTGGTGGCAGGCAGAGGGCACGGTTCTTGGGAGGTCTCCCTCTCCTCTTAGGCACTTTCTGCTCAACAGGCTTGGGGAGATAGTCATCTTCTTCGTCAGAGTCTTTCTGTTTGTCTCTATCAGCGGTGGTTCTGCAAACTCGCTTGCTGTTACGGTCCTCTGTCTGGAGCAGCTGAGGATCTTTGTCCAGCTGCTGCTCCAACAGCCTTTGTCGTTCTTGCTCCTGCCTCTCTGCCTCCTCCTGGGCCCGCTGCAGGTACCAGCTGCGGGGCTTGCGGCCAGGCTTCATCTTGATTTTGGGGGGTGGAGGATCCCCACTTTGGGCCTGGCTGTCTGCAGCGTCTCGCTGGCCGGGCCCACCGCTAGGTGGTTTACCGGGTCCCCGTTTCTTCCAGTGCAGTGGTTTGCGGCTCTTTCCCTTGGGCCAGCCTTTCTTCTTCTTGACTGGGACCTCAGGGTTGGCTGCTAGGGTCTTTGATGGAGTTGCTGGCAGGGCTGCCACAGGCTTCAGCAGAGGCGTTAGCTCTGAGAGGAGGTAAGAAGATAAGCCAGTGTTAGATATAGCAGCACGCACAAATACCTGCACATATATAACCACTAATCACTAAATTCTACTAAAAACCCTGTCTGCTCACCATCTTCCTCTGAATCTGAGAGGTGGGAGTGCCGGCCCCTTTTGGGTGCTGGGTCTGACAACCTCAGAGCAGATCGGGCTGGGGGGTAACGGCGCAGTGGGTGGCCCAGGGGTGTCTCTTCCTCCAGCCTGGGCATAGGCCTTTCTGAGTCTGAGTCTACAAACGGCTCATCCAACACCTCTGTGGTCTCAGAAATGGTCTCTGTCACCACACTGCTGTGAGGGTGGCTGCGCTGGCGAAAGCGACGTTTCCTCAGGGGCTTCTGGGTTGAAACAGGGTGGAGAGTTAATGTCCAAAATGACGACTACAGATGTACCTAATGCACCTAGACAGACTGATATCAAGGAGACAGACATAAATCCTGTTCCAAATACAACTGAATACTGATTTATTTTGATTTTTTCAAAAACATTTGTCTGATGGATAATGAAGCAATCCTAATTCTGCGATTTTAACATTATTACAGTCTCAATAACTCTCAGCAGTGATTCTTACCTTGCATTTGAGCCCCATGGCAGGCTTTGTGAGGATGGGTGGGGAGCATGCCCTCCTCTCTTCATCATCTTCGTCATCATCATCTTCCTCTTCTTCACTGCTTTCACTGAAGCAGCTCTTCCTTACAGGTGGAGACTCATTTAACCTGGAAACCACAGGAAGCTGAGCCAGTCCCTCTCCAGGCCCTTCAGTCAGTCTGGGCTTAGGGCCTCTCTTTTTCCTCGGGGGCCGCCCTCTTCGCGTGGGGGTTATGGAGGGATGCCTGGCCATGTCCAGTGAGCGAAAGGCTGTGGACTCCGTTTGTCTGTCCAGGGAGAAAAGAGGGGGGGGGCTGCTGACAGAGCCTGCAGTCTTTCCTCCCTCTGTCCTCTCCTCATCTTCATCATCTTCATCCTCCACAGGGCGGATCTTAGGTGGCCGTCCCACCCGTGCACTGTCCTTTACCTTGCCCCAAGGCCAGTTTTTGGGTGGGCGCCCCCGTGGTCTGCGTTCTCCATTTGTTGGGGGAGGGGGTCTTGGTGGTTCTTGGACAGGGGGTGGGCAGCGGATGGGAGGGGAAGTTGGAGAGCTTTGGCTAATGGGAAACCCCAAGAAGCCTTTCCTTTCCTCTTCCTCATCCTCCTCGTCGTCCTCCTCCTCAGCCCTCTTCTTCCCTTGGCGTATGTGCCAGGACATTGGTGGGACCTTGTGACTTGGTTTGATCTATTTACAGATGAAGTAAAATAGATTCAATAAGAGATCAATAAAAAAGTACAGCATCTTTGAGATCAATTTGTTATGTCCACATAAATTCAACGCATTTACCTCCTTGCGTTTGTCTTTCTCTGGTTCTTCATCCTCATCGTCATCATCATCATCTCCATCTCCATCGGCATCAGAGACCACAGTGTTGGTTACAATGACAGGAGTCCAGCGGAGGCACTCTGGGTCGACCTCCAGCTGTCGTGGCCGGGCTTTGAGACGAGACACGTGACTGGTCACCAGCTTCTCCCTTCGAATCAAGACGAGTCTGACAAACCCCAAGGAAAAAGAAACAAGAGCATTAGAACTCTGTGTGCATGTTTTTATACATGAGGACAAATTACAAGAGAATGACTGTGTATACCAGTATATGTGTGTGCGCATCCACATCAATGTGTTAATCTTAGCTTGCAACACCAACGTGAAGTATTGTGTGCATATATATATGTATGGTAACTTGTGTGCATGTAGTATGTATATTGACATTTACAAGACTACTAAAACAATCTCACAATGTCACAATCATGTAAGGCTGGGTACCGAGCTTCGGTTCTTTTATGGCATATGCTTTGATACTACCCGGTATTGAAAGACGCTTTGTTTTTCGGTGCCAGGTTTCGATACCAAGAGTTAATCACATGATCAAGATCTGATAATGCTGCCGGTGATTGGCTGTAACGTTACACGCGGTAGAGGCATGCAGGAAGAATACTCACGTGGTTATGCCCACAGATGGGGTTCACATGTATCTGTGTTGTGAACTACAGAGTGTGTGTGTGTCGAAGCGGTTAAAAATGCGACCGAGGTCAAAAGTGTGGCTCCATTTTAGCAAGACTGATGCCAGTCATGTGCGATGCAATATTTGCAAAAAGGACATCGTTGCTAAGGCAACAGGGCCAATTTGATGAAGCATTTGAACGTGCACGGAATCAGTTTACAAGCAGAAAGTTGCTCCATGTTCAACTGCGCAAAGATTTAAAGGTCTTTAATATGCAGCAGTGAGCATCAGACACTGACTTGTTATTTGTTCTTTTGCACTGAAAATTATTTGTTGGATATTTTTTAATGTTAGAAAACTGCTTTGAGTGGAGCTGAAAAATAAAACTCAAACCATAATATGTAATGTAATTTTCTTTGTTAGAATTGATTTGATAAAATTGGTATTGAAAAAAGTATCGTTCAGGAGCCAGTATCGAAGTCAAGGTATCGGTATCTGTACCCGTATCGAAAATTGTGACCTAAAAACCCTGTTTCATAGGTCAGTGCTATCAGTGACAGTAGGTTACTCACCGACATAATCCGAAACAGCGCTAATTACACTTAGACAGACTTCCCTTTCAATCCTACTGTTGGTGAAATTTGAGTGGAATGAAGTGTCAAATGACTTGCTGGTTGCATGCCAGTGTTAGCTGCAGTGTGTTACAGTCACAGTGGGATGGAAGATGTGTTGGCTGCTTAGACCGAGATGCAGCAGAATTTCATTATAATTCAGAATTTTATTTAGAATGATGTGTTTCCAGGGTTTCAAATTAATTAATGAATTAAGCCTGCAGCAATACACCACAAATACTGATGGACAGTAGAATTTAAATACATCTGACTGCACACACATTTTATCATAGGGACAACATAAAGCAATGATCCGACTGAGGTCTACGTTAAAAGCTGCCTTCATTTACATGAAATGTGTGCTGTTTTGTTTGGGTTAAGCTTTAAAAGAGCCTTTAATACACTGTGACTGAGTGCTGTCTGGCAACCTGATCCTTCTCTTGACTCTCATTGCATTGTAAGTGATAGAGTGTGCTAATGTAGGGGGAATAATGATGGAAATGATAAAACATGTTGAGCTCATTGAGAATGATGTTTACATCCTTATGTATCTGTATCACTATGCAATTTAAGAGGAACTTCCAACTACCATGTGAACCACTATAGTATGTCTTTGGGCCTTTTATGGGACTGAATAATGTGGTATGTTTCAGAGCATATGACTGGTCCAGTCTCTGACCTGTCTCCTCGCTGCTCCAGCATGTTGAGGCTGTGCAGGGTGGTGGTGATGTCCTGAGGGCAGATCCCTGTCAGTTTGCTAAGCTGTCGTATGGTGATCTGCCGGTCGCGGACCTCATGGAGACACTCCAGCACCACACTGCGCCAGTAGGCCATGTAGGACAGCCGACCTAAGTCCGAAAGAGGCTTCTCTGGAGATCCTGGCTGGCCCTCACGCTTTGACAGTAAGTAGCCTGCAGGGAGGAAAGAATAAACCAAAGACAGACACCATATTAGATATTATAGGTATACATATATAGGTATTGGAGTTGTCACTGTGTTTGTGTGTTTTGTTTAAGGCTGATGCCCTTACTGAAGTCGATGAGAAAGCGTCCGTAGCCCTTGCGCTGGTACTGTGGAAGAATCATGATGCATGATACGTTGTATTTCTGTTGACAGTGCTTCTCCTGAAGAGGAGGGAAAGACAGACACATTCTACCATTAGAAAAAATCATGGAACCACATTACAGAGCTGTGTGGGTGTGCAGCAGGGAGCTGATGGTACTGTGTCCGCTCGCTAACTGCTGTATTTTGGCAGTGAGGTGGCATGTTAATGGGAGCACCTGCAACTGCACACTCCAGAGGGGCAACAGAGCTCACAGCACCCAGTGTTTATGTGAGACACAACATGAGCATTTATGTTTATAGAAATGCACCACAGTGGGGTGACGCCAATGCATTTCAATTTTGTTGAATTTGAATAAAATTTCCTCTCCATTTTGGTTCATTTAGTTGTTTCGGCTAAGCAGAAGGTGCCCGAGAGATTATAATAATTCAGAGCTATGAATTCCTTGAAAATGAGGGAAACATGGTGGAGTGGACACTGAAAATACAAAACCACAACCAAAACCATAACTTCATTTAGAGGCTGTGGGGAGAGGGGCCCAGTAAAAGGGATGATGTTGGAGGCATCGTGGTCATACCTTAGAGAAGTAGCCAACGAGGTGGCAACCTTTGCTGTCGTTCTGGGTCAGGACATAGAAAAGAAAGGGCTCCACATCATAGTAGAGGGTCTTGTGGTCCAGGAACAGCTTGGCCAGCAGACACAGGTTCTGACAGTAGATTGTGCTCACATTCCCATCAACCTGTGGCGGGGTTAGTAAAGAAACACATCAGTACAACACTGACAGAAAGTTTCCTAAATAACTACCGCTTAGTCCCGGAAACATTCCAGCACATCTTTAAGGTGCTGTTAGAGAGCCAAGGAGCAAAGTGAAAGTGAATGGAGTAGAAGTTAGTGTCAAGCAATGATCTCAGCTGAGTCTCTGGAGGCCCTGACAGATAGAGAGGGCAGAGGAGACAAACAAAGAGCTGTTAAGAGAAAGAGGAGGGTGGTTCAGACTGGCAGCTTGCCAGTTTTCTCTGCTCTCCTCTGAGCGAGGATGGACTGCAGAGCAGGGAAAAAGAAGCTGCAGTGGCCATGGCCTGCAGGCAACAATCCACTGAATCTGCTGCTGCGCTACAAGATCCACAAGAACAGCTTAACTGTAAATCAGTAATTATGAATTCTAATAAGAACACAGGCTTATTTCACTGTGGTAGGTAAGGATGGCAATTAAACATTATTCACAATTTGACTGATAAACATATTGTACATTCATAAAGATTATGGCAAAGTACTGGTGTGCTGTGCATATGATTAATCTCTGATCATGCTGATACTCTTGGTCTTAAATAGCAATTAGTGGGTCTTGGTAAAAGTCTATGGAATGCATGGAGGACATCTTTGAGAAAGGATTCATTGCTCTGTACCTGTGACTACACCAAACAACTGTGTGCAATTTGAGGAGACTACCAGGGCTACAGTTAAAGCTCTAGGTGCAATTTTGAGGTGAGAAGACTAGGTTAAGGTCTGACTGTAGCTGCACTGTGGTTTGCAGGTTCAACAAAGGCCTGTCTCTCTCTGTTCCAGTGTCATCCACCATCACTCACTCACAGTATATCATCTGCCTTTGGGTTGTTCAGGTCATTAACTATCACCATCATTCAGTCAGTCTCTGTGAACAGTTCCTCACCTCAAATACAGAGACATCGTCCTTCCTGTAGATCTCATTGGCAGGAGGGTGAAACCAGTTGCACTTCTTCATGTGCTGGTAGAGGATGCTGCGGCTCTTCATGTAGCGCAGGCAGAACTCACACAGGTAGAGCTTCGGTAGTCTGGAAAGGGAAAAGGAAGGGGTGAAAAAGGGAAAAGTGACATGAATATGTACTGGTTTTCTTTGTGGTCTATGATAGTTTTATTGAGTATGTCTGAATTCTGGGCTGTTGTCCAGACAGAAAAAAGCAATGAGCATAAGTGAACTTGGGCTTTGGGAAACTGTGATGGGCATTTTTACTACTTTCTCAAATTTTATGGACAAAACAATTAAATGATTAACTGGGAAAATAGTTGACAGATTAGTGGACTGCAACCATTTTCACAGCTCTTGTTTTGAAAGCTGCAAATAACATTTTAAGGGTCAATATTGCTATTTTTGCTCCGAAGGGGTCAGTAAGCTTTTTAGCACCTAATGAAAGCAGACTGAATAAGAATAGGCAGATTTTATTCAGCAGTTACATAGCTGAAAAAAATGACTACACCCTCAGCAAATCAGAATCTAATTGCCTGCCTGGCTCTGGCTGAGTACCAACCAAAGTAGGTGGTACTGTAAACAACCTTTTAATTGAGCTCCATTACACTGGTGGCAATTTCTACGCCTACAAGTGAGACTGTTAGCTAAGCGCATTATGCTGTTGTACTTCATTACGGCGCATTGGCTTACCTGCTGTACTCCTGGGGGTAGGGAGATGAATACCACGTCTGGATTTCAAACTTGCCAAACTCGATGACTGACGGACAGCGCATCTGAGGGTCCGGTGGACCTGTCACCCCGACTTTCTGTTTAGGGAAAAAGATAAAGGAAGAAAGGGAGGGGGAGACGGGAAAGGTCAATTCTAGGCTTACTACAGGAAGGATTAGCAGATCATTGAGCAGGCAGACCAGGCATTACTGGCCTAGGATCTTACTGGAGCCCATAAAGTCTTATAACCATATCAGTAGTATAGGCTAATTGCCAAAAGCAACAAAGTCTCATCACTATGGTATTCTTTAGAAAGACCAGCCTACTTCCTAATAAGACTATAGCGTTATAAGTGAAGCTGTCAAAATGCATTGCTGGAGAATTCTAACAGACTGGTTTGGACATCCCTGCCTGCCATTTATGATGATCATGTACTCTACTCCACTGCTGCTCAGCCTCAATAATCACATCAGCCCTTTTCACACATCATTAACTTGTACTACTCTGCCTGCATCAAACACTTAAACACTGGTGTGGATGTTCCAGTTGGGATCTAGGATGGTGTATTAATAGGACTCCTGTGACGCTGGCCAAACACCCACCCTGTGGTCAATCTACTGCTGCAATAATGCTGTGAAACAGGGCATTAATGTGGCTAATTTATGTCTCCTCTCTGTAACTACTGGCTAACCTGTCAGGGCAGGACACTGTCATCAGAGCTGCCCTGTTCAGAGTTCACTCCATCAAATATAAGATGTTTTAACACTAGCTGGATGTGTGGAACTGAGACTTGGCAGAGGCCTTGTACACTCTAATCTACTGGGTATAGTTACACTGACCAACCCCACCCTTCCAAACAGTAGGAGAGTTGAGTTCATAAATCATGAGCAGAATGTGAAATTCAAACAAATTTCCAGGGGCAACACTATATGACAGCTGTTCTCCTTCTATCATCCCTTGTAATTTGCATCCATTGGTCATTTAAAACTAAAACTTTGATCCTCACTGTGCCCTATATGCCCTGTATCTGTGGTAATGGATGATTTTAATACACATGCTGAACCTGGCAGCCGTTCCATGGCTAATTAATTTCTTGCAGTGCTGAAATACAACGGTCTCTTGTAGCTCATTGACTTTTCCACCCACAAACATGCCTACATCCTACACACCTCATCTGAGTCACTGACCATCGTTTACAACCTGGCTGCTGTTGACTCTGACCTCATTTTCGACACAGCTGAAATTCAGCTCCGCCTCTGCACACTGTACGTTTACATAATATCACTTCCAATGACCCAGGCTTGGCAGCCTCAGTCACAGGCTCACAGGTCTCTCCCGGGTCCCCCCTCCCCACTGTCCCACCCCCGTCCATTCACCAAATTTTAAAAGACATCTAATATTTTGTTTCGCCGTTTGTGTACCTGTAGTGCCAGCTCCTGGATGTGTCTGAACAGTTCAATGTCTTTTTCCGTCAGGTTCTCGTGGCCAGGCAGTTTGTCATCGTCGTCACGCCAGTCGCTGCCTTCCTGATTGTCTGGGGATTGAAACACAGAGTCGACATTAATGCAAATCCAGTGAGAGCTGTGTTAGACAGGATGCCAAGATGTCTGCTGATTGATTTTTTTTTTACAACAGTGATACTGCCACAGAGGGCAGACAGCAAGGAGGCACTTGTACACAGTTTCAGGTTTTCTTAAAATAAACCCTGATAAAACAGTATTTTCTTTCTAAAGAAGGAGGAATTTTGTTGATTTACCTCAGGGGATAGAGTTAAAGAGCAGCATGTAGGTGGGGGCATCATATATGACATAAATGTACTGTAAGTGTTCAGAAATTGCGTGTCACCTCATTTGAGTGAACGTAAAATCTACTGTGCATATTTGTGCCATATGTCAGTTTCTTACAACACCTCAGAGATAGTGATATATTAGGCGTCATATCACTACAGATATATATTTGAATGATAAAGCTATCAATGTGGTTAATGTGGCTTTGTATATAGGTCAAATTATTACTTGTCTTTTGAAAACTGGATTTTTCACAAAACTTCGTAACCTGTGTGAACCTGATTATCCACTGTACAAGAAAATCGTCAAAGTGGGTCATAACAGAGATACGGGTGCCGGTGGAACATGAACCAAATGCTCTTGATGCATCTGCTCTGTCACATTTATTCTCCTCCTGTGCACCACTTGAGACTGTGTGTTTTTGGCCTCAGAAACATCAGTGGAAATAGAACCGCAGGTGGCCACTTCAAATTACACAGCAATTTCTCTTAATGCATAAGCAACAATTTCCTCAGGCAGAAAATGACAAATCAATTCCACACCATTTTTACCCTTGGGTTACAGTTTCCAAATAAGTTACATCGGGACTGGATCATTTTTTAAATGGGAAGCACTGTGGCCTATGCATCACAATAACAGCTGGGAGTACTGAGTCTGTTTATTAGCAAACCATCTACCTGACAACCCCTAAATTGAGTTGGATAAAGTGCTGCAAAACGACGTATGATGCTGATGGCTCATTAAAGTGCAACTATTGCCAATTTATGCGGTGGAACTGTTTGAGAAGTTAAAATCCACAGCCCATTTTTCATTTTTGCAGTCACTTCATTAATATGTTCATTTTGTTTTTGTGCTGTTCCAAATTAGCTTAATGGCTTTTTCACTAAACACAACACAGCACATTCACATCACTTTATGTCACAGTTGCAAATGATATTCATGTCAAATACATGAATTTTATAAAATTACTTTTATTAAATTTACAATAATTTCACACGTGCTATATATAATTTACTTTACGTTGCCAATTACATAAGAAGTTTTGTCTGCTTGACCAGTAAAAATCTAATATCTTGCACCAAGCAGAACCGTTTATCTACAGACTAAAATTCATCCTGCAACAGTAGTGAAGTGCTGTGTGTGTAAGCAGAAAAACAAAGCTAACCCTTACCCCCCCTGTCATCTCCTTCTCCCTTGCGACTGGCTTTCTTACGGATGCGGCACTGTTGTGAGTAGTCCACCACTTCCTGCCGTGCTTTGCGGCCCTCAGGTGACGGCGTGAAGAACTTCGTGAGGGCGTCGATAAGGCCCTTGGTCTTGTTGTTGAAGCGCAGGCTGCTCTGTGACAGGTCGTCATCCTCCCGCATGGAGAAAAGCAGCCGGTCGTCACCAGGGTAACCCTCGCAGGAGGAGCTGGAGGATGAGTTGGCCGAGGCTGAGCGCTTCCGCCGACCACGCCCGCCAAGCTTTTTGAAGGGCCGTCCCGGCCTGCGGAGGAAGTCAGGAGTCTGGTTAAGACTGTGTCAACAGGTAATAGAGCTGGATGGACCCAGAGCCCAGCCTATAGAACTACAATATGTACACATACTGGACAACAACTGAAGCCCACACCATGTTTGCATAGATACATACTGATAAATTAGGCAGAGAAGAGAGATAAAAGAAAAAACTGCTGTAATCTGATTCTAGAGCTTAGACATTGTCATTGTTAACTTAGATACATGACATCTTGCTGTGACTCTCCACTGGTCTGACATTGAAGAAGACATCATTAGATGAAGGTAGTTTATTCACCTGTTCTTGGGCCGTCCCAGCGGTGCATTGTAGCGCCGTTTGATTTGTGCTGCCTTTTCATGTAAAAGCGTCTTTCCCTTTTTCCTGGGTTGGCAGATTTGACAAATCCACATGCCTGGGAGAAAAAGAGAAAAAACACAGGTTCACATACACTGAGGTGGATTAGACATGACAGACTCCAGCGCAGACACTAACATGTTATGGGATGTATCTAACACATTAATACTTAATGGTGAAGTATTAGGTGTTTTACTTAAGTTCAAGAGATGGTTTAATCATTTACTGTGACTGTAATGATCATAGAGAGTAGTTCTATATGAGCTGTGTGTGCTCTCTCTCAGAGGTACGACTGGTACAATTTGAATTCATGGGTTGCTGTGAACAGGTAATGAAGAGGTAGGTTGTGAGTTAAAGGAACAGTCCTGTGTATTTACCTTTTGGCATCCGCGTGAGGGGAGGATCACAGCACTCCATGTGGAAGCCCCGGTCACAGGAGTCACAGAACAACATGTTGTCCTGTACAGGACACACGCACACATTGATGATTACCAAAGGCTTTACATGCGTTTTTAGACAAGGTGAGCCTCGATGATTTTATCAATAGTAACTAACTGAACATGATAAGCACACATGAACGCTACAACAGAATCTTGGACCAAAATTGTGCCTGTATAAAGTCAACTATCAGTGTGATCCATGTCCAAAAAGATGAATACGCTCAGGAGCTCATTCTCATTACAAATTTTGATGAGATTTCAACATACTTACACACAAAATAAATTAATACTTTTTATTTTATTATATGAATTTGCCAATTAAAATTGAACCATAATTTGAAGTATCAACCTTGTCTGGTTTGAGCACAGGTATATTTTGTCACTGTGCATCTTGATAATACATCGTGCATTTTGTCTCCCCACAAACATTTGAATAACAATGATTTCTAACTTGACAAGTAAGAGAAAAGAGTGGAATCACGCCGAGCCTGACTAAAATAGCTCAATCCCAGGACCACAGATATGTCTATCAGCATCTCTATCTGGCACTTAAGCAGAGAAGAGAGCGTTCACAGACACTGTTCGGCTGCCAGTCCGCCATATTCGCTCATCCACTCACCGCATTCTTTCCTTGATCCTGACAGCTGCTGCAAGTCTTGCATTCGATGCACTGCCACCACAGAGCCTTGACACGCGCTGTGAGCTCTGGGGAGAACTTGAGACAGGACGGGTGGCCTGCAGGTAGATAGACAGGCGTACACAAGCAAGTGCATCAACGTCACAGACTTTTTTTTGTCGCTGCTGACTGACAGCCATGACCCACTTGCATCATTGTAGGAGGGAAAAAAGGCTCCTTTTGGAATTAAAGCCCTCACTGAATCAAACGTGGCTGCAAAGAAAGTGTTCAAACATAAATGACAATCTGTCAGAGCTGTGCTTTTGCTCTGTTTGAAGAGTAGCAAACAAGACGGTCTTGTCTGGGACAGAAACCCGCAGAGGAAAGAAGCAGAACACAATCTGTCCTCTGCTTTCACTAAGCAATGTCAGGCCATAGCTAAAAGACTACAAGATTTTATAGGGAATCCATCATATCTCAGATTTACTGAAAACATAGACTAGTACCAGTATCAGTGTGTTCAATCACTGTGTTTATATTTCTCAGTTATCAGTTTAAGCATGGAATCCTGGGAATGAAATGAAAGAAAAATAACCACAATGTATCCAGCTTCCTTATATTACACTCAGCAATTTACAGCCCCAGTCTAAAAACGTGTACCTTTTTATTAATAAAATAAATAAATAATAATTAATAATAGCTGCATTTATTTTATCCAATCACATCTATGTTTTGCAGGCAGCTGATTGGATCTTATTCCTCCATGGTTGTTTCTGACAAAAAAAACTAAAAAAGTGTAATCAAGTCAAGACTGAACTGGTGCTAAAAATGTTTCTGAAGAAGTTCAGGTCTTACTGGACACAGATTTACACTTACCGCTATTGCCACAGTCTGCACAGGAGATGAGCTCCTCTGGCTTCTTATCGCGATTCTGCTCCTTGGTGCCCAGACAGAAGCTGCAGATGGGGATGGGCTCTGCCACCGGCTGGCAGAGGGACAGAGCAGGAGGGAAAAGGGGGACACAAGTTGAGACTGTCAGTCAAGGCAACAGCTTCATTGTACAAATGAAAACAACAAAGTGGCCTTGTGTGTCCTGCCACAGTGGATGACTGTTGCTGTGTGTATTAACAAGCTAACAGCGGACTGAAAACTACAATGACACCATGGAGCATGTGGATCTGTGAACAGAGTTTAGGATAATGAAGAGCATGAGAGTCACTGTCATGAGTGAGCTTGTATAATTTATGTGACATGACATGTTAGAGGCTGCCATTGTGTGCCAGTGTCTCTTGCTGATTCCTGAGCTGTTTGATCAAAAGCTGTGACTGACAGAGGAGTTTAATTCCACTGCAACGTGTCCCAATTTGACACTTACTCTGAAACATGCCATCAGACATTCAGTTCTGGGGCTGCAGAAATCTTTTAATGTGTCCCCGAAAAAATACAAACCATGTCAGCAGGTGTGTACTCAGATGCAAAACAAACACATTATCTGAAGTGCGCACAAGCACAAACTGAGCCAGGTTTGTGTCCAGGAAAACAAAAAGGCAGGAAAACAGTTAACATGTTGTTAGACATCAAATAGGACTTGTGTGAACAATAAAGCTGAAAAATCACATCCCTGAAGCAACGCAGGTGCACTTCACACAGACACAAACACAGGAGAGGAGGGGCCAACGGGTGACTCTCCTTGAAAGTTTCTGGGGCCTGGAAGCCCTGAGGGGAAGTGGTGGCTTACTGCTACTTCACAGTAAAACACAAGTAATTTTCAGCAAACACATTTTCTTTACTACTGAGTGCTGTCCAACAGATACAAACAAGTCAAATTTGTTCTGCTGTCATTGCACTTTAACCGTAACATCTTTACACTTTGGCTGGTACATTACAAATGCCAGGAGATCTTTTAAAAAGTTTTTGACCTTTTACTGAAAATCAGTGGGTGTGATTACAATTTACTGACAGTGATAAAAAAAAAAAAAAAAAAAAAAGCTTTTTTTTAAATTCAAGCACAAATTTATAATGCCAAATGATCACCAGCTAAGATAACCAGCTACTTATGTTTATACCAATGGTAAAGCCAGTAGTTTTTAGAAAGTCACATACTGAGGTGAATGAAGAACATCTGTGTGTTATCAAGGTGATGCAGAATAATTTTAGGTTAAATACACCTGTATCTGGAAAGTTCAACTGACTTCAGTCAATTTAGTAGCAAAAACAGTGTCATGAGAACAAAGAAGCTTCCAAACACATCAAAGGCAACTTCATTGAAAAGAGCACAAGAAGATTTCCAAGGCACTGAATATCCCCAGTACAACATGTTCACATGTTGACATATGTTGACACTGTGCATACAATAATGTCTTCCATCACCCAACTGTTTCCACATTCTCAGCTTTATGGCAGAGCAGCAGAGAGAAAGGCACTATTGAAAACAACTCACATGACATCTAGGCTGATGTTTGCCAGTAGGCATGTGGGAGAAACAGGAGGGAAAATTTTCTATGATCTGATGAAAACTAAAGTGGAGCTCTTTGGTCATCATATTAAACTGTATTTTATGAATCACACTCTGGATGTCAGCACAAACACTGCATGGTAGCACCATGCTGTAGGGATGTTTCTCTGCAGCACGCCACAGAAGGCAGGGGGTAACACAACTGCAGCAAAATCTGCAAGAGAAGGACAGCCTGGGAGAAGACACACGTCCAAACAAAAAGCCAAAACTTAAAACAACAATATCCTGGATTGGACAAGTCTGAATCCAGACCTCAATCCATATCATCATCTTTTAATAGATGGGCTCAAGCATCTGAGTGAAAGAATGGTTTTCATTGTTCACACTTAGGATTATGAGATAACACAAGAGACCTGCAACACTAACTATTTTTACAAAGCATAAATTCCCTTTTTGCTAAGACTGTCAGCCAGCTGTTGATTCTACTACTGAAACTCATTTATGAGGCTGTATTCTGTGGTACCTAACCAGTGGTGAGCACAGTAACTTGTGCTCCAAGCAGAAAATTAGCCTGCAACCTGGGATAATATGAGGGATTGGCAGACACCATCAATGTAAAATTAAGCCTCAAATAACTGTTGCATAATTTCTAACACAACTTACTATGAATCAACAGAGTGAAAAATTAAAAGGAAGAGGACTCTTAAGAGGAAGAGTTTACGCTCATGCACATCCCTGGTAACTGTGATGATCTGTATGTTTTATATAGTGATGTAATTTGGATGCTATCTAACAGCCAAGGTCGTAACATTGCTCCCAACCCCCAAAGGTCCATCTAATCCTTTATTTAGCAGGAAAACAACAACATGACTTAAGTTGGTGTTACGAGGTTTCCTGCAGGACCGTGGTGTGAATGCACATAGCTGCAGAGAGCTGGGTAGGCACCAGGTCCTTGCAGGGAGGAGACAGGGACAAGAGCTTGATTTATTGGGTTCATTTCCTTCTGACTCAGGCTGCTTCCAGCAGCCCCCGCTACACCTTCCCCTCCCACATAACACGGCACAGGGACAGAGAGAGAAAGAGAAACAAAAGGTGTGGAGTGAGGGAGTAACGGAAGAAAGAGGTAAACTGAGAGACAAAGAACAAGTGGTGAATAGAGAGGTAGATAAGGAGAGACATGCAGGCTATTGAGAGAAAGAGTCTTACTAGCTCTCTATTTCTGAAACCATTTTAGAGTTTTACATGTGAAAATACTATGAAATGATGTGGTGATTATGTGCTGGATTACACTATAAGATTGTAAAAAAAAAAAGTCATTAATAACTTCTATATAATCTGAATGTATGATTTTAGTTTTTATATTGGTCTACAAAACACACCAACAAAGTCACTGAAGAGAAATGAAAGTCAGCAACAAGAAGAAAGAAAAGAGGAGGAGGACCGGAGTACGAAAAAGGCAGAGCGAGGACAAAAATAAGAATCCAGAGGGCAAGAGAGCGAAGGAAATGGAAAGCGTAAAGAAAGAGAGAAAATCTGCAGCAGCAGTCCTCTGAGCAGCCTGCGTGCGACCAACACCTCAATCATTCCTGACGCTTAACCCCTTCCCCGCCAGTGGAGGTCAACTGCTCCCGCTCGCCTTGTGAGCGCTTGAGTAAACACGAGCCAGGAGCAAGTGAACGAGAGTCGCCTTTCTCACACACACACACACACACACACACACACACACACACACACACACCTTGTATAGAGACGCACGTTAACAGTGAAGCTTCAGTTACTGGCTGCCACTGTAAATTAATCCCCAACAGACACTAAAAAATGAAAAGCTAATCCTCCCTCCATGACAGGGATATTGGAACAGTGAAACACAATCCTCAAATTCCTCCTGAGAGCTGGTTTTCCTCCCTGTTTCAGCCTTTTCTACCTCAGCCAGTGCTGGCAGCCAGGACTGCTCTTACACTACAACAGCACTCTAGAAATTTCTCGCATCGACCGACTGAGTTAAGCATCATGGCCGACATTTGACTTGAAATGTATGTGTGTGTGCGCGTGTGTCTATTTTAAGCCTGTATGTTCATGTTTTGGCATGTGCTCTTCTTTTTTTCAGCATAAGAAGGACTCAGGAACAAAATGTTGTTCTGAGCCAAAAAGACATGCCTCATGGCAACGGTTAGCAACTAGCTGCATCGACTGGGTGGACATGACATGCCAACCTAAAGTCTATAAAAACGTGTCTTACAAGTTACAGGTTCCTCTATAAATACACGCCTACACACAAACGGACAGGTGAAAGTACCCTAGTATGACACAGCTGACACACCCACCCATGCTTTACAGATCACTTAAGCACAACACTGTCAAACACGGTCCATATCCTGTAGCACTGTGCTCGAATGTTTGCCTAGTTCTTCATTTTGTTCTCCAATAGCTGAAACTAATACTTGAGGCAACTGTAGCACTGTCCTAAAATTGTACAGGGAGGTAACAGAAAACAGCTAATGGCAGCCTGGTTTCCCCTTTACATACTGACTTCTGTTATCCAAAGACAGAGGACAGGAGAGTGAGACAGGAAGGCGGGAACAATGGGGGAAGGACGGGGAGAGAAGCAGAGATGGAGGAGGAGGAGGGGAGAAAAGATGAAAGGCAATGGTAGAAAAGAGGAAGAGGGAAAAGCGTTACTGTTGTCCTTGTCTCGTCTCAAGTCAAGGATCTCATTAACATGGGAGCCCAATCTCTGCAACCCCACCCCCCACCCCCACCCCCCACCACACTTGCCTTATGGCCACCCCCACCTTGAACACAAACTCATTGATCACTGTTACAGGACATGCCGTGCAAGCAGAGACAACACGCAAACACATACGCGCTTGTTCCAAAACTCATTAAATGCACTAAGAGCTAGCAGTCACCAGACACACCTTAACACGCCATTGTTTCATTTTCACTGAAGTGCATGCAAACATGCATGCACGGGCATTCAGTTGACATCAGATAACAGATGGAGGAGTATATGTGACATGTCAAACCTGAAATCCCCTGAACACTACAAATAAACTCATTTATATTTTCATGTGATATCCACAAGAGCCCGAGGAAGACCCTGTGTCGTGCCAGTGTGCCCTCCCCTCAGCCAAGCATCACCCTCCATTAAAACCGAGGTTAGCCAGGGAGCAGAAAGCTAAATCACTGCATCAAACGGAGTGGGCCTGGCCGGGCTCCAGCCGTCACTTCCACAGCTGCTCAACACATTGGCTCTATTTGTGGGGTGGTGAGGTTAGCCATACGCAAGGCCTCACACAGTTACGCTTCCCGTGCCAAATGCCATTCACATCACAGTCACTGGTGAGCTCGAGGTAACTGCTTCCCTTGGGCGCTGACACCACTGCTAATGCTGTGTCTATAGACTCACAGCCAGCTCCGTCTGTTCCTGGTCACTCTTAAGCCTCCGATTGGGTCAAAATAGAACACCTTCACTGAGAGACAAATGATGACCAATGCGGAGGCTTCGCGCTGCCAGTATATAAGCACGTGACGCCAGCATTACAGTGGGCAGTTTTGTTGACACTGACTTTTTTTCTGTCAAAATGAAATCTGTTGACAGCAAGGTCTGTAGATTATCTTGAGTAACTGGGACACTGTTCCTGGAAAAACACTTTGCTGTTTTTTATTCTGATCCATTCTTTTGAGCAGCAGCAGAAAAATGAGAAGCCGTAACACAGAACGTTCCCAGATAAAACTTAAAGTATCTACATGGCTATATTCCACAACTGGAGCAGTAAGCAAGAAACTGTGTTGCGTTATGGGATAGGGCTGCAACTAATGACTATTTTATTAATCAATTAATCTGCAGATAATAATTAAACATGATAGATTATAAGAATAGTTGTCTATTAATTAAATCTGCGAATTAATTAACTGTATGTAGTATTATAATTTGTTTGAACTGACTAAACATATGAATGCTCAACAGTTTTTCCATTTCTCTGCTGGTGTGTACCACTAAATGTCAAACAAGAACTCAGCCTGTGGTAGCAGCACGGCTTGGGGTTATAGCTGGTGTCATCAGAGAGTGGAGCCAGTCTTTTTAACTTTAGGCACTAATAATGGGTCAACCGAGGCCAGGGCTCTGGCAAAATGGAAACAATGGAGGTCTGTCAAGTAAATGGGTGGCAGAAATGAAGACTTTCCACACGTTTCACCTCCTCCTTAAAAATGGATCAGTTAAAAATCTGACATTCAAGAAAAGTTGACATTAGCGTCAAAGGAGACCATTTCATGGCACCCAACTCAGTCATTTTCCCAGCATTCCTGTGGTGTGGGAATGTTTCCATCCATCTAGTGGAGACACAAAATCCTCTCCAGTAACTCCATAACACGATGTAGCAGCAGCAGGGGGATGGGAGAGAAGAGAGAGAAGGGGACAGAGAAACAGATGAAGAGGCAGGTTGCACCCAAGGCATTTAATCGATGTTGGGGGCATTTTGTATTCACGGTCCTCTGAGTGACTATACATGATGTCTTCACTGTGAGCTAACACAAGCAGAGAGGTAATATGTGTGATGTTAGGAGTAAGTAGTAAGTAGAGGGGGGGTCCATCCAATACGGGCAAAGAGGAATGAATTACAGTGGATAAATATCTCCATTACGGTTCATAATAAGCGATGCCTGATGTTGCAGCTCCACAACCACTGCCAGCAAAGGAACCATTAGCTGCAGGATGCTAACATTAGCCAAACCTGTTAAGGGGTCAGTGGGACATTTTGGAGGGAAATCACCACAACACGGTGTGTGTGAGAATGAGAATGTGGCTGTGAATGTATGTTGCTCTCAAGTCACTTTTTTCACACGTCCTTGCCGTGACACTGCACGTCGACATCAAGAACTCTGGTTCACCCCACTCCAGCTGTTGAGGAGAGGGCAACTGTGGGGCAGGGAAATTGCTCTTGCCTATTAGGACGGGATGAACATCACACACACACACACACATATACCCAGGCGGATATACACACAAAGGCTCAGCGTCAAGCCCATCCCACCTAATGGCTATAGCCTCATACTGCTAACGGGTGCTCAGGGAGGCAATGAGGTTTGCCATCTACATATCCATGACCCCTGGTTGACTTCATTCCCCCATTCACATCCCCCTTCATGACCTGGCAATGGCACCCTATTAGGGTGAGAGGGGAGAGACAGAGATAGGGTCTGGGATCCCGTCTGAATGGAGTGCTCTGACACAAACATTGGTGTGTTGAGTACACAAATCTCCCTGCAATGGGGGTCAAAGCCAGTGCTTATCCATTTGTTTGTAATGCAGCAACTTCC